>CALYLW010000158.1:787500-1136327 GCA_944989445.1 Ampullaceana balthica
TGAACACATCACAACTATTGTTGACCATTATATCAAGTGATGAACACATCACAACTATTGTTGACCCTAATATCAAATGATGAACATATCGCCAGCATAGCTTACCGAACTATCAACAAATGGACACACCACTGTCACAATTGTCAAGTGATCGAACCATAGACGTCACTAGGGTTGGTGTCACCCAGTGCGGTAGCTCATTGTGCCAACCCCTCGCGACGTACCTCGAAGACCTCTGAGTCTGCAAGTGCCAAATAACAGGAACATACAGAATCTTACCCTTTGGTGTCCCCCCTTGTGATGGTGTCACCCGGTGCGGTCCGCACCACCCGCACCCCATAGTGATGCCCCTGGATGGAACACATTCGTGGGGTTCTAATCTTGCCTCCACATTTCAGTGCTGCCGGCTGTCATGTCATGTACTGTCCAGCATCAGCTTGTCACCCCAGCACGTGCAAGATTTTCGAGGACATATTCCAGGAACAATTCTCACTTCAAACGGCCCAAGTTTTATTTATCATTCTCCGAAGATTTTCATCACTTTGATAAACCTTCTTTGTCAGCCTAAATCCACAAAATTCCCCAGGCCGGGATGTGCTTCATTTTTCCCCCTCAAAGCGGTAAGGGAAAATAAGAAAAACTCCCCAACACAATTCCTAGCGGCAATCTGATAAACGCATCACAGGAAACTCTTGTGCGCAGTGCGAGATGGGATACAGTTATTTATAGATTGGCGAGAACTTTTATATTATACAGTTTAGATTGCATCTGCGGATGTGAGAAACCAATCCTATATATTATTATGTATAGATTTCATGTACACGTGAAACGATTTAGCAAATTTTGTTCAGTTATTCAATATTTAAATTTGATCTTGACTCATTTTAAAGATTTTGTCGCTGGTTTGCAGAACTCTTGATAGTTGCTATGTTGAAAAGAACAAAGTTTTAAATTTCTTTTGGCGGTTGTTAGTTTACGACAAACTTCATCACGCACATATTAATTTTTTTCTAGATGAAAAATGTGACACACCTCACACCAAGATGGCGTAGTACTAGACAAACTTCAAGTATGCATGTCATTAACAAAATCTTACGTCAACAGTCAAAATGAATGTTTTTATGTCAATGTACGTTGTTGTGACACAAGAGCAAAAACATTGGACTTTTGAAAAGTGTGATTGAAAAATTTACTCTGTGCTTAGAATTGCTACTTGCAGTTAATATCTTATAATTTTGTTGGTGTGGATTATGTTGTGATGTAGCTAATATTGACAGTGCAGTGAAAATAATTTTATGTTAAAGAAATCACCTATGTTGTAGGAATCAGCTTAAAAAATATTAATTCTTCAGAAATTATGAATTGTCGACAATTTTGATAAAAAAAATTAAAATAGTAATTGATCAATGGGGCAATGTGCACCATGTTGTGCTGTGCTTTACACCACGCTGTACCCTATACCATATGGTGCTGTGTAGTTAACATGTTGTGCTGTACACCATGTTGTAATGTGTACCATGTTGTAATGTGCACCATGTTGTAATGTGCACCATGTTGTAATGTGTGCCATGTTGTAATGTGTACCATGTTGTGATGTGTACCATATTGTGATGTGTACCATTTTATGTGTACCATGTTGTAATGTGTACCATGTTGTGATGTGTACCATGTTGTTATGTGTTCCATGTTGTAATGTGTACCATGTTGTGATGTGTACCATGTTGTGTTGTGTACCATGTTGTAATGTGTACCATGTTGTAATGTGTACCATGTTTTAATGTCTATCATACTGTAGTGCAGGGGTCGAATAAATTTTTGTCTGAGAGCGCGATAAACACCATATATTTTGAAAAGTAATTCTGTGAGAGCCATACATTATGTGTAAAACTAAAAATTCAAGTAAATGTGTGCATTTTGTGTAATTTCAACACTAAAAGTACAATAATTATGTCTCTAAATTCTTTTAATAACATTGTTATGCTGTTTTTTATATGCACTTAATATGTAGATAGCGGCTGGATAGCGAAGTCAATAGTGCGCTCGCCTCACAAGCTGAGGGGCGTGGGATCTAGCCCAAGTGAAAAGCCAAAATAAAAATGTTGATGAATGACTACTGTTAGAAAGTCCGTCGCTGACCTGGAGAGGAGATGGGTGCCGCAAAGGTCTACAAAGCCCCGAGAAAGTTCTAATGGAAACATTAGAACCCCCTACTACCACGAGGTTATGGGACACATACACACAAATATGTAGATCAAAGGAGTCTGATACAGTTTTTAAAAAAAAAGTAATTGAACATTTGTCTGAGAGTCAGATGCATTCACTAGAGCCATATCTGGCTCGCGAGCCATGGTTTCCCGACCCCTTCTGTAGTGTGAACGATGCTGTGGTGATCTTTTCAAGTCAGTGACATTCATTTCGTTATTTAAAGTACATCAAAAAATAATTTATTACATGAGCATCTTCACCTATAAATAGATGGTAAAGATCTGAGAATCATAAAGAACATATATTGGCAACAATCAGCTGCGATAAGGGTCGACCAGACGATCGGCAGCTATCAAGAAATCCAGCTGGGGATGAGACAGGGATGCATGATGTCACCAGACTTCTTTTCACTATACAGCGAAAACATAATGAAACATATTGAGGGCCTTCCTGGAATATCTGTGGGAGGTTACAGTTTGAACAATTTGAGATACGCGGATGACACAGTGCTCATTGCAAAGAGTGAAGAAGAACTACAAAGATTGTTAGACAAAATAGTTAAGGAAAGTGCAAACACAGGCCTAAGTTTTAACAAAAAGAAAACAGAAGTAATGGTAATATCCAAAAAGAAAACCAACCCAGAATGTAGATTAGTAGTAGATGGAGAAACATTAAAACAAGTCACCAAACTTAAATATCTGGGAACAACGTTAACCTGAGACGGAAGATGCACAACTGAGATAAAAAGCAGAATAGCACAAGCCAAAGCAATATTCAATAAAATGAAGAATCACCTGACCAACAAATACATATCAATGGAAGTGAGAAGGAGAGTGATTCAATGCTACATCGAACCCATTTTATTGTATGAATGTGAAGCCTGGACAGTTACAAGGGATTTACAGAACGTTTAGAAGCCTGTGAAATGTGGTTCCATAGGCGAATGTTAAAACTATCATGTACGGAGAAGAGGCGTAATGAAGAGGTTCTAAAAGAAGTAGAACAGACAAGGAACATTATGTTTAAATTTAGAAGGAGACAATCTGGATTTTTTGGACACATCATGAGGCGAGGCAGGTTGAAACACATGGTAACAACAGGAAAGATCGAGGGCAAAAGAGATCGAGGCAGGCAGAGAGAAAAGATGCTGGACTAGATGGCATGGGGCGCGATCACCAGCGGAGTTGATTGACAATACCAAAGACAGAGAGCTGTGGAGAGGCATGACCGCCTACGCCTCTCGGCACGGCACCTGATAGATAGATCACCTATGACTCACCAGAAGATGCAATGATCCCCGTATTTGAATCTTGTATTGAAATTTCAAACCAATTCTGACAACATTCATTTAATTGGTTTTATCATCAAGATTGTCTTGCAAAAATGGAAAAAAATACTTTACTAGTTACGCCCACACAAATAAAAGTTCGTATTTTTTTTAAAATTACTAAATAAAAAATGTCTATCTGAATATCAGGTAAGCCCACCCATATTTCTCCACTCACACCCATCTGTCCCCTACTGCACACCACACAAATTCAATTAAAACACAACCCTCAAACGAGATTGCGTGCAGTAGTGTTTCCATCGTCTCAAGTTCCCAGCCAGTCTGACAGAGTACTGAGATTGACTTTATACAAATAAGGACCTCAATCAGATTGTAAGATACGTAACAAATATTTAAAAAACAAATATTTAAAAAATGGTTTTCTACGAAGAGTGTAAGCTGTTTTACTAAGGAGATTCTTATGTTATCATACGAGCGCGCATATAAAGGTGTGGGTAAAACTCTCTACTGAAAGTAAGTGTGGATCACAATTTAGACATTGGAAGGCAGAGATGTAAAGACGTTTATCATTATTTAGTCTGTAGATGGCACATCATTAAAGGCGTATATTGTTATTAAATCATTAGATGGCACAAATGTAAAGGCGTATATCATTATTTAGTCAGTCCCCATGCATCGACATAAAACATGTGACCAATAATTAAATTGTTGCATCATTAAAAGAAAAGGAGTTGTGATTGAATTTTAAGCCATAACTTTGAAAGGGATGTAACCCCTGATAGGGATATAACCCCTTAAATGGATGTAACCCCTGATAGGGATGTAACCCTTGAAAGGAATGTAACGCCTGATAGGGATGTAAACCCTGATAGGGATGTAACCCCTGATAGCGATGTAAACCCTGAAAGGGATGTTAACCCTGCAAGGGATGTAACCCCTGAAAGGGATGTAACCCGTGAAAGGGATGTTACCCCATAGTGTACACGTGTCTAGTGACAATATTAAATTATTTTTTTTTAAACTTACATTCCTACAGTGAAATCAATCTTAATTAAATAACAAGAATTTAATTACAAAAACCACAGAAACTTATGTAACTAAAGAATGGAAAACATGTCAGTAAATCATTCTAAAACGTAGCGTGAACGGAGAACAGTGTAAAATGATATGATGAGCAATTTTAACAGAGTTCTGTAGGATTAATGCAAACAATTAATATTTAAATCGTTATATCTACAAGTCTTGATGCAAGAAAAGAATGTTTTGGGGTGATATTATTAGTTGTTTTTTTAAGAGCGATCAACGAGAACATAAAGTCTACAGCTACAGCTGTGTTAGAGAACATAGAGTGTACAGCTACAGCTGTGTTAGAGAACATAGAGTGTACAGCTACAGCTGTGTTAGAGAACATAGAGTGTACAGCTACAGCTGTGTTAGAGAACATAGAGTGTACAGCTACAGCTGTGTTAGAGAACATAGAGTGACCAGCTACAGCTGTGTTAGAGAACATAGAGTGTAATGCTACAGCTGTGTTAGAGAACATAGAGTGTACAGTTACAGCTGTGTTCGAGAACATAGAGTATACAGCTACAGCTGTGTTAGAGAACATAGAGTGTACAGCTACAGCTGTGTTAGAGAACATGGAGTGTACATCTATAGGCATGTTAGAGAACATAGAGTGTACAGCTACAGGTGTGTTAGAGAACATAGAGTGTAATGCTACAGCTGTGTTAGAGAACATAGAGTATACAGCTACAGGCGTGTTAGAGAACATAGAGTGTACAGCTACAGCTGTGTTAGAGAACATGGAGTGTACATCTATAGGCATGTTAGAGAACATAGAGTGTACAGCTACAGGTGTGTTAGAGAACATAGAGTGTACAGCTACAGGTGTGTTAGAGAACATAGAGTGTACAGCTACAGGCGTGTTAGAGAACATAGAGTGTACAGCTACAGGCGTGTTAGAGAACATAGAGTATACAGCTACATGTGTGTTAGAGAACATAGAGTGTACAGCTACAGGTGTGTTAGAGAACATAGAGTGTACAGCTACAGACGTGTTAGAGAACATAGAGTGTACAGCTACAGCTGTGTTACAGAACATAGAGTGTACAGCTACAGGCATGCTAGAGAACATAGAGTGTACAGCTACAGGCATGTTAGAGAACATAGAGTGTACAGCTACAGGTGTGTTAGAGAACATAGAGTGTACAGCTACAGGTGTGTTAGAGAACATACAGTGTACAGCTACAGCTGTGTTAGAGAACATAGAGTGTACAGCTACAGCTGTGTTAGAGAACATAGAGTGTACAGCTACAGCTGTGTTAGAGAATGTGTTCGAATCACGTTGTCAATGCTGGAGGTAATGGAAATAGGGAATCCGATACCCCAGTGTTAGAGAGTATGAGACATACGGCAACAACCAATCAGAATGTGTTGTTTTAGATAAACATTTTACGACTTATTTTTAGAGAGTATCAAGCAAAACTGTTATTATAAAGCAAAACAATTTATATTAATTATAATTTTCCTTTTAAGTTCCCTGTGGAACAGTAGGCCTGTTTGAAAGCCTTCAAATGTTTCGCCAAAAACTCAGTTATTTTTATTTATTTATTTATTACTTTTTATAAAAAAAAGCATAAATATCTTCGTTATCGTGAGTTTTGTTGCAACAGGAAGTCATGACAATAAGGCTTGTGGCCAGATTTGTTTTGTAACGTTGTTGTTAACACCTTGTCCGTCAGCGTGACGTCAGCGTTACCGCCCACACTTTAACGGACGGCTCCGTTTTTTAACTCTAATTATTGTCCTGCAAGCCACAGATTAAACAGAAGAGAGGGAGAAAACCCGACGTGAAGGGGAGGTAAGAGGGAGAAGAGAATGCGTGACAAGAAAATGGGGTTGTTAGGAAGAGGCGTGGTTCTGGATAGGTTTGGGGCGGGCAGGTGGAAGTGGGTTACGAGGTTTGAGCTGAAATCGATTTGATACAAAGTGGAAAAAACGGTGATTGTACAACAACATTAGCGTCATGGCGTACAGGACCTTTGGTGACAAGACCTAAGTTTTCTGAAGTGGACATTGGCGTTAGTGACCTTTGGTGACAAGATGAAAATTATCTCAAGTAGACATTGGCGTTAGTGACCTTGGGTGACAAGATGTAAGTTATCTCAAGTGAACATTGGCGTCAGTGACCTTTGGTGACAAGATGTAAGTTATCTCAAGTGAACATTGGCGTTAGTGACCTTGGGTGACAAGATGTAAGTTATCTCAAGTGGACATTGGCGTTAGTGACCTTTGGTGACAAGATGTAAGTTATCTCAAGTGAACATTGGCGTTAGTGACCTTTGGTGACAAGATGTAAGTTATGTCAAGTGAACATTGGCGTTAGTGACCTTTGGTGACAAGATGTAAGTTATCTCAAGTGAACATTGGCGTTAGTGACCTTTGGTGACAAGATGTAAGTTATCTCAAGTAGACATTGGCGTTAGTGACCTTTGGTGACAAGATGTAAGTTATCTCAAGTGAACATTGGCGTTAGTGACCTTTGGTGACAAGATGTAAGTTATGTCAAGTGAACATTGGCGTTAGTGACCTTTGGTGACAAGATGTAAGTTATCTCAAGTGAACATTGGCGTTAGTGACCTTTGGTGACAAGATGTAAGTTATCTCAAGTAGACATTGGCGTTAGTGACCTTTGGTGACAAGATGTAAGTTATCTCAAGTGAACATTGGCGTTAGTGACCTTTGGTGACAAGATGTAAGTTATGTCAAGTGAACATTGGCGTTAGTGACCTTTGGTGACAAGATGTAAGTTATGTCAAGTGAACATTGGCGTTAGTGACCTTTGGTGACAAGATGAAAGTTATCTCAAGTAGACATTGGCGTTAGTGACCTTTGGTGACAAGATGTAAGTTATCTCAAGTGAACATTGGCGTTAGTGACCTTTGGTGACAAGATGTAAGTTATCTCAAGTGAACATTGGCGTTAGTGACCTTTGGTGACAAGATGAAAGTTATCTCAAGTAGACATTGGCGTTAGTGACCTATGGTGACAAGATGTAAGTTATCTCAAGTGGACATTGGCGTTAGTGACCTTTGGCGTATGTGACAACTAGTTGTATTATAGAAATGGCCAGTAGGGACACTGGACACCGTGCTCATTGATGTGATGACGTGAGTGGCCAAACAAGATGATTGACATTTTGGATCTTTCGTGTACATAAAAAAATATTTGAATGAAAATGGTTTATATGGCATTCATTGCGATGACGTAATAACTCACAGTGACATTCTCCAGTTGCGAACATTATTAATAAACATAAGGTTTTGTCCAGGATATTTTGTAGCAACTGATCTAAACTTTAGGTTTTGTCCAAGAAGTTTATATATAGTAGCTGCTCTAATAAAACAAACCCGTAAAAAAAAAGTTTCTGACAATAAATCCTTTATACACGAGATATAAATAAAAGAATGTTCATTATAATACGCAGCGCACGACAATAAAAAAAATCCATAATTTTAGTTATGTGTCGTAAAACATGTTTAATATAATTCGCACCGATTGGGAATATATTTTAAACATTTATCGTCCATGTAATACGCACCGAATCGCGCAACAGGAAAGTATTAAAAAGTTCGTTCAATATAATACGCTCCGCGACACTCTATCTAAAAAAATAACATGATACATAGGAATAAATAAAATAATCTAAAAATTCAATAATTTAATTACAGTACATGCGATCGATCTGAAATTTTGATACATAGTCTTTATCATCGCCACAAAACTGCCTGCTAAATTTCAGCTCGCTAGCTTACGAGAAAGTGGTTTAAAAATCGATCCAAAGTTTTGGTGACCGACAAGCAAGCAATCAAGGGTTCAAACAGACACCACCAGTTAATAAAAAGGATTTAATGTTAAAAAACCGTAAAAACCAAGTTTTTCACTATACATCCTTTATGTACTAGACGTAACTAAAAGAATGTTCATTATAATAAGCAGCGCAAGACCATCCAACAATACAAAATTGCAGTTGTGTCGTAAAACATGTTTAACATAATGCGCACCGATCAGGAATATGTTTATAAAAAGTGTTGTCAATAAAATACGCACCTTATTGCGCGACAGAAAGGTTGTTCAATATAATACACACCGCGACACTCTATCTCAAAAAATAACATGATACATAGGAATAAATAAAATAATCTAAAAATTCAATAATTTAATTACAGTACATGCGAGATCGATCTGAAATTTTGATACATAGTTTTTATCATCGCCACAAAACTGCCTGCTAAATTTCAGCTCGCTAGCTTACGAGAAAGTGATTTAAAAATCGATCCAAAGTTTTGGTGACCGACAAGCAAGCAATCAAGGGTTCAAACAGACACCACCAGTTAATATAAAGGATTTAATGTTAAAAAACCGTAAAAACCAAGTTTTTCACTATACATCCTTTATGTACTAGACGTAACTAAAAGAATGTTCATTATAATACGCAGCGCAAGACCATCCAAAAATACAAAATTGCAGTTGTGTCGTAAAACATGTTTAACATAATGCGCACCGATCAGGAATATGTTTATAAAAAGTGTTGTCAATAAAATACGCACCTTATTGCGCGACAGAAAGGTTGTTCAATATAATACACACCGCGACACTCTATCTCAAAAAATAACATGATACATAGGAATAAATAAAATAATCTAAAAATTCAATAATTTAATTACAGTACATGCGAGATCGATCTGAAATTTTGATACATAGTTTTTATCATCGCCACAAAACTGCCTGCTAAATTTCAGCTCGCTAGCTTACGAGAAAGTGGGTTAAATATCGATCCAAAGTTTTGCGACCGACAAGCAGGCAATCAAGGGTTCAAACAGACACCAAGAGTTAATATAAAGGATTTAAAAAGGCTTCAATTTATTGACTACTTCTATCTATATTAAAAATGGTAAAACTTTAATAACTTTTATTTTTTGTTATTCTCGCTCTGAAATTGTGATACAAGCTCAACTAAATGCACTTAATAAATCTTGGACAGAAATGTAAATACACCAAAGCCAGTCACGTGACGACCAGAAATATCTTAGACACAACAACCGGAAGTGACTTCTTTCCAGCACCTAGAAACAACATCCCCTCTTCCTTCAAGACAGCCAAAGCAGCAATCATTTCATGTCACCAGACAACTGCCGTCCTGAAATTAGGCCACAACCATATCATGTCACCAGATGGCTCAAGGCCTGAAATTAGGCCACAACCATCTCATGTCACCAGATGGCTCAAGGCCTGAAATTAGGCCACTGGCCTTGAGCCATCTGGTGTACCAAGAGTTACATGACGCAAAGTGCACCAGTGTCCCGGGAGTTACTTGTTGGACAGTGCACCAGTGTCCCGGGAGTTACTTGTTGGACAGTGCACCAGTGTCCCGGGAGTTACTTGTTGGACAGTGCACCAGTGTCCCGGGAGTTACTTGTTGGAGAGTGCACCAGTGTCCCGGGAGTTACTTGTTGGACAGTGCACCAGTGTCCCGGGAGTTACTTGTTGGACAGTGCACCAGTGTCCCGGGAGTTACTTGTTGGACAGTGCACCAGTGTCCCGGGAGTTACTTGTTGAACAGTGCACCAGTGTCCCGGGAGTTACTTGACGGAGAGTGCACCAGTGTCCCAGGAGTTACTTGTTGGACAGTACACCAGTGTCCCGGGAGTTACTTGTTGGACCTTGCACCAGTTTCCCGGGAGTTACTTGTTGGACAGTGCACCAGTGTCCCAGGAGTTACTTGTTGGACAGTGCACCAGTGTCTCGGGAGTTACTTGTTGGACAGTGCACCAGTGTCCCGGGAGTTACTTGTTGGACAGGGCATAGATCCCCGGGAAATACTTGATGGACAGTGCGCCAGTGTCCCGGGAGTTACTTGTTGGACAGTGCACCAGTGTCCCGGGAGTTACTTGTTGGACAGTGCACCAGTGTCCCGGGAGTTACTTGTTGGGCAGTGCACCAGTGTCCCGGGAGTTACTTGGCGGAGAGTGCACCAGTGTCCCGGGAGTTACTTGATGGACAGGGCATAGATCCCTGGGAGGTACTTGTTGGACAGGGCATAGATCCCTGGTAGTTAATTGTTGTACAGGGCATAGATCCCTGGGAGTTACTTGTTGGACAGTGCACCAGTGTCCCGGGAGTTACTTGTTGGGCAGTGCACCAGTGTCCCGGGAGTTACTTGACGGAGAGTGCACCAGTGTCCCGGGAGTTACTTGATGGACAGGGCATAGATCCCTGGGAGTTACTTGTTGGACAGGGCATAGATCCCTGGTAGTTAATTGTTGTACAGAGCATAGATCCCTGGGAGTTACTTGTTTGACAGGGCATAGATCCCTGGGAGTTACTTGTTGGACAGGGCATAGATCCCTGGTTGTTAATTGTTGGACAGGGCATAGATCCCTGGGAGTAACTTGTTGGACAGGGCATAGATCCCTGGGAGTTACTTGTTGGACAGGGCATAGATCCCTGGTAGTTAATTGTTGGACAGGGCATAGATCCCTGGGAGTTACTTGTTGGACACGAATCCTTTTCAATTTATCTAACGCCTGACAGAGAATATCTATTGTGTTTGAAATATGTAGACGGTTTTCCCGTAATAACAGCCATGTTAGACGGTATTCCTACACTACAAATGTTATTCACACACTAATATCGTTATTCACACACGACAAATGTCGTTATTCCCACACCACCAATCTCGTTATTCCCACACCACAAATGCCGTTATTCCCACACCACAAATGTCGTTATTCCCACACCACAAATGTCGTTATTCCCACATCACCAATCTCGTTATTCCCACACCACAAATGTCGTTATTCTGACACCACCAGTCTCGTTATTCCCACACCATAGATGTCGTTATTCCCATACCACCTATTCGTGTCCCCTAATCTCGTCTAGCTCAGGTCGTAAGTCCAGCCACCAGTGACCGTCCCTGTCTTTGATGTCCGACTGACATCACGTGACCAATGTCAAACACCCTCAAAGCCTCCACCTCCCCAACCCATCCACAGCACCCGTATAACCAGCTTCACATCTACTGTCTGGGTCATTGGCGGATTTTGTACACAAGTAGACTTGGGGAGGGAGGTTCACTTATTTAAGTAGACAGTATTTTATTTGACCAGATCTTGTCCTGGTGTTGGGCCAGCGGAAAATGAAAGAGGATTTGTCAAACATTTCATGAGTTTGGTTAAATATTTTTTTGATGGGTATCGCATATAACATGATTTCGTTTTTGTTAATACATGCATTCCCTTGTCATTCCGATAGAAAAAGCTGTGTTTTTAAAGATCTTTCTATTATTAAGAAATTGGTGACTATGCTTAAAAGACTTACCATGCTTCTTATATTAGCTTACCATCACTTCCCGTATTGATCTACCAGCACTTCCTGTATTGATCTACAAGCACTTCCTGTATTGACCTACACTATTGCTGTATTGTTTGACCTACACTATTGCTGTATTGTTTGACCTACCATCACTTCCTGTATTGACCTACACTATTCCTGTATTGTTTCACCTACACTATTGCTGTATTGTTTGACCTACACTATTCCTGTATTATTTGACCTACACTATTGCTGTATTGTTTGACCTACACTATTGCTGTATTATTTGACCTAAACTATTGCTGTATTGTTTAACCTACTCTATTGCTGTATTGTTTGACCTACAATATTGCTGTATTGTTTGACCTACACTATTGCTGTATTGTTTGACCTACACTATTGCTGTATTGTTTGATCTACACTATTGCTGTATTGTTTGACCTTCACTATTGCTGTATTATTTGACCTACACTATTGCTGTATGTTTGACCTACACTATTGCTGTATTGTTTGACCTACACTATTGCTGTATTGTTTGACCTACCAACGGTGCAAAACTTAAGTAGAAACAAACAAAGCTGAAACAAAATATGTGACAAAATGTGACAAGTCCGCAAAGTCATTGTCAAACTATTTTTCGAGCCCTAAACATGACTTTTTCTAATGTATAAGGGGGGGGGGCCTCAAAAAATAATAATACAACTCTAAGTGGGGCGCCCCACTTCTTCTACCAACTCCCCTTGCTACGTCACGCTCTCACGAGATATCACAGATGATATTGTAGTACCGATGCTAGAACCATATCCCAGCGGCCAAACCTTATCTATCATCTCCACCGCACCACTGTTGACTGGCACCATCGTTACATCGTTATCAACACAATCATCGTTACATCGTTATCAACACCATCATCGTTACATCGTTATCAACACCATCATCAAATCAAAGCGAGCGCCCGCCCCCCCCTCCACACAACGTTTTCTACGGCTGGTCGAGTCTTCAGACGGTCATCTCTCATCACCTCAGATCTCTGACGCCTGGTTTCACAGCTCAGGTCGGAGTACGAGATTACCGGAAGTACCAGTGTAGCCACGCGCGACAATCTCCGAGTTCACTTTAGTTATTTAGGGATGGAAATAGTTTACCATCAGACAGATTTTTTGCGCGCTGAGTTTCTATATTCCTACAGGTTGAAGAGATCAATGCTGAGTTTCTATATTCCTACAGGTTGAAGAGATCAATGCTGAGTTTCTATATTCCTACAGGTTGAAGAGATCAATGCTGAGTTTCTATATTCCTACAGGTTGAAGAGATCAATGCTGAGTTTCTATATTCCTACAGGTTGAAGAGATCAATGCTGAGTTTCTATATTCCTACAGGTTGAAGAGATCAATGCTGAGTTTCTATATTCCTACAGGTTGAAGAGATCAATGCTGAGTTTCTATATTCCTACAGGTTGAAGAGATCAATGCTGAGTTTCTATATTCCTACAGGTTGAAGAGATCAATGCTGAGTTTCTATATTCCTACAGGTTTAAGAGATCAATGCTGAGTTTCTATATTCCTACAGGTTGAAGAGATCAATGCTGAGTTTCTATATTCCTACAGGTTGAAGAGATCAATGCTGAGTTTCTATATTCCTACAGGTTTAAGAGATCAATGCTGAGTTTCTATATTCCTACAGGTTGAAGAGATCAATGCTGAGTTTCTATATTCCTACAGGTTTAAGAGATCAATGCTGAGTTTCTATATTCCTACAGGTTGAAGAGATCAATGCTGAGTTTCTATATTCCTACAGGTTGAAGAGATCAATGCTGAGTTTCTATATTCCTACAGGTTTAAGAGATCAATGCTGAGTTTCTATATTCCTACAGGTTGAAGAGATCAATGCTGAGTTTCTTTTACATTACAGAAATTACGCTGTACAAATTTTCAAAAATCGCTACTAAAGGTTTGAAATATGTAAAGATCTATTTAACATCCGGGTATTAATTTGAAACAATTTATTTTAAAAATTTAACTTTAATATCCGTGTATTCTGATTGAACTTCCTCCATGAATTTCGTTTAATTCTATTATTTTTCAACTTCTAATTTTATGCAGATTTTTTTCCCCACCGTAATCATGTCTAAAAACAACAACATTACGTTTGAGATGTTATGTTTTCATGTCTGTTAAATTAAGAAACCTTATGGCGTATTTGGGAAATTCCCCAATTTATCTCTTCTCTGTTTCCTTAACGCTGTTGACAATGTTCCCATTAGTTTGATTGTCATCTAGTATTCAGTTCAATAAGTAATATCAAGTTTAGTTCTCCTGTACAAACCATTTGTATTCTTGCGAAGTCGAAAAATGCTTAGCATAAACTTTACTTTGTTATACAACTTGGCGCGTGGACCTTAGCACGTAGTTTTTGGATTTAACTGACGGCTCTTTGAATTCAGTCACTTCCGGAGCTTTCAGCGTCATTGATATGAAATAAATTCAGTACGCCGTACTGAGTACGGTATACATTATTTTTTATAGAATTTAAAAATAATAATAAAAGGACGATTAATTTCTTTTTTAAAAAAAACAATTTAACTGCCTTTTCTGGGTTGTTTTTTAACATTGAAAATCGTTATCGGTTTTGCCCAGTAAACAATTTGTAATAAAAAAAAAGAGGAGTTCTAATAATTGGACTTTATATTTGGGGTCGTCCTTAAATGACGTCACGCGATTTAGGTCAATTTTTACCCCCCTCCCCCCTCGACACAAAATCTTAGACCCTACTCTAATATGACGTCACAAAGCTTTGCCCTCCACCCCACCCCCCCCCAAAAAAAAGCAGTATTTTCTAATTGAAAATTAACATGCTGAAAATGACTTTTTTTGTGGTCATTTAAATATGTAT
Organism: Ampullaceana balthica; assembly: GCA_944989445.1. NCBI lineage: Eukaryota > Metazoa > Mollusca > Gastropoda > Lymnaeidae > Ampullaceana > Ampullaceana balthica. The sequence goes on from CALYLW010000158.1 coordinate 802,265, forward strand.
TTAGTGTAAGTCTGCCCTGTAATATAAATATTTAGTGTAAGTCTGCCCTGTAATATAAATATTTAGTGTAAGTCTGCCCTGTAATATAAATATTTAGTGTAAGTCTGCACTGTAATATAAATATTTAGTGTAAGTCTGCCCTGTAATATAAATATTTGGTGTAAGTCTGCACTGTAATATAAATATTTAGTGTAAGTCTGCCCTGTAATATAAATATTTAGTGTAAGTCTGCCCTGTAATATAAATATTTAGTGTAAGTCTGCCCTGTAATATAAATATTTAGTGTAAGTCTGCCCTGTAATATAAATATTTAGTGTAAGTCTGCCCTGTAATATAAATATTTAGTGTAAGTCTGCCCTATAATATAAATATTTAGTGTAAGTCTGCACTGTAATATAAATATTTAGTGTAAGTCTGCACTGTAATATAAATATTTAGTGTAAGTCTGCACTGTAATATAAATATTTAGTGTAAGTCTGCCCTATAATATAAATATTTAGTGTAAGTCTGCACTGTAATATAAATATTTAGTGTAAGTCTGCACTGTAATATAAATATTTAGTGTAAGTCTGCACTGTAATATAAATATTTAGTGTAAGTCTGCACTGTAATATAAATGTAGTAACACGTGTTGAAGGCATTGAAAACGTCATTAAACAAAATTGCCATCAAAAATTTAAGTGGAACTTTTTTTTAAAAGTTGCGCGTTTCTGATGTGACGTCACATTTCATTCACCCCCCCTCCCCATCGTCACAAATGCGTGACCTCCTCCCCCCTAGGCTCGTGACGTCATTATTGACGATCCCTTCAAACCATCAGCAAACGTCGTAGCCAGGATCAGGGAGAAATTCTCGGATATCCTAAAATAAATAGGCCGCTGCGCATGCGTGATGCCATCATATCCTCAAACACAGTCAGCGTTTTGTGTCCTGCTTACCACCGAGCTCAAACATAATCTCTGACCGACTTATTAACAGCTATAAGTTTAAAACCAATCGACCAATCAAGTTAAAACCGCACGCTGAAGGTAATTTTTTTTGGTATATCAGAGAAGAAGTTAATAACCTCACCCTATTCAATAACATTTAAAAAAAATATGTTTAGAAATCTGTTAATCATTTCATTGCGGTCAGAAAAATAAAAAAAAATTTTTTTTTGAAATTCTTTAAAAATCCTGACACCTTTCTTTGATGAAATGTTTAATTTCGGCCAAAGAATGGTCAACTGAATATTTAAATATTTAGGTCAGCAACACTAGCCATTTAGGTCAGCAACACTAGCCATTTAGGTCAGCAACACTAGCCATTAGGTCAGCAATACTAGCCATTTAGGTCAGCAACACTAGCCATTTAGGTCAGCAACACTAGCAATTTAGGTCAGCAACACTAGCCATTTAGGTCAGCAACACTAGCCATTTAGGTCAGCAATACTAGCCATTTAGGTCAGCAATACTAGCCATTTAGGTCAGCAATACTAGCCATTTAGGTCAGCAATACTAGCCATCATTTCTTGACAACAATGAGTTCTGTGAGATGAAAACGATGAAATCTTAACACCGGTGATTCATGATACTCCATGATACCCCATGATACCCCATGATACTCCGCCTTCCGCCCCACCCAGCTACCCCCCACCCCGGGCCAGTGTGGGCCACAGTGCAAACATGCGCAATCATCTCCGACAATACGTGTCTCAATTAACTAATGTCGGGGGTGGGGGGGGGGATCGTCTGGTCTTTGGCCGACCAGCAGACACAACTCGTTAGGAACGCGAGGGTAAATATTACTCCGTGAGGATTTGGTGGCGGGGCGGGGAGGGGGCGAGAACCACGTCTGTCTGGGGGTCATTCACTCCTGGTTATTACGTCACGGCTTGGCTTCAGATCACGTGGTCTCACCCTCTAGTACAATTGGCCTTAAGTAGGAGTCCGTAAGCGCCAATGATACAGCTGTTAGCACCATATCACCAATGCTGCAGCTGTTAGCACCATAGCACCAGTGATGCAGCTGTTAGCAGCAATGATACAGCTGTTAGCAGCATAGCACCAATGCTGCAGCTGTAAGCACCATAGCACCAGTGATGCAGCTGTTAGCACCAATGATACAGCTGTTAGCACCATAGCACCAGTGATGCAGCTGTTAGCACCAATGATACAGCGGTTAGCACCATAGCACCAGTGATGCAGATGTTAGCACCAATGCTACAGCTGTTAGCACCAAAGCACCAGTGATGCAGCTGTTAGCACCAATGATACAGCTGTTAGCACCATAGCACCAATGATACAGCTGTTAGCACCATAGCACCAGTGATGCAGCTGTTAGCACCAATGATACAGCTGGTAGCACCATAGCACTAGTGATGCAGCTGTTAGCACCAATGATACAGCTGTTAGCACCATAGCACCAGTGATGCAGCTGTTAGCACCAATGATACAGCTGGTAGCACCATAGCACCAGTGATGCAGCTGTTAGCACCAATGATACAGCTGTTAGCACCATAGCACCAGTGATGCAGGAGTTAGCACCAATGATACAGCTGTTAGCACCATAGCACCAGTGATGCAGCTGTTAGCACCAATGACACAGCTGTTAGCACCATATCACCAGTGACACAGCTGTTAGCACCAATGATACAGCTGTTAGCACCATAGCACCAGTGACACAGCTGTTAGCACCAATGATACAGTTTGCTCGAGTGCTACTGTAAGCGCGCAGTGAAGAAATAAATATACTGTAGAGAACCGCGTACGGGCGATTGGGACAGGTTACCCAGGGGACAGGTCTACGGCTATCTCACAGGGATTGTATTTCAACTTTGGGGGCAAGACAGTGGAATAACCCAAAGAGGAGTGGGGGAGTTGTCCTATGAGTGACCCATGGTCTAAGTCGGGGTAGAAACAATATTGTATTTCAGCGACCTAAATAACTTAGTGGGAAAGTTTGTAGATTAGCATAAACTAAGTAACTTTTAACCAATCAGAAACTCGTTGGAGACGCGTATGGGGCCAGCCAAGAATGTTAGGGTTAAATGCAGGGTAGACAAGTGGTAGGGGTTCACTAAAGACGGTTACGCCCCCCCCCTAGATGATTGACTGATGACTTCGGACAATGGAATTTTAGGGGCGGAGTCTCAGGGGTATTAGAGGGGACGCACTCAGGGGGAGAGGGAAGAGACTGGGGAGGAGAGAGGAGTTGGTAGACTGTAGATGATAGACATGGATAGTAGAATTGACTTAGGACAGTTTGTCTTTACCTATGTGAAGTTAGATTAGAGTGTATGTTGGAGTCAATGAATGAAGCAATAAAGTAATCATAAGTGTTCATGCAGTCTTGGAGTTTGCTGTTCGATTATGAGAAGACAAGTGTGACTCGTAACTAAGAATGGAGTGAAAGTAGAGTGTTAGGCACACATGAGGACGCAGGTTCTCCACAATGGTGGCAGCGGTGGGATTGAATCTTGCAGCGCCTCTGAAGAGATGGTAACCGAGAAGAAGTAGCCTTGAACAACATGTAGTGAATTCGCCAAGTTCACCTACCAGTATGCTGAGTCCTGAAAACAGATTTACAACGATGAAGGCAAAAGATCGATTCAACGTACAGCGGGAACTCTAACTGGGCAACTTCTATTGCCAATCTTAGAAGTGTACCTGTCAGCGCATGAAACGTTCACATGCGAACAGTCGTCAAAGATTCGGTCAGTTCTAACGGGATCTATTTAACAATGAGTGAGTACTGATTTTATTGGCTTGCGGCCAGTGACTGATAAAGGGATACATTCTCAAGTCATGGACGCTTACAATTATGACGCACTTCCAGATTTTTCTGCCTAAACTACATCTGCTACGTTGGTAAGAAATGTTTTCTCTATTTTCGGGCTCCGCTTTGAGTTGCATCCTGATCAAGGATCAAATTATTTAAACCAGTCATGAATCTGTTATACTTCAACCAAGTCATGAATCTCATCTTTTCACCCTGCCGTGAATGGTCAGGCGGAACGTTTAAATTCTGTACGGATTAAAATGAGGTCAGCTTTCGATGTAGAAATCAAAAGGACTGGGATGTCCATCTTCTGATGTTACCTGTGTGTACAGAACACACAGCCATGTCAGCACGGGATACACCTCTCATGACGTAATGTTTGTGCGGGAACTATTGCAGCATATTCACCTTTCCGTGGTAATCTGCGTTGCCTGAGAAATGTCTCAGTCGGCCTGTGGTGGAATACGTTTTTGAACTTGGAGACATCATCACAGTGTCAGATGAAAAAGTGTGACACACGCGTGGTGCACAGACTCAATTGACGTACGAGACATTGTTTCTAATTGGATTTTACGGAACTAATTGTCTCGGAGATAAATTAATGGGGACAACTACCTCGCTCCCAAGAGTTCGCCTGTCTTAGTTTTGTTTTATTTCAGTTCTGATTACAGCAGGGTTTATTGATTTGTTCTATCAATTATGTTCATGATGTACCAAGATTTTTTTTGTTCGTAATGTAATTCATCTGTCGAAATGCGTAACATGCTTGAATTTAAACATTTTGTGGTTCATTTTCTTGGGTGTCAAAATTTTGATTTATTATTATGAATTAACGTTGTACAGATTGAGACACATTTTGTTGGTTGATATTTTTTTTTGTCTGTCAAAATTGGAAGGTATAATTAGCAGATTGCATCTTTGAAATAGATGCACTTCTGCTGATGAAGTAATGAGGTACAACTTTATGAAGTTGTGTTTTTATTAGCATTGCTCTGGGGGAATGTTTTATGAATTGTGTTTATGATGTACAAAAGTTAAGTAGAAAGATTATTGTTCATTACCATGTGCATTTTTTTTCCTTATTGTTTTTCTTTAACATTGACAGTACTTTTTTTGTCTCATTACATAATTTCTATGATTTTCTATGGGTCAAGGTAACTATGGTTATGCGCTTTAAGCCAACTAAGGCAAGTTACATGATTTTGATAATTATGAAATGATTTATTATTGTGTTGTGCTTTCTTATCTCTTACAGATTGATGAGATGATTTTTTTTTGTAGTGTGTAATGCTGGTACTGCCTATTACTGGAATTTTGAGACTGATGAATTGATTGAATATGTTTTGCCGTCTTATGCTATTATTTGATGATGATGAATTGACCAATTGTGTTTTGTTTGTGTATTGCTAGTCCATGAACAATGATGATGAATTGACTATTTGTGCTTGTTTGTTTTATGTTTTAACCCACGATGATGAAATGACTATTTGCGTGGTTGTCTAATTTTATTACTTTATAATGAAATGACTATGTTTGTTCTTTGTCAGATGCTATAATCTGATTTTTCCAATGTCGGTTTAATTTCATCATGAATATGGTTGTAGGAAAATGATGAATTTGAAGTTGGTTGAGACGCTTATGTAACTTTGTCAATTATGTGTTTCATGCATTATTTGTAAAATGCGGATGTATTTTGAGAAGTGTACGAAATGTTATCAATTATGTGTTTTTAGTTTTTACATGTCAATTTTGTAAAGTTTTCCATACCTATGTTTTAAAATGTTGATTTCAATGATCTTTGATTGAATTTACATGTTAACAACGAGACCTGACTGATAAGACGAATAGAGGTTTGAAGGTTTGACACAGCTCAGATTTCAGGGAGTAATTTTAGGATTGGTGAAGAGGTAATGTGGTGGTGGCGGTAACACAAGAGCGTCTCGGTGTATTTGTTTTGAATTGTTTTGCCAGAGGGTCTTAGTCACTCGAAGCCAACTTAAGACAAACATATGCCGAGATGTTACGTCATGTCGAGGACGACATGTTCTTGTAAGCAGGAGATAGTGTAGAGAACCGCGTACGGGCGATTGGGACAGGTTACCCAGGGGACAGGTCTACGGCTATCTCACAGGGATTGTATTTCAACTTTGGGGGCAAGACAGTGGAATAACCCAAAGAGGGGTGGGGGAGTTGTCCTATGAGTGACCCATGGTCTAAGTCGGGGTAGAAACAATATTGTATTTCAGCGACCTAAATAACTTAGTGGGAAAGTTTGTAGATTAGCATAAACTAAGTAACTTTTAACCAATCAGAAACTCGTTGGAGACGCGTATGGGGCCAGCCAAGAATGTTAGGGTTAAATGCAGGGTAGACAAGTGGTAGGGGTTCACTAAAGACGGTTACGCCCCCCCCCCTAGATGATTGACTGATGACTTCGGACAATGGAATTTTAGGGGCGGAGTCTCAGGGGTATTAGAGGGGACGCACTCAGGAGGAGAGGGAAGAGACTGGGGAGGAGAGAGGAGTTGGTAGACTGTAGATGATAGACATGGATAGTAGAATTGACTTAGGACAGTTTGTCTTTACCTATGTGAAGTTAGATTAGAGTGTATGTTGGAGTCAATGAATGAAGCAATAAAGTAATCATAAGTGTTCATGCAGTCTTGGAGTTTGCTGTTCGATTATGAGAAGACAAGTGTGACTCGTAACTAAGAATGGAGTGAAAGTAGAGTGTTAGGCACACATGAGGACGCAGGTTCTCCACAATGGTGGCAGCGGTGGGATTGAATCTTGCAGCGCCTCTGAAGAGATGGTAACCGAGAAGAAGTAGCCTTGAACAACATGTAGTGAATTCGCCAAGTTCACCTACCAGTATGCTGAGTCCTGAAAACAGATTTACAACGATGAAGGCAAAAGATCGATTCAACGTACAGCGGGAACTCTAACTGGGCAACTTCTATTGCCAATCTTAGAAGTGTACCTGTCAGCGCATGAAACGTTCACATGCGAACAGTCGTCAAAGATTCGGTCAGTTCTAACGGGATCTATTTAACAATGAGTGAGTACTGATTTTATTGGCTTGCGGCCAGTGACTGATAAAGGGATACATTCTCAAGTCATGGACGCTTACAATTATGACGCACTTCCAGATTTTTCTGCCTAAACTACATCTGCTACGTTGGTAAGAAATGTTTTCTCTATTTTCGGGCTCCGCTTTGAGTTGCATCCTGATCAAGGATCAAATTATTTAAACCAGTCATGAATCTGTTATACTTCAACCAAGTCATGAATCTCATCTTTTCACCCTGCCGTGAATGGTCAGGCGGAACGTTTAAATTCTGTACGGATTAAAATGAGGTCAGCTTTCGATGTAGAAATCAAAAGGACTGGGATGTCCATCTTCTGATGTTACCTGTGTGTACAGAACACACAGCCATGTCAGCACGGGATACACCTCTCATGACGTAATGTTTGTGCGGGAACTATTGCAGCATATTCACCTTTCCGTGGTAATCTGCGTTGCCTGAGAAATGTCTCAGTCGGCCTGTGGTGGAATACGTTTTTGAACTTGGAGACATCATCACAGTGTCAGATGAAAAAGTGTGACACACGCGTGGTGCACAGACTCAATTGACGTACGAGACATTGTTTCTAATTGGATTTTACGGAACTAATTGTCTCGGAGATAAATTAATGGGGACAACTACCTCGCTCCCAAGAGTTCGCCTGTCTTAGTTTTGTTTTATTTCAGTTCTGATTACAGCAGGGTTTATTGATTTGTTCTATCAATTATGTTCATGATGTACCAAGATTTTTTTTGTTCGTAATGTAATTCATCTGTCGAAATGCGTAACATGCTTGAATTTAAACATTTTGTGGTTCATTTTCTTGGGTGTCAAAATTTTGATTTATTATTATGAATTAACGTTGTACAGATTGAGACACATTTTGTTGGTTGATATTTTTTTTTGTCTGTCAAAATTGGAAGGTATAATTAGCAGATTGCATCTTTGAAATAGATGCACTTCTGCTGATGAAGTAATGAGGTACAACTTTATGAAGTTGTGTTTTTATTAGCATTGCTCTGGGGGAATGTTTTATGAATTGTGTTTATGATGTACAAAAGTTAAGTAGAAAGATTATTGTTCATTACCATGTGCATTTTTTTTCCTTATTGTTTTTCTTTAACATTGACAGTACTTTTTTTGTCTCATTACATAATTTCTATGATTTTCTATGGGTCAAGGTAACTATGGTTATGCGCTTTAAGCCAACTAAGGCAAGTTACATGATTTTGATAATTATGAAATGATTTATTATTGTGTTGTGCTTTCTTATCTCTTACAGATTGATGAGATGATTTTTTTTGTAGTGTGTAATGCTGGTACTGCCTATTACTGGAATTTTGAGACTGATGAATTGATTGAATATGTTTTGCCGTCTTATGCTATTATTTGATGATGATGAATTGACCAATTGTGTTTTGTTTGTGTATTGCTAGTCCATGAACAATGATGATGAATTGACTATTTGTGCTTGTTTGTTTTATGTTTTAACCCACGATGATGAAATGACTATTTGCGTGGTTGTCTAATTTTATTACTTTATAATGAAATGACTATGTTTGTTCTTTGTCAGATGCTATAATCTGATTTTTCCAATGTCGGTTTAATTTCATCATGAATATGGTTGTAGGAAAATGATGAATTTGAAGTTGGTTGAGACGCTTATGTAACTTTGTCAATTATGTGTTTCATGCATTATTTGTAAAATGCGGATGTATTTTGAGAAGTGTACGAAATGTTATCAATTATGTGTTTTTAGTTTTTACATGTCAATTTTGTAAAGTTTTCCATACCTATGTTTTAAAATGTTGATTTCAATGATCTTTGATTGAATTTACATGTTAACAACGAGACCTGACTGATAAGACGAATAGAGGTTTGAAGGTTTGACACAGCTCAGATTTCAGGGAGTAATTTTAGGATTGGTGAAGAGGTAATGTGGTGGTGGCGGTAACACAAGAGCGTCTCGGTGTATTTGTTTTGAATTGTTTTGCCAGAGGGTCTTAGTCACTCGAAGCCAACTTAAGACAAACATATGCCGAGATGTTACGTCATGTCGAGGACGACATGTTCTTGTAAGCAGGAGATAGTGTAGAGAACCGCGTACGGGCGATTGGGACAGGTTACCCAGGGGACAGGTCTACGGCTATCTCACAGGGATTGTATTTCAACTTTGGGGGCAAGACAGTGGAATAACCCAAAGAGGGGTGGGGGAGTTGTCCTATGAGTGACCCATGGTCTAAGTCGGGGTAGAAACAATATTGTATTTCAGCGACCTAAATAACTTAGTGGGAAAGTTTGTAGATTAGCATAAACTAAGTAACTTTTAACCAATCAGAAACTCGTTGGAGACGCGTATGGGGCCAGCCAAGAATGTTAGGGTTAAATGCAGGGTAGACAAGTGGTAGGGGTTCACTAAAGACGGTTACGCCCCCCCCCCTAGATGATTGACTGATGACTTCGGACAATGGAATTTTAGGGGCGGAGTCTCAGGGGTATTAGAGGGGACGCACTCAGGAGGAGAGGGAAGAGACTGGGGAGGAGAGAGGAGTTGGTAGACTGTAGATGATAGACATGGATAGTAGAATTGACTTAGGACAGTTTGTCTTTACCTATGTGAAGTTAGATTAGAGTGTATGTTGGAGTCAATGAATGAAGCAATAAAGTAATCATAAGTGTTCATGCAGTCTTGGAGTTTGCTGTTCGATTATGAGAAGACAAGTGTGACTCGTAACTAAGAATGGAGTGAAAGTAGAGTGTTAGGCACACATGAGGACAAGTAGAGTGTTAGGCACACACGAGGACAAGTAGAGTGTTAGGCACACACGAGGACAAGTAGAGTGTTAGGCACACACGAGGACAAGTAGAGTGTTAGGCACACATGAGGACGCAGGTTCTCCACAATACTCACCGCCCTATAGGCTACTAACACCAGTCGAAAACTGGTTAAGGGAACAAATGAACATTTGCAGCTTGTGAACTCTCCAGTCTCCCCAGAAAAAATCTCGTTTTCTCTCGTCTGATCCCCAAATTACACGTCATCAAAAGTCAATCACATCAGATGTCGCACGTGGCTGTTAAAGAAAAATCCAAATCCCAGACCGCCATTTTTTAAGTTGCCAATTTTCTGCGGCTGTGACACCACTCTACCTGCATGAGCCATAAATCTTGTTCAAACACCCAATCAAGCTCTGGCCTAGCCGGCAAGATGAACGCCAACCTGACCTCCTGCTGCTGCACAATGTTATTTATGCCAGGACGCTGTCGGGTCTTCGAGACAAATTAGCCAGTCAACACGCGAATATGAAGGGTTTTAAAAACACGATCTTTGTGCACGGAGAGTACAATTTACTTGGTTTTTTTTTAAGTTTACCATAATCAGTGTGAATAATTCATGTAGAAAATGTTCATTTTCAAATAGTGAACTTTAATTTTTTTGTAATTAGCATATTTCTGGACACTGCTAAGGGGGGGGGGCACATTTTAAATTTATTGTGATGAAGCCATTCCCGATGGTGTCAGACGAAGCCATTCCCGATGATGTCAATGTCAGACGAAGCCATTCCCGAATATGTCAATGTCAGACGAAGCATTCCTGATGATGTCAATGTCAGACGAAGCCATTCTCGATGATGTCAATGTCAGACGAAGCCATTCCCGATGATGTCAATGTCAGACGAAGACATTCCCGATGATGTCAATGTCAGACGAAGCCATTCCCGATGATGTCAATGTCAGACGAAGCCATTCCCGAATATGTCAATGTCAGACGAAGCCATTTCCGATGATGTCAATGTAAGACGAAGCCATTTCCGATGATGTCAATGTCAGACGAAGCCATTCCCGATGATGTCAATGTCAGACGAAGCCATTTCCGATGATGTCAATGTCAGACGAAGCCATTCCCGATGATGTCAATGTCAGACGAAGCCATTTTCGCTGATGTCGATGTCAGTTTCTGTTCCGTCTGACAGTCGTGTGTTCCATTTAGATACCAATCTTATTGGAGGTATGGGGTGGGTATGGGGTGGGGGCGTGCAGAGGTTCCTCTTTATGGATCGTGGTTCTATCCTAGGGAACTCTGGATGTATGTGAATCCATTATTGAATACAGAGACACAGAGAGAGAGAGAGAGAGAGAGAGAGAGAGAGAGAGAGAGAGAGAGAAAGAGAGAGAGAGAGAGAGAGAGAGAAAGAGAGAGAGAGAGAGAGAGAGGGAGAGAGAGAGAGAGAGAGAGAGAGAGAGAGAGAGAGAGAGAGAGAGAGAGAGAGAGAGAGAGAGAGAGAGAGAGAGAGAGAGAGAGAGAGAGGGGAGAGAGTAGACGATTGTGATTTGATATAAGATGTGTAGCTCACCTAAGTTGTCTTTTGAGGTTATTTTCGGCAACGAGCCTTGTTTTGAATATGGAGGGTTTTTTTAATACGTAATTTTGCAAGTTTCGGCGACCGTATTTCTATTTATACGCCATGACAAGTCAAACATCATCACAAGCCATGGAGCTAGTTCTTGTTGCTAGGCTCTTCTATTAAATCAAGTGACACAAATTCTGTATGGAAGGATCGTCTCTAATAGATAAGATTTCATACTATGGAATTTTATACACACGAATCACTGTACAAAAAAGACTGAATACAGTTCTTCCATTTATTTCAAGGACTCAACCATTTCTGACTCAGTAAACCTAACAATTCCAACCACCCACTACTTCCATAAAAACAACAACACCTTTCGGTGGACCACTTTGCTTCTAGTGTTTTAAAAATCCCCCTCATGGGAACTCCCATTGGCCTTCGTTTCCCGGCCATGTCCTTGCATAGGAGATGAGCGCATTACCCAGCTATTCTAAAGCTTCCACCAGCCCCTCTAAGTTATTTGGTGGTAATGCGGCGAAAAAATGCCGGCGATTTTTGGCCCCTTGAGAGGCCGGTCGAGTCCCAGGACACCAAATTTCATTTGCGTCCAACTCAGTTCTTGATCTTGGGGCGATGAGCAAATATATTTTTAAATTTTTTTTTAAAATCTAATTTTTTTTTGGGGGGGGGGTGGAGTTTCAAAAATGTTGTCTATCTATTGAAGCAACTCATTTCGTTACAACAGTTTATGGGCCCATTTTTGTGCCCCGTGTCCTGTGTATCTTGTAGTTGGCTCATGTGGAATTTCAGCGTTCTTAAAGTTATTGGGAATTACTCAAGACTAAAGGAATTTAAACCCACGATAGAGGCCCTACCCTTTGAACCCACGATAGAGACCCTACCCTTTAAACCCACGATAGAGACCCTACCCTTTAAACCCACGATAGAGGCCCTACCCTTTGAACCCACGATAGAGGCCCTACCCTTTGAACCCACGATAGAGGCCCTACCCTTTGAACCCACGATAGAGGCCCTACCCTTTGAACCCACGATAGAGGCCCTACCCTTTGAACCCACGATAGAGGCCCTACCCTTTGAACCCACGATAGATGCCCTACCCTTTGAACCCACGATAGAGGCCCTACCCTTTGAACCCACGATAGAGGCCCTACCCTGAGACGTTACAACGGCTTTGTGGTTAAGAGGTTATCAGGATTCAGCAGCCCTTTTTAAGCGGTACAAAATTAACAATTTGTAGCAAAGGTTTGAAATATATAACTTCTGGAAAGTTTGTGGCCAATTTCATATATCACGGGCGATGCTTTTGAATACCACACGCCTGAACTCTTTACGGAGGCGTCACTAGTGGGTACTGGGCGTGCGAACCCCATCAGGTGACACCATCACAAAAAATGAAACCATCACAAAAGATGAAACCATCACAAAAGATGAAACCATCACAAAAGATGACACCATCACAAAAGATGAAACTATCACAAAAGATGAAACCATCACAAAATATGACACCATCACAAAAGATGACACCATCACAAAAGATGACACCATCACAAATGATGAAACCATTACAAAATATGACACCATCACAAAAGATGACACCATCACAAAAGATGACACATCACAAAAGATGACACCATCACAAAAGTTAACACCATCACAAAGATGACAACATCACAAAAGATGACACCAACACAAAAGATGACACCATCACAAAAGATGACACCATCACAAAAGATGACACCAGCACAAAAGATGACAGCTTCACAAAAGATGACAGCATCACAAAAGATGACAGCATCACAAAAGATGACACCAGCACAAAAGATGACAGCATCACAAAAGATGACAGCATCACAAAAGATGACAGCATCACAAAAGATGACACTATCACAACAGATGACACCATCACAAAAGATGAAACCATCACAAAAGATGAAACCATCACAAAATATGACACCATCACAAAATATGACAACATCACAAAAGATGACACCATCACAAAAGATGAAACCAACATGTAAAATGCTGTAAGTTTCCGTTGTTTGGCAATTTCAGACTTGGAGGAGGTCTATGGGGTAAGTCGTGAGGGGGTGACACCATGGGCCACCGTACTGGATGACTCCAACCCTAATGACGCCTCTGCCTATGTACTAAATATCTTTACCGAAATTTTCAACTATGATTGTTGACATTTCACGTCCACAAGGTGCATTCGCCGATCATCAGCAAAGTCTGCAATCCCTCCATTGGCATAGGGCACCTACGAGAGTCCACCAGTTTATAATAAAAGATCATTCCAAGCAAGTACTTCCAGTAAATATTGCTGTTGATTTGATCAGTGAGTACAGAACAATCTCTGTTTACAACACTCACCTAATGATGACGCTAATAATTTAGGGTAAATAAAGTGTGATCCAACTCTAGTCACGGCGCTAGGCTGATAGACACACTGTACCGAGGTCAAAGGTTATTTCAAGTTATTACGCACTTATCACGTGGACTCATTGAGTTTATATGACGTAAACACCTAAATCACACGTCTAATAAACTCCAGCAAATATAGTTTGTCAAACTTCCACCAGAATGAGACTGAAGGCAAACTGTCTAGTTACCGAGATAAACGATGATATTAATGATTTCCGGACACACATGTTTTGTCCTTTAGCGTAAATTTGTTTTTACAAACTTTAAACACATGGAAATTCAAAGATATTTTGTGTGTGTATTTAAATGATTATAAAAAATAGAGCTCGCAAATTTAAAAACATGACCAGTGAATTAGATTTTCCTCCATTTTCAATGTATCAGACGTGAGTTCATTGATCTCACATCCGGTTCCGTGATGTACGATCAGAACTCTTTTGTGTACAAGTGTTTGTCTTTCCTCCAATAATGTAATCGAAGTGGCTATTCGGACCCGGGTCCGTATAGCCTGCGATTGCTATTCGGACCCGCTAGGCGTAGTAAGCGTTAATTTTAAAGAATATTCTTTAAAACTTTAAAAACCATCCATTACCCATCGAATCGTGGTGGCCGTATCGATAGCGCACTCGATCCCCATTAGGAGGTTCGGGGTTCGATCCTTAGTTGGGGTGTCTAAATTTTTTTTTACATGAATTGATAATTAATAATATTTTTTCATGGTTTGTCACTGACAGAATCACATTTAAGGTTTAGGGATAGGTTTAGTGATAGGTTATACAAACTACTTACTACTTAGGCCTAAGCCTATAGTTATAGGGTGTGGGTTAGGTTTAGTAATAGGTTTTAGGGTGTGGGTTAGGTTTAGTGATAGGTTTTAGGGTGTGGGTTAGGTTTAGTGATAGGTTTTAGGGTGTGGGTTAGGTTTAGTGATAGGTTTTAGGGTGTGGGTTAGGTTTAGTGATAGGTTTTAGGGTGTGGGTTAGGTTTAGTGATAGGTTTTAGGGTGTGGGTTAGGTTTAGTTTAGTGATAGGGATTGTTACTCCTTTCTTCAATTTTTTTTCTTAATTTTTTTCTCCCTGAGCGTAAAATTACTTTTAAAACAAGCCAAAAACAATGAAATTAACATAATTTTAACTTTTTAAACACTTTTTTAATCTAAAAGAACCCGCCTGGGTCCGAATAGCGATCACAGGCTATGCGGACCCGGGTCCGAATAGCCGCAGCCTAATGTAATTGTGCGACAAAATGGTTGGCTGCACTTTGTCAATAAATCTGGACCAGGAAAGAAAGATTGTGGTGGGGTGGGGAGGGGAGAATTTACATGGATCGAGGGGCTAACCCAGACCTCCATTATACTCTATAGTTATATAACACGTTTATATACGGCCCAGAGCCAGGGCTGAGCCAGACCTCAATAGATATATCGCACGTTTTCACGGTACAGAGCCAGGGATGAGCCAGACTTTCATAGTTATATCACACGTTTATATACGGTCCTGAGCCAGGGCTGAGGCAGCCCTCCATAGTTATATCACTTATTTATATACAGCACAGAGCCAGGAATGAGCCAGACCTCTATAGTTATATCACACTTTTATATATGCCCCAGAGCCTGGGGTGAGCCAGACCTTTATAGTTATATCACACATTTATATATGCCACAGAGCAAGAATGAGCCAGACCTCTACAGTGGTAACACACGTTTATATATGGCCCAGAGCCTGGGAGGAGTCGATAGCGAAATCAGCAATATCAATTAGATTACTTTAACATAGAGGTTTTCTGTTACTGATGAATTTTTCTAAATAAAAATAATGATAATAATAATTATTATTATTAATTAATATTATTATTATTAGTAGTATTATTATAGTTTTAAAATATTATAATATTAATTATTATAATAAATGAAACATAATAATAATATACTTAATTTAAAAAAAACAAACAAGTTTTAGATTTCAATCCACAGATCAGAATTATTTGTCACAATCTGTGTGACTTTATCAGAAATTGTATACAACCACATGGCACTATTCACACATCAACTTGTGTGTTACAGCTGACGCCTTTAGTTACAACTGACGCCTTTAGTTACAACCAACGCCTTTAGTTACAGCTGACGCCTTTAGTTACAACTGACCCCTTTAGTTACAACTGACGCCTTTAGTTACAACTGACGCCTTTAGTTACAGCTGACGCCTTTAGTTACAACTGACGCCTTTAGTTAAAACTGACGACTTTAGTTACAACTGGCGCCTTTAGTTACAACTGACCCCTTTAGTTACAACTGACGCCTTTAGTTACAACTAACGCCTTTAGTTACAACTGACGCCTTTAGTTACAACTGGCGCCATTAGTTACAACTGACGCCTTTAGTTACAACTGACGCCTTTAGTTACAACTGGTGACCTTAGTTACAACTGACGCCTTTAGTTACAACTGACGCCTTTAGTTACAACTGACGCCTTTAGTTACAACTGGCGCCATTAGTTACAACTGACGCCTTTAGTTACAACTGACGCCTTTAGTTACAACTGGCGCCATTAGTTACAACTGACGCCTTTAGTTACAACTGACCCCTTTAGTTACAACTGACGATTTAGTTACAACTGACGCCTTTAGTTACAACTGACGCCTTTAGTTACAACTGGCGCCATTAGTTACAACTGACGCCTTTAGTTACAACTGACGCCTTTAGTTACAACTGGTGACCTTAGTTAAAACTGACGCCTTTAGTTACAACTAACGCCTTTAGTTACAGCTGACGCCTTTAGTTACAACTGGTGCCATTAGTTACAACTGACGCCTTTAGTTACAACTTACGCCTTTAGTTACAACTGATGACCTTAGTTACAACTGACGCCTTTAGTTACAACTGACGCCTTTAGTTACAGCTGACGCCTTAAATTACAACTGACACCTTTAGTTACAACTGACGCCTTTAGTTACAACTTACGCCTTTAGTTACAACTGGTGACCTTAGTTACAACTGACGCCATTAGTTACAACTGACGCCTTTAGTTACAACCGACACCTTTAGTTACAACTGACGCCTTTAGAAATATCTTGGCTGGAAGTTAAACAGCGAACCTCAACACTCAACACACATTTAGTTCTACCACACTTACAGATTCCATTGTATTAGGACCTTTACCACACTTACAGATTCCATTGTATTAGGACCTTTACCACACTTACAGATTCCATTGTATTAGGACCTTTACCACACTTACAGATTCCATTGTATTAGGACCTTTACCACACTTACAGATTCCATTGTATTAGGACCTTTACCACACTTACAGATTCCATTGTATTAGGACCTTTACCACACTTACAGATTCCATTGTATTAGGACCTTTACCACACTTACAGATTCCATTGTATTAGGACCTTTACCACACTTACAGATTCCATTGTATTAGGACCTTTACCACACTTACAGATTCCATTGTATTAGGACCTTTACCACACTTACAGATTCCATTGTATTAGGACCTTTACCACACTTACAGATTCCAATGTATTAGGACCTTTACCACACTTACAGATTCCATTGTATTAGGACCTTTACCACACTTACAGATTCCATTGTATTAGGACCTTTACCACACTTACAGATTCCATTGTATTAGGACCTTTACCACACTTACAGATTCCATTGTATTAGGACCTTTACCACACTTACAGATTCCATTTTATTAGGTCCTTTACCACACTTACAGATTCCATTGTATTAGGACCTTTACCACACTTACAGATTCCATTGTATTAGGACCTTTACCACACTTACAGATTCCATTGTATTAGGACCTTTACCACACTTACAGATTCCATTGTATTAGGACCTTTACCACACTTACAGATTCCATTGTATTAGGACCTTTACCACACTTACAGATTCCATTGTATTAGGACCTTTACCACACTTACAGATTCCATTGTATTAGGACCTTTACCACACTTACAGATTCCATTGTATTAGGACCTTTACCACACTTACAGATTCCATTGTATTAGGTCCTTTACCACACTTACAGATTCCATTGTATTAGGACCTTTACCACACTTACAGATTCCATTTTATTAGGACCTTTACCACACTTACAGATTCCATTGTATTAGGACCTTTACCACACTTACAGATTCCATTGTATTAGGACCTTTACCACACTTACAGATTCCATTGTATTAGGTCCATGGACCTTTTGTTATAAAATTTAAATGTTCCATTGTATTAGGTCCATGGACCTTTTGTTATAAAATTAAAATGTTCCATTGTATTAGGACCTTTTGTTATAAAATTAAAATGTTACTTTAGGAACACAAACATAAAACATCACCAGACATTATAATTTTGAACTGACGTTCAGGCCTTCAATTGTAAGTCTAACATGATGTAATACAGTTGTTGACCGTTTGTCTTAGACTCATGCCTTCAATTGTAAGTCTAACATGATGTAATACAGTTGTTGACCGTTTGTCTTACGTTCAGGCCTTCAATTGTAAGTCTATCATGATGTAATACAGTTGTTGACCGTTTGTCTTAGACTCATGCCTTCAATTGTAAGTCTAACATGATGTAATACAGTTGTTGACCGTTTGTCTTACGTTCATGCCTTCAATTGTAAGTCTAACATGATGTAATACAGTTGTCCTTCAATTGTAAGTCTAACATGATGTAATACAGTTGTCCTTCAATTGTAAGTCTAACATGATGTAATACAGTTGTTGACCGTTTGTCTTAGACTCATGCCTTCAATTGTAAGTCTAACATGATGTAATACAGTTGTCCTTCAATTGTAAGTCTAACATGATGTAATACAGTTGTTGACCGTTTGTCTTAGACTCGATCAATCTAATTTTTAAAACAGCCGCCTCACTGCGCATGCCTAACACTGTGACCTTGGGCGAGGACAATAATAATATCCTGTGCGCCCCCCCCCCAACTTATTTTGTTGACGACAATCAAGTCATTAAACTAGAAAATCAAAGGTCGTTCGATTTTTTTTTGTTTCTTCTCCTTTGAACAAAACTCTAAGATTTAAGTACTTCCGGTTCAATCAAAAGCTTCCGATCAAGATTTTGATCACTTGAGGAATCGAACTCATTCTTGTCGGTGAATGAACGATTGACATTCTTTCGTGCAAATCAATCTATGTTCAGTTTCTCTCGCGTTAGCATAGGTGTACACATCAAAGTCAGGGCGGGGGGGGGGTATTACTGGTTCAACTAAATAAGCTCCAAGAACACGTTTTTTTACCCTAATAATTTATTATTCCCCTTCAACTGCAGACAAAACAGTTACTCAACGAATCTTGCTTCAGTATAGAGAATATATTTTTACCGTATCAAATAGTCATTCTTAACCGTATAAAATAGTCTTTCTTGGCCGTATAAAATAGTATTTCTTAAACCTATAGTATAGTCTGTCTGAATCGTATAAAATAGTCTTTCTTAACGGTATAAAATATTCTTTCCTTACGGGATAAAATCGTATACTTTTCTCAACCTTATAAAATAGTCTTTCTTTGCCGTATAGTCTATTTACGACAAGAGATAAAAAAAACCTGTACTACGCTATAGACTTACATCAGATGACACCATAGTTCAATCACAGGCTTAAATCAGATGACGTCATAGTGTAGTCACAGACTTACATCAGATGACACCATAGTGAAGTCACAGACTTACATCAGATGACACCATAGTGCAATCACAGGCTTACATCAGATGACACCATAGTGTAGTCACAGACTTACATCAGATGACACCATAGTGTAGTCACAGACTTACATCAGATGACACCATAGTGCAATCACAGGCTTACATCAGATGACACCATAGTGTAGTCACAGACTTACATCAGATGACACCATAGTGTAGTCACAGACTTACATCAGATGGCACCATAGTGTAGTCACAGACTTACATCAGATGACACCATAGTGCAATCACAGACTTACATCAGATGACACCATAGTGTAGTCACAGACTTACATCAGATGACACCATAGTGTAGTCACAGACTTACATCAGATGACACCATAGTGTAGTCACAGACTTACATCATATGACACCATAGTGTGGTCACAGACTTACATCAGATGACACCATAGTGTAGTCACAGACTTACATCAGATGACACCATAGTGTAGTCACAGACTTACATCAGATGACACCATAGTGTAGTCACAGACTTACATCATATGACACCATAGTGTGGTCACAGACTTACATCAGATGACACCATAATGTAGTCACAGACTTACATCAGATGACACCATAGTGTGGTCACAGACTTACATCAGATGACACCATAGTGTGGTCACAGACTTACATCAGATGACACCATAGTGTAGTCACAGACTTACATCAGATGACGCCATAGTGTAGTCACAGACTTACATCAGATGACACCATAGTTGTCACATGTGATTAACATAATTTTGTGACGTAAGGTCACGTGTACAAGAAACGCGGGAAGAAAGGAGCATTTCTATTGGTTGAAAGTGTTGGGCAAACAGTTGTGTGTAGATTTCCGTCGAGGAAAGATGTATGGTGTATGACTCAAGATTTCCACATTATATTACCTCAAATGATATCTGTGTGTACATATATATATATATATATATATATATATATTAAAGTTGTTTTGGATAAACGAATTCTTCAGTGAATTATTGTGCACAAGATTATTTACTGTGAGAACGCCTACATAAAGAGAAATATATAGTAATAGTTACAATAGTGTAGTCACAGACTTACATCAGATGACACCATAGTGTAGTCACAGACTTACATCAGATGACACCATAGTGTAGTCACAGACTTACATCAGATGACACCATAGTGTAGTCACAGACTTACATCAGATGACACCATAGTGTAGTCACAGACTTACATCAGATGACACCATAGTGTAGTCATAGTGTATTTACAAATTCATTTACTTGTTTAAACTTGTAAATTAAAATCAAGAATTCGGTAAGAAGATATATCTACTTCCTAAATAATAAAAATAATAAAGTTCTTTAAAATAACGCAGAGGCGTCTCTAAGGTTGGTGCCACCCAGTGCTGTAGCTCAGGGTGTCACCCCATTACGATCTACCCCACATACCGCCTGCGATTCTTTCAGTGCCATATAAAGTGAACTTAAAGAAATTAAAATTTTGGTATCAACCCTGTGATTATTGTCAACCGCTGCAATCCGCAATTTCCGCACCCCTAGTGACGCCTCTGAAATGACGAATTAATCTCAAACATTTTTTTTTACAATATATAATGTAAAAGAGCTCAGGCCCAGCAAATGAAAGCTTGCTGCTGCATAGACACTTATTTTGAAAACCTTTTTAAGAATGTTACTCACTTAGAGATTTAACCAGTCTCGAAGAGCTTAAGACGTTTGAAAGACTAATTTAGATTCGCAACCGGGATATTCCCGACTTCTCCACTCGGTTGACCCTAGATGCTCACGTGATCCTATCGTCCAATCGGGAGACGGACCAAAAGAAGCTCACGTGATCATATCGTCGAATCGAGAGACGTTCTAAGGGAAAACCCGAAGCAATCAGAACCGCAGGGCAAAGGTCCGACGCTCAGGGGACAGAATTACGGTCATTCAGGAAATTAGGGGCTGCTGTTAGAGTTACTTATCTTGACCAGTTGATCATCGCGCCAATCTGGCCTCGTGGTCTGATTAATGGCGATATCAGGTCGGTCTTCGGTAGTGACCGGGGGCAGAAGTCTAACGAACATTAGACGAGGACCTCGACTTGTGGTCAGTGGCAATTTGTGGCAATGAAGAGATGGGTACTGGACAATAACATCAGAGGAAAAGTGACCCCCTCCCTACCCTTGGCTCCGGAGACTGTTGTTGTTAGTCTTATTTTTCCCGTTACGTCCAACACACTCAACCGAATCATATGTCTTTATGGTGATGTTTTCCCTTATTCTGTTCTTTTTAAATTAAAAAGAAAATTAAGGGGAGAGAGGGATTTAGGAATTGAGACGGAAGATGATTTCGTTTAAAATAATAACAAACCACTCAAAGCAGTTCAAAATAAAATAACAAACTTTAACAACATACGTTAATTTTTTCAGTTGTCTATAAGTCCTTTATATGTCTTCATGTGTTTTCATAAGACTGACCTGATTACCTGAACATTTGCATACTCCTCTTTGATTGGTATTTTCCACTCTGGGTGGGGAGTGGGGGTGGTATATTCCACTTTGGTTTGTATATATGTTTGCTTTGGTTTGTATATATGTTTGCTTTGGTTTGTATATATGTTTGCTTTGTCCAGCATTTCTTCTCATTAGTTGGTGACCCAAATCAGCGTGTAAACATGGCGGTTGTTTTGTTTATTAGACAATTATTGACACAATGTTCTGAATACACTGAATACACTGATAATTGAGATACCGTTGAGATGTTTCTATTTCCGTTTCAATAGATTCGATTGGCCAATGACAAGAAGGTTCTTGAACTCTGTAGTCTAGCTGCCTGAATAAAGTCATCAGAAACAAGCTCCTGTGTTACGTGGCACTCGTTCTGAGAATCTCCCCCCCCCTCACTCTCGACCTAACCATATCACCGCTGTGACGTCATCAAGCCCAATTTGTTGTCTCCGTAGTTGTCGGTCACTCCTGTACAGAATTAGTGTCCGCTGATGGTCTGGCCACATCGCCCAGTGGTCAATCTCTATATGATTATCTTCAATCTCCCAGCTCGGAATTTGTCCTTTTGGTTGACCACTGGTCAGTGTCCTTAGTCCACTGGGCGGTGCATGGTAGTCAGGCTTGACCAGATCAAATCTTCCGGTACTGTTAATGATGGACGAAAGTATGCGTTAAAGAGATAGCACTGGGGGGATATTCATGGGCCACCCTATACTGATATGTGCACTTGGGCACAATAACCACATATATATGTCACCAGTGTGGTAATTTTCAGTGGTTAAATTAAAGTAAGGTCACAATATGCATATGCCTTGTCATATAATGGAGGAACTCTATTTATAGAAATATCCGGGGTTTTAAGTTGGACAAATTTAGTATAAGATACGAGTCAATATGTAGCATATATGTATATTCAGACGGAAGTATCTTATCAGATGTTTTTTAGTTATTCGTTAATTTCAAACAGCTTATAGGACTTGAACAAACAAAATATAGTTTAGTAATTTTACTATGTTAATAATTTTAAGGTATTGTTCTTATGTATTTATGCTTAAAAACATCATTACACAATTAGACTATTACACTATTACACTATTACACAAAATTGTTGTATAAAAATAGTTACATTAAAATGAGTTACGACGTTTTCCGGCCTGAGATATAACAAACTATATGTTACTGATTTTGAAACATTTAATTTCATGTTTTAAGTTTTATGTTCAAACTAGCGTATCACCCGTCAAAAATGACGGAAGTTTTCAAAATAAATACACATCAGATTAAAAAATAACGTAATACAGAACTTTCATTTATTTTATTTATTTTTATTTGATTCAATTATTATCATATTGAACAATTTTATGCGGAACGTTCGAAAAGAGTTATATTTGGTGCAGTAATGTTTGGTGCGCACTATTGAAAAAATCAGCATTACATCCAAGAAGCATTACATCCATTACGGGAATTATGTATGTAGATTTGTGCAACACGCAACATGACGTCACGCATATTTCAAATACCGTACTTCCAAATTGTCAGTGATGACGGAACATTTTCATAGCTCCTTTCTAAGTAATGGGATTTTTTTTCCCTCTTCAGATGAAACTTTCCAATGGTGGGAAAACGTGGCAAGAGCTGCTCCGTAAATTAAAGTTCGCCATTGGGCGCTACGTCTCGTAATACGATTTATGGCAACATTAAATACGTACAAGTAGGAGGAGACTTTGATGTTCTGGTCAGACCTGGAGGACGCGAGCCGATGGTGTTATGGGGCTTTATCAAAGGCGGCCTCGGCCCTATGCCCCCCGGGCCGCCCATGAAGAACGGTTTCCTATTTGAAATTCTGGATCGTTTAGTTATTGGAAACTTGAAATGAGATGAGAATTCCACATCATGTCCGGGCCCGAAGCTATGGCGAGGGGTATTGAGGTTGGGATGGGGGCGGGTGTCTCGTCTGGTTTTGTGGAGTTTACATTTGTGGCGGTGAGATCTGTGTTTATTTATCTAAGGCTGACAAAATTTGAGGTGAAGAAAATAAAATAGAGCGTCGGCAATGTGTGTTAGTTCGTTCATCCTATCAAGAGAGTGGGGACAAAAAAAAAGGAAGAAAATGCAAAGCGACTCACAGAGAATTTAAAAAGTGTTTTATTAAATTTAAAAAAATCATATTCTTTTTAACTTGCATTGTTTTTTTTAATTGTTTTTTTTTGTATTAGCGACAACAAGAGTAGAGTGTGATTTTAGTATACAATTTTACAGATTTCTAGATTTGGTTTTAGAGTTGTTGGAGATCGGCCATTGGGAAACTTAACTATTGCTCCATGCTCCAGAACTTAGTTAGATGTCCAGCTCAGATATCTAGCTCAGATATCTAGCTCAGATGTCCAGCTCAGATGTCCAACTCCAATGTCTATGTCCAGCTCAGATATCTAGCTCAGATGTCCAGCTCAGATGTATAGCTCAGATGTCCAGCTCAGATGTATAGCTCAGATGTCCAGTTAAGATGTCCTACTCAGTTGTCCAGCTGAGATGTCCAGCTGAGATGTCCAGCTGAGATGTCCAGCTCAGATGTCCAGCTCAGATGTCTAGCTCAGATGCCCAACTCAGATGTCCAGCTCAAATGTCCAGCTCAGATGTCCAGCTCAGATGCCCAACTCAGATGTCCAGCTCAGATGTCCAGCTCAGATGTGCAGCTCAGATGATCAGCTCAGATGTCCAGCTCAGATGTCCAGCTCAGATGTCCAGCTCAGATGTCCAGCTCAGATTCCCAACTCAGATGTCCAGCTCAGATGTCCAGCTCAGATGTCTTGCTCAGCAGTCCAACTCAGATGTCCAGCTCAGATGTCCAGCTTAAATGGTCACAAAGAATCTAGGACAATAAATATAAGAGAGAGAGAGAGAGAGAGAGAGAGCGAGAGCGAGAGAGAGAGAGAGGGGGAGAGAGAGAGCGAGAGCGAGCGAGAGAGAGACAGAGAGAGAGAGAGAGAGAGAGAGAGAGGGGGAGAGAGAGAGCGAGAGAGAGAGAGAGAGAGAGAGAGAGAGAGAGAGCGAGCGAGAGAGAGAGAGAGACAGAGCGAGAGAGAGAGAGGGAGAGAGAGAGCGAGAGAGAGAGAGAGAAAGCGAGCAAGAGAGAGAGAGACAGAGCGAGAGAGAGAGAGAGAGAGAGAGAGAGTTCTCAGATGAAACTATATTCCTCCAAGTTGTAAAGAAGACCGTGCAGTCTTATACTAAAATTGTAATTTTATATTTACCTCTCATTTGGTACCTGCAATTTTTTAATTTTGTCAGTTAAGAAAATCTCACCGTTATTTCGACATGAATAAAAAATATATTTAATTTATTATTTCGAATCGTCTACCGTACTTTCTCGTCTGGATGTCCCTATTGATCCCCTATTTGCTCTTTTTGATCTCACGGCAGTAAATTAGGTACAGGTCATATTCATTAGGATTTTATTTATCGGTTAAAGTAGGGCATTCTTTCTATCTGCACTCATTGCCCCCCTTTGTCATCTCTCTCTCTCTCTCTCTCTCTCTTCCCCCCTCTTTCTCTCTGTCTCCCTCTCTCCCTTTCTCTCTGTCTCTCTCGCTCTCTCTCAATCTTTCTACTTTCTAATAGTTTTTAAAAAGATATAGATTTCTACAAACGCGGCACTGCACGCACAAGGCAATCAGTGTTGTTGAGTTCACATAGAGGATGAAACAAATAAGGCTCTAAAATAGAAATGAATCATAGCGACAAAAATTGTAATACATTTACTTGGAAGAATGTGTCGCCCTGTCTGTAATGAAGATGGCTACAGTCATGACGTCATAGACTAATTTAATTATTAATACTCCGAGGCAGTAATGATGAGGTTAGTGTACATTGTTACAGGTTAAATGTTACACTATCATATCACTGATCTCGCACTTGATTGGTCGAACAAAAGGTCATGCCACCAATCGCATACTTGATTAGTCAGAAGGAAATGTTGACTTTAGCGTTGAGTCTCAGTGTGCCAACAATTGTTGACTTAAGCATTGAGTCTCAGTGTGCCAACAATTGTTGACTTAAGCATTGAGTCTCAGTGTGCCAACAATTGTTGACTTTAGCGTTGAGTCTCAGTGTGCCAACAATTGTTGACTTTAGCGTTGAGTCTCAGTGTGCCAACAATTGTTGACTTAAGCATTGAGTCTCAGTGTGCCAACAATTGTTGACTTAAGCATTGAGTCTCAGTGTGCCAACAATTGTTGACTTTAGCGTTCAGTCTCAGTGGGCCAACAATTGTTGACTTTAGCGTTGAGTCTCAGTGTGCCAACAATTGTTGACTTTAGCGTTCAGTCTCAGTGGGCCAACAATTGTTGACTTTAGCGTTGAGTCTCAGTGGGCCAACAATTGTTGACTTAAGCATTGAGTCTCAGTGGGCCAACAATTGTTGACTTTAGCACTGAGTCTCAGTGGGTCAACAATTGTTGACTTTAGCATTGAGTCTCAGTGGGCCAACAATTGTTGACTTAAGCATTGAGTCTCAGTGGGCCAACAATTGTTGACTTTAGCGTTCAGTCTCAGTGGGCCAACAATTGTTGACTTTAGCGTTCAGTCTCAGTGGGCCAACAATTGTTGACTTTAGCTTTGAGTCTCAGTGGGCCAACAATTGTTGACTTAAGCATTGAGTCTCAGTGGGTCAACAATTGTTGACTTTAGCATTGAGTCTCAGTGGGCCAACAATTGTTGACTTAAGCATTGAGTCTCAGTGGGCCAATAATTGTTGACTTTAGCGTTGAGTCTCAGTGGGCCAACAATTGTTGACTTTAGCGTTGAGTCTCAGTGGGCCAACAATTGTTGACTTTAGCATTGAGTCTCAGTGGGCCAACAATTGTTGACTTTAGCATTGAGTCTCAGTGGGCCAACAATTCTTTCAGCAGATATTTTATTTCTTTGTAAAATGTCAAGCTGTCTCTGCCATTTTGGGCGGGTCTCAATGTGCGGGTCTCAATATGCGCGTCTCGGGTCTCAATGTGCGGGTCTCAATGTGCGGGTCTCAATGTGCGGGTCTCAATGTGCGGGTCTCAATGTGCGGGTCTCAATGTGCGGGTCTCAATGTGCGGGACTCAATGTGCGGGTCTCAATGTGCGGGTCTCAATGTGCGGGTCATATTGTCTGACTCTTGTTGTCTGTGTCAACTGTCTGACTCATGTTGTCTATGTCAAACTGTGTCAAACTGTGTCAGGGTAAACACGCAGACACCTTTATGCCTTTATCCTACTTTTGATACGTTTCCCATTTAGTGTGTGTGTGTGTGGGGGGGAGTGGGGGTGGCAATGGCTGAAAGTGACAGTGGGTCCAAAATTGGGGAAGACATCTTGACCAGGGGGCATTATTTCAATGTATGCTTAACCACGCTGTCCGACCACGACCAGACATTAGTGTAATGGGCGTCCAGTGAGAGCGCTGACCACAGACAAAGCTCATCTCCTGTTACCGTGGTTTGTATTTTTATCACGTTAGTTTTGTTTTACCCGGAGGACTCTTTGTAAGTTATTCTCTCTGACCACGACCCCTCCCCTCCCCCCTCATTGTACTGAACATGGTTGCCTTGTGTCATGTCTCGTATAATAACATTTTTGTTAGAGGCCAATTAAACCCAGCTCTGATAAGAAAGGTTGTACATAAGAATTAACGAATGTCTTCGTGTAGCGCTAAGTTCATTGAGTTCCTGAGAATTTTGGAAGTTTTTAGTACAGCCGGGCCACTTACCTTTAATTATTTAAATTAAACAACCCGTTTAAGACAAAGTTTTTGACTATAAATCACTTATTAATGAGGCATAACTAAAATTATTGATGATGTTCAATATAATACGCACCGCGCGACAAACATTTACAGACTGAACGTGACTGAACTCTCCTTGCTGTAAAACACGGGGATGTGGTCATCGATGGCTGGAGTGAACTCCAGTGACACGTGGAGGTCAACCATAGCTGACGCCTACACATGGTATATAGACATAAACTAAAAGTGAATCAATTTAATTACTGTACATTCAATCGATCTGAAATTTTGATACGATGCATTGTTAGGTGAGGACGATATCAAAGAGTGGACCGGCCTGTCCTTCAGCGACTCTCAAAGGGCAGCACAGGACCGGTGTAACAGGCCAGATTAAACCCCTGACCAGAATATACCCGGGTATAATCTGGCCTAGGCCAGAATATACCCCGGGGGTTAAACTGGCCTAGGCCAGAATATACCCCCCAGGCCAGAATATTCCCCTTTGACAACATGAGGATATATAGTAAAAAATAGATGAATGACTAATTAGAAATTCTATTGGTGTTTTATCTTTGTCCGAGACGTTAAACTAATTTTTTAAGTAGGAAAGATGTTTTATTTACAATAAAATAAAAATAATTAAATGATTTATTTTATTACAATGTCTAATAGGACGGTCACTTTTTATCTATAGTTACAGTCAATACAAGTAAGATGGAATCGGCGTTTGTTTATTTTTTTTATTTTTTTGTTGTTGTTGTTGTTGTTTTTTTGTTGTTGTAATTTGAAAATTGACTCATAGAAGCACTAAATGAATTGATTATTTTTAAAAAATAATTTAAGCACGATAAGGAACTATATTTGTTGCTTTTCAACGCTTTCAAACATTTATTATTCCTTGACCTCGCTTATTTATCGAATCATTACGTTTCATTATTTTGAGTTTGGGCTGTTTAAAAGAACAGGGCAAGACTAAACATCGTTTGACTTCCCCAACGTTGCTCGTCGTATTTCCGTACCTTTATCGGTTTGCCTTCGGTGACGCGGCGTCTTAAGACATTAAAAATAAACATCCCATCCTGAAGCGCTAATCATTTTTATTTTTAAATCATCGCAATTCATTTGTACCCATGTTACTCTTAAAACAGTAAGGTCAATCTTGTTGGATTTCGCCAAAGTTGGATTGTCCGCTTTCATCTATTGTTAAGAAGTACGGTTGGTGTACCGTGACGCGGCGTTTAATCTGTAGTCAAAAGAACCTCTCCCCTCGTCGCACCCATTATTTTATTTTAAACAAGCCCTATTTCCTTTGAAATGCGTTAATCTACATGAGTAGCGTAAAGTTGCGAATGGTGTCAAGCTTGTTTGATTAGGCCAATCTTGACAAAATCGTCGAATCGGATTTCGCGCTTTAAGAACACATTTTTGGTCACTATAAAATAACCCCCCAAACGACCAGACCTCAAAATTTTTCAACCATGGATGACCAACTGTATGATCAGATTTTAAGATTCTACTCTACAACGAAACACAAGTACCCCCAGTGGATCTATGACTTACCTTCAGAGAAACGGTCAAACGCCAAGTCACAATTTAGACAAATAGCAAGACCTTTTCAAGCAAAAGAGGGGATTCTTTACCATGGTGAAAAGGAAGTTCTCAATAAAAGTCGCCTGCCAAATATCCTGAAGGCGTTTCATGACAACCCAAATTTTGGTGGCCATTTTGGCAGGGATAAGACATTATCCAAAATCTCTGGACGATATTATTGGAAGAGAATGAAAAATGACGTTCACCAATATGTCAAAGCCTGTCAAAAATGTTTTGTCATAAAACCAAAAACCAGCAAGGAGGCACCACCACTGATCAATATACCAGTGCCTGTGAAAGTATGGAGCTTAGTCGGTATTGATATGATCGGACCTCTTCAGGAAACAACTAATGGAAATAGATATATAATAGCTGCAACCGATCATTTTTCCAAGTGGACTGAAGCAACTGCTGTTCCCGATAAAAGTGCAAAGTCAACCGCAAAATTTCTTTATTCTGTTATTTGCCGCCTTGGCTGCATGGATATTCTAATTAGTGACCAGGGACGTGAGTTTGTGAACATAGTTATTGACAACCTTATGAAACAGTTTCAAACTGATCACCGCATTGCATCAGCCTACCATCCACAAACAAATGGTCAACGAGAACGCGACAACAGAACTCTTAAAGAGACTCTTAGCAAGCTTGTCAATGAACAAGGTAACGACTGGGACCAATTTATTCCTGGTGTTCTTTTAGCATACCACACATCTGTTCATGGCTCAACCAAGTGCACTCCTTTTGAAATTATGTATGGGCGGAAAGCCAAGCTACCTACGGATCTCAGGCCTGTGGAAGATGGAACAGTTTTACCAACAACGTATTTGGACAATGCCAACCCTGATGTGCTGAACACACTTACAGCCATTCAGAAAAAGCTGCATCTAACCGTGAGTACCAATATCCACTCAGCCCAGTCGCATCAAAAGTGTAACTTTGATCGCAGAAATACAAGCAACCAAGAAATAACTGATGATTCCATAGTTTATATTAAGAATCATCGCCGCATTCATCGCATGGGTTCGAAGATGGAACCTCGATGGATTGGTCCCTACAGGGTGGTAGAATCATTGAACAAGGGAAGAGTTAAGCTAAAGAATATAGCGACCGAAAAAATACTCAGAAACACCTACCATGTCAGCAACCTTAAAGTTTACAGTAATGAACAGGGTTCTTCACCAAATCAGGGTCTCGATGATTCTGTTAAAGGTACTGTCAATGGGAGCCTACAACAAAATGAGCAAAGCATGAGCGAAGAAGCGAACATCATTGCGATACAATCTGTCTCTAAACCAATGCAGATTGGGGCCTTTAACCCACTAACAATTTCAAAAAGAAAGCGTCTTTGCATAACTCTTGGCCTTACTTTTGACAACGTTGTATATTATGGTCGCACTCGAGATCTCGAACAACCGAGGCGTACATATAAAACTAAAGGGGATGGAAACTGTTACTTTAGGGCCATAAGTTACATTCTGACAGGAACAGAGGACAACCACATTCTTCTCAGAGATAAAGTAGTTCAACATATGAACACTGGCATTACAAAACAACTACAGGACTACTTGAATCAAAATGTGGAGGAGTATATACACATTTCTGGTATTTCTCGTGATGGAGTCTGGGCAACTGATGCAGAAATCCTGGCAACAGCCAACCTTTTACGTTTGGACATTGTTGTCTACACCAAAGTAGGTGATTCGATGGATTGGTTGACCTATCCAGCAAGTTTTGATCTTCAGTCAACGACAGAACATGGACTTTACCTTCAAAACCAGAACGGTCATTTTGATGTTGTAATTAGTGTTTAAATGTTACTCTAAGTAATTAATTGTGCTAAATGTTGTATATATTATGGACCTTGTTATTAGTTAATGTTTAAACTTTAAAAAAATTAAATGTCTTAATTTCTATTCGAATGTTAAAGTAGTGTCCTTTTATTAGATAGATTTTAAAAATGTCTTTAATCAAATCTTTATTCTTTATTATTATTATCAAAATCCAAATTTATTTTTTTAAATTAATCAATTGAATGATTATTTGAATAATCACTTTATAAACAAAAAAATGCAAACTATTTCATTCATGGAAAACATTTAATCCAAACTCAAAATGCTAAGTACTTATGCGTAATATTAAGAGAGAAATTATCATGGAATCCCCATGTCAATGAAGTAATTAAAAAATCAAACAAAAATATTAGGCTTTATAAAGAGAAACTTTTCCAGATATAATATACATCGTGGAATGGATGCTTGAGGAAACCAGGAAAACCAACGCTGTATCAACATTTAAAACTCTAATAAAACTGCAAGACTAGACATAAACCAAGGATCAGCGTAGGATGCAATAGCCTTCTGTATAGAAGGAGCGTCTTTAAATGATAATATAATATAAGGGTAAGGATCCCAAGGTATTCGCACCCGTTTGAAAAGCAACAAATTTATGTAGTGCTTGATTAAGTCAATGTTAAATGGAAACAAATAACGCTGTTTCCATATATATATATTTGGACTGTAACTTTTTAGATTTTTTAAGATTTCATATTTTAAAAACGACAAAGGGAGAGTATTATTTTCAAATAAAAGGTCATGCTCCTTTCATTCATAGGATAATATTTGATCATTAATTATTATTTTGTTTTACAAAAACAATTTTGCTACTTTAAAAAAGAGTTTAACTATCTGATAGAGCTAAAACATCAAGAGAAAGTTTATAAAGTCATTCATCCATTTTTTACTATATATCCTCATGTTGTCAAAGGGGTATATTCTGGCCTGGGGGGGTATATTCTGGCCTAGGCCAGTTTAACCCCGGGGGTATATTCTGGCCTAGGCCAGATTATACCCGGGTATATTCTGGTCAGGGGTTTAATCTGGCCTGTTACACCGGGACAAATGGCGTGTGTTAGTGAGCAGTTCACGATGGTGCCCCAACGACCCAACAACGGGTTAAGGGATAGTTCAAGTTGAAGTTCATTGTTAGGTGACACAAGTCTGTGTGCAACATTTCAGCTCGATTGCATCACGGGAAGTGGATTATTTTTTACTTTTGTTTTTCCGGCCGACCGACCGACCAAGAGATCACGACAAGACGGTGAAGTTATTATAAGGGATTTAAAAATCGTAGTCGGTATACTTTATATTACTTTAAAACACTTATAGTAAAGGTAAAAAATTATTTCAATTCTTCAAAGTGTTTGAATTAATATATGGAATAACATGAAAATTAAAGTCTTTTAAACGAACACTCAATAATCATCCTTGTATTTCTATTATCTCTGTAAGAAAGATTTATTTGACAAACTTGGAATTAAGACTTTACAAAGGTGAAATATATCTAAAAAGTGTATTCACACAACTTGGAACAATATCGCATTGTAATAATCGCATTCTAATATTAGCTTAGATTCCGAGTATTTTGGAAGGATACCCAACGAATATTTCCTATGTATTCCATTTCATCCATTATTTTCAGGGAAGAAGATATGTATTTACGACTTTTGAGGAGAAGTGATATGTGCTTTTATAGAACCAGTGTCTATCGTGTCACTCTTACATCACACATTCCTAGCCTATACATTAATACATGAGATCAAGTCTACGTGAAGTTGCTATTTTAAGCGCAAAAGCTGGTTTTTAAAAAAACTTTATCTAAAGGCTTTATGGCAGGGGCGTCCAAACTTTTTGCATGACGGCCATATTCCTTGAAGTAAAGATATTCGGGGGCCGGAATAAAATAGTTTTATAAAAACGACATATAGGTTGATAAGATTTTATGCAAAATTTTAATGTGAAGGGTGAAACTGAGATCTTGAATGCAGTAAATAAGTGAGGTCAGGCTCAATGCCACTGGTTTTGATACGTATGATATCACGTAGTTTAGAGTCACGTATTCTTGTCCTCACACAGCTCTTGTTAAAGTTGATTACTGAAAATGTCTGCTCACAAAAGTATGTCGAGCCAAACAAGCTGTGCATTTTCTTTGCAAATGTTCGACTTTTTTAAAATTTCTTTTTATCCAGCTGACTGTAAAAGTCAATGAGAGAAAGCTGTTGTTGTATGCTGTGACTTTCACCATCACTTTGCAACTCAGTGATTTCATGTTGTAGATTGCCTGAAGAATTATCAAGATCAACAGAGATAGGTGTAGACAAAAACATGATTTCCTCTTCAATAGTTGCAAAGTCCTGAAAGTGTCTTTGAAATTCATCAGGCAGGGATGTGATATCTGCAACATACCTCTGCATTTGCTCATTGAAGCTTTTTTTTTCGAAACGTGTCATGATTTCCTTTAGTGAGGCGTGTAGTATTAGGCTGTAGTGAGGCGTGTGGTATTAGGCTGTAGTGAGGCGTGTGGTATTAGGCTGTAGTGAGGCGTGTGGTATTAGGCTGTAGTGAGGCGTGTGGTATTAGGCTGTAGTGAGGCGTGTGGTATTAGGCTGTAGTGAGGCGTGTGGTATTAGGCTGCATTTGAGACAGTTGCTTTTGAAAAATTTGCAGCTTACCATTGAATTGTGCCCTTGAAGATTTGTGTTAAGAACGTATAGATATATTGTCACATCAACGTATAAATATATTGTCACATCAACGTATAAATATATTGTCACATCAACGTATATATATATTGTCACATCAACGTATAGATGATGTATTGTCACATCAACGTATAGATATATTGTCACATCAACGTATACATATATTGTCACATCAACGTATAGATATATTGTCACATAACGTATAGATATATTGTCACATCAACGTATAGATATATTGTCACATCAACTAAAATGCAAAATCTGCCAACCAAACAATATCAGATAATTCTGGAATTGGTTGTTCATTAAGTTCCATGAATTGCCAAATTTCTTTTGTACGTGCGTAGAAGCGCTGAAGTGCCATCTTACATCATTGTGATACACAACATCTCCGTGTTCTCCTTAGATGTCAAGAAGAAACTGCTGAAACTGGCGTTGAAACAGGGCTACATAGCGCATAGAGTTAAAATATTCCATTACTGGCTTAATGACATGATCACATCTAAGATGTTTGGCACAAAGAAATTGTTGGTGAATGATACAGTGAAGTTTAAAAGCTTTGCCATCCTCTTCACTGACTTTGTTACAGACCCGTTTTGCTAGACCACTATGCTCACCAGTCATGGCAGGGGCACCCTCAGTAATAATTCCAGATATTTTTACCATTGTAGTTTATTGTCATTGACAGCAAAACTAACGGAAGCTAGTAAATCGTTTCCCTTTGTTTGGTTTTGAAGACTCTGAAGGTCAAGGTCAATTAATTCTTCACTCACACATGTCATCCACTCCTTCTCCACTTTTCTTTGTAGCGCGTGCTTCGTCATCGACTTTACTTTATTTTCGTGCCTTCTCCATTCTAAAATGCCTAAATAAGATTAACTTCACTAACAATTTAACACAAATACATACATATTATAGATAAGTAGATTTGTTATATTTTCAGAATGAATTTAAACAAGAAATTTTAACGTTCACTACCAACAAGACAGAATTGGATTATGATTTTTCATGTTTAAAAATTATAATTTCCCAAAAATATTTTTTAAAGTTTTATTTTAGCCGATCGTATCAATTACATTATTTATGTAATTTATAAGTCTTAACATTGTAAAAAGATTAGATAAAGACTAACTTACAGGTCTTTACATATATTTATAAAATTTTAGAACAATGTAGTTAAAATTAGACAATACTATCACAATTTTATAGCGATTTTCAAGACTTTATAAATAAATAAATATTTTATTCATTACATCATTAAAACAGAATAGTTCGATGCAATTTGATAATTTTTTGTATGCAAGGAGCGTATGTAATATATGAAATAGATGTGATTAAAATTTGGAAAATTTATGGAAAAAATGGTAATGTTGTACTATGTACCTTACAATAAACATTTTTTTCCAATATAATAAAAGCTGAAAATTTCTTTCAAATTGTGATACAAATATAAAAAAAAACTATCTAAAATGTTTTAGTTCACCAGCGCCATATTGGTTTCAGCTTCCGAGTCGAAGAAATTAAAAAATGACGTAATCGATTTTTACTGTAGGCGGTGAACGAATTTCTTACACTTAAGTTCATCAGATTTTTAAAAAATCCATTTCCACGTTGGTAAAAAAAAACGTCATCGATTTTCATCATCATTTGACGTACTCAAAACAGTACAAAATTTAGACAAAACAGTACAACATTTAGACAAAACAGTACAAAATTTAGACAAAACAGTACAAAATTTAAACAAAACAGTACAACATTTAGACAAAACAGTACAAAATTTAGACAAAACAGTACAACATTTAGACAAAACAGTACAAAATTTAGACAAAACAGTACAAAATTTAGACAAAACAGTACAAAATTTCGACTTTTCTTATAAATATAATTTTGTTACAGAAATAATACGCCAGTCAATTAATTATTTCAGATAAGGCCGTGGGCCAGTAAATAATGCTTCGCGGGCATGTTTTGGCCCGCGGGCCGGATTTTGGACATCCCTGCATGGGTAATGCAACTTACCGCAATAAGTTTTAAATGCCTCTTCTTACAAATAGTATATGTGGTGAGTCCAATATCGTGGGTTAAATATACTCAAGAAACAACCATTCTTCTTCTAATTACAAAACACTATTTTCATGTTGATATAATAAAACAGAATCGAATTTCAACTCTATCAACTGACAGCAAGTGACGTGACGTATTAATCTACACCCTCAGTAGAGCAGCGCTGAATGGTTCATCCGTCAACAAAATAAAGGGAAGTTTATCCTTGGTGGTGGGAACAATAACACTGAGGGAGAAAATCCTTCAAGCTACTTGATTCAACAAATCAGCATGGAACCAACAAATAGGAACCAACCTATAGGTTGTGACAGATCATCTTTAAACCAGCTTTGACCTGAACTTGTTTGTCTGACCAGTGGATGTAAGATTCAATTTTTTAAAATTTCATTTCCGTTTATTTTTAGTATGGGTATTCTTGGTTGTATACCACTGAGCGCAAGGTTGGCGGCCCTGCACGACCCCATTAAAAATATTTTAGGGACCGCTGATCTTAATTACGTCCATGCGTCAGAATGCGTACCTCTTAAAGTGTATGTTTCAAGACCCATTAGAGGCTGGAAAGACAATGCCGCCATGTGTATTTCTAGAAAATAAATAGCTGATCTATAACATCGAGCAGGAACTAGGGTACAAATTCCAAATTGGCCTGTCTGGCCCGCGGTACGGCTAATGGCACGGCGACACAAACACCATTAGAACCCATCAATGTGATGTTTTACAGCTCATCACATTAAAAATGTATCACATGCGAGCGTGTGGGCAATAGGTTCATGACAGCGTGGATTAACACGATCTGAACTTTCTCGCCAATTTGTTGTATCAAAGTTTTTCGTATTTCTATGTCATGCGTTTACTATCTCAACGTTCTCGCGTTAGCGAAGTCATGTTTTCACATAGGAACGCCCATGTGTTTGCTATGTCATGTTTTCAATATCTGGACGCCCATATGTTTGCTATGTCATGTTCTCACTATCTAAACGCCCATGTGTTTGCTATGTCATGTTCTCACTATCTAAACGCCCATGTGTTTGCTATGTCATATTCTCACTATTAGGAGCGGCCTTTGGGGGGCCCCACGCGTTCCAGACTTGAGACTATATTTTAGTAACAAAAGAACCGGCATATATTGGACTACTGAGTTTGCGCAAGAATTGATATAATCTGGGGGGGGGGATCCCGCGGGGTCATTGTTGCCCCAGGCCTCGCGCGTATCTAATGCCACCTCTGCTCACTATCTAAACGCCCATGTGTTTGCTATGTCATGTTCTCACTATCTAAACGCTCATGTGTTTGCTATGTCATGTTCTCGCTATCTAAACGCCCATGTGTTTGCTATGTCATGTTTTTACATAGGAACGCCCATGTGTTTGCTATGTCATGTTCTCACTATCTAAACGTCCATGTGTTGCTATGTCATGTTCTCACTATCTAAACGCCCATGTGTTTGCTATGTCATGTTTTCACATAGGAACGCCCATGTGTTTGCTATGTCATGTTCTCACTATCTAAACGCCCATGTGTTTGCTATGTCATGTTTTCACTATCTAAACGCCCATGTGTTTGCTATGTCATGTTCTCACAATCTAAACGCCCATGTGATCGCTATGTCATGTTCTCACAATCTAAACGCCCATGTGATCGCTATGTCATGTTCTCACAATCTAAACGCCCATGTGATCGCTATGTCATGTTCTCACAATCTAAACGCCCATGTGATCGCTATGTCATGTTCTCACAATCTAAACGCCCATGTGATCGCTCGACGTATAGCAGAAAAGACTTGGTTGAAGTCGAGACTTGTCGTCAATAAGCAAATTTATTCCGCTGCCAAGCGATGTGTTACTAATATTGTACATCAAGCAAAAACATCATATTTTAATAATAAAATAATCACAAGTAGTACTAGTAGGCAGCTATTTAAGGTATGCAATAACCTCAGAGGGAGTGGTAACGCTATGGTCCTTCCCTCTGTGTATCCCCTGCATCAGCAACCAGATATATTTTGTAACTTTTTTATCAACAAAATTGCTAAAATTCGTGATGAACTTGACAGAATGTTGTTGCCACCACATGATGTATATCCTTCTTTTGCTGTGAGGTCAAGCTTTGACATGTTTCAGTCTGTTACGGAAAATGAGGTCAAAAGTATTATTCTAAAATCTAAGCCAACGTCCTGCCCTCTTGATCCCATCCCCACTCCACTATTGGTTGAGTCATTAGATCTCTTACTCCCAACAGTAACTAATATAGTTAATGAAGTCTAAAATCTGGCACCTTTCCTTCATTATGTAAATCTGCTATTATAAAACCCTTGCTGAAAAAAAAGGGTTAGACCAAAACAATTTAAACAACTATCGACCTGTTTCTAATATTTCATTTTTGTCGAAAGTCATTGAAAAACTAGTCTTAAAACAACTTTTTTCTTATCTAAATGACCACACTCTTCTAAGTCCTAATCAGTCGGCCTACAGACCTTCTCACAGCACAGAGACCACTCTGTTGAAGGTAACAAATGACCTCCTGCTCGCACTGGACAATGGGAAAATTTCTATATTGGTCCTCTTAGATCTTAGTGCAGCCTTTGACACTGTCGACCATCAAATACTGCTGAAAACCCTGCAAAATTATTTTGGAATTTCTGGCTCAGTTCTGGCTTGGTTTCAATCATACTTATCTAATAGATCACAGGTAGTATCAGTAGATGGCTGTATCTCTCACAAAGCTGACTTGCTTTATGGTGTGCCGCAGGGCTCTGTTTTGGGTCCGGTACTTTTTGTACTGTATACAAGACCGCTACTTCTACTGCTTGAAAAGCATTCAGTTAAAAGCCAATCATTTGCAGATGATACTCAACTATATACTCACACTGATCCCTCTAATATGGACTCCGGTGTCCAATTGTTGCAGGAGTGCATTGGTGAAGTGAAGTCTTGGATGACGTTAAGCAAACTCAAGCTGAAAGATGACAAGACTGAAGCACTTCTATTTTGCAACAATAAATCACGCAGTGCTTTGTCTCTTCCGAAGTCAATTCACGTAGCCAGTTCGGAAATTCTATTCACAACATCGACTAGGAATCTTGGCTACATTTTTCTGACAACATGTCTATTAACAACTTCATCAATCACATCTGTCGCTCTGCCTACACTGCCATTCGTCAGATCAGCTCAATCCGTCATTACTTAACAGTTAGTGCCACAAAAACACTAGTCTGTGCTCTTGTACTGGCTCGTATGGATTACTGCAATTCTCTTCTGTCAGGTGTGCCAAAACAATGCATTGAAAGAATACAGAAAGTTCAAAATTCAGCTGCCAGACTGGTGCTCAAGGCAAAAAAACATGACCATGTTACTCCACTTCTTCGCTCACTTCATTGGCTGCCTATACAAGCCCGTATTGATTACAAACTGGCCGTTCTCTGTCACAATTTCTTTTCGGACTCATGCCCATCGTATCTTACTGAACTTTTGTCGGTCTACTCACCCTACTCGCAAGCTAAGATCTTCTGCAGACACACGCGTTCTCTCTGTTCCTACGACACGCACCAAAACGTTTGGTGAAAGGTCGTTCTCTTTTTGTGCAGCCAAACAATGGAATTCTCTACCATTACACATACGTAGTATTCAAACAACCAAGTCTTTCAAGACTGCACTTAAGACACATCTTTTCACAATTTATTTTTAAAATTGATGAAACAACATTTCTTGTAAATGATTAACGTAGCTTATGTATAATGTATTGTAATTTTTTGTGTTTGTTGTGATATGAAAGTTAATTTAATACTTATAAGTATGTTATTTCTTTCATGTAAAGCGCTGTGAGCCCAGTTCCTTACTGGGATACAGCGCTATATAAATCAGCCCATGTGATCGCTATGTCATGTTCTCACAATCTAAACGCCCATGTGATCGCTATGTCACGTTTTCACGATCTAGAGTTCTTGTGTTTAAACGGCATCTTGTTTTGGTGAAACTGCACAATAGCTGCGTGAAATAAAATAATCTTCTATAACCATAGCATTATTTCCATTGACCGCTCCGTGATACACCAAGTCTTTTATCCACTATGAGGTATATAGGGCCATAGTTTCAACACTAAACACATTAGTTCCATGGACCAAGTCTTTTATCCACTATGAGGTATATAGGGCCATAGTTTCAACACTAAACACATTAGTTCCATGGACCAAGTCTTTCATCCACTATGAGGTATATAGGGCCATAGTTTCAACACTAAACACATTAGTTCCATGGACCAAGTCTTTTATCCACTATGAGGTATATAGGGCCATAGTTTCAACACTAAACACATTAGTTCCATGGACCAAGTCTTTCATCCACTATGAGGTATATATGGTCATAGTTTCAACACTAAACACATTAGTTCCATGGACCAAGTCTTTTATCCACTATGAGGTATATAGGGCCATAGTTTCAACACTAAACACATTAGTTCCATGGACCAAGTCTTTTATCCACTATGAGGTATATAGGGCCATAGTTTCAACACTAAACACATTAGTTCCATGGACCAAGTCTTTTATCCACTATGAGGTATATAGGGCCATAGTTTCAACACTAAACACATTAGTTCCATGGACCAAGTCTTTTATCCACTATGAGGTATATAGGGTCAGATTTTCAACACTAAATACATTAGTTCCATGGACCAAGTCTTTTATCCACTATGAGGTATATAGGGCCATAGTTTCAACACTAAACACATTAGTTCCATGGACCAAGTCTTTTATCCACTATGAGGTATATAGGGTCATAGTTTCAACACTAAACACATTAGTTCCATGGACCAAGTCTTTTATCCACTATGAGGTATATAGGGCCATAGTTTCAACACTAAACACATTAGTTCCATGGACCAAGTCTTTTATCCACTATGAGGTATATAGGGCCATAGTTTCAACACT
This sequence comes from Ampullaceana balthica, assembly GCA_944989445.1. Lineage (NCBI taxonomy): Eukaryota > Metazoa > Mollusca > Gastropoda > Lymnaeidae > Ampullaceana > Ampullaceana balthica. The sequence continues at coordinate 842,938 of CALYLW010000158.1, forward strand.
AAACACATTAGTTCCATGGACCAAGTCTTTTATCCACTATGAGGTATATAGGGTCATAGTTTCAACACTAAACACATTAGTTCCATGGACCAAGTCTTTTATCCACTATGAGGTATATAGGGCCATAGTTTCAACACTAAATACATTAGTTCACTCTGAAGTACTTAGGTCCTTTGCTGATTCTGAAGGACAGCGTATGGTTTACAACTTAAGTAAATAGGGTCCTTTAATTTCCCGTTTAGGTCCTTTGTTCACCCTTAAGTGCATACTTTTTCTCACTCATAGATACATTAGGTTTTTTTGTTCACTGTTGAATATATTAAGTCAAGGTTTCACTCAGAAATAAATCAGATTGTTAGTTAATTCTTTGACCTACATTTGACTCTCGTATACATCAAACTTTTGATTCGATTTCAAAATAAGTTATTATAAGGTCTTTGATTGACTTAATAGTAACAATTGTATTTCGTTAATTATATGGTTAATGATGTGGTAAATAAGTTTGGTCTTTGATTTACTTAATAGTAGAAAATTGTATTTCGTTAATTATATGGTTAATGATGTGGTAAATAAGTTTGGTCTTTGATTTACTTAATAGTAGAAAATTGTATTTCGTTAATTATATGGTTAATGATGTGGTAAATAATATGGTTCATGATGTGGTAAATAATATGGTTAAGGATGTGGTAAATGTGATGGTAAATATTATGGTTAATGATGCGGTAAATAATATGGTTAAGGATGTGGTAAATGTGATGGTAAATATTATGGTTAATGATGCGGTAAATAATATGGTTAATGATGTGGTAAATGTGATGGTAAATAATATGGTTAATGATGCGGTAAATGTGATGGTAAATAATATGGTTAATGATGCGGTAAATAATATGGTTAATGATGCGGTAAATAATATGGTTAATGATGTGGTAAATGTGATGGTAAATAATATGGTTAATGATGTGGTAAATAATATGGTTAATGATGTGGTAAATGTGATGGTAAATAATATGGTTAATGATGCGGTAAATGTGATGGTAAATAATATGGTTAATGATGCGGTAAATAATATGGTTAATGATGCGGTAAATGTGATGGTAAATAATATGGTTAATGATGCGGTAAATGTGATGGTAAATAATATGGTTAATGATGCGGTAAATGTGATGGTAAATAATATGGTTAATGATGCGGTAAATGTGATGGTAAATAATATGGTTAATGATGCGGTAAATGTGATGGTAAATAATATGGTTAATGATGCGGTAAATAATATGGTTAATGATGCGGTAAATAATATGGTTAATGATGTGGTAAATGTGATGGTAAATATTATGGTTAATGATGCGGTAAATAATATGGTTAATGATGTGGTAAATGTGATGGTAAATAATATGGTTAATGATGCGGTAAATGTGATGGTAAATAATATGGTTAATGATGCGGTAAATAATATGGTTAATGATGCGGTAAATAATATGGTTAATGATGTGGTAAATGTGATGGTAAATAATATGGTTAATGATGTGGTAAATAATATGGTTAATGATGTGGTAAATAATATGGTTAATGATGCGGTAAATAATATGGTTAAGATGCGGTAAATAATATGGTTAATGATGTGGTAAATGTGATGGTAAATAATATGGTTAATGATGTGGTAAATAATATGGTTAATGATGCGGTAAATAATATGGTTAATGATGCGGTAAATAATATGGTTAATGATATGGTAAATGTGATGGTAAATAATATGGTTAACTATGTGGTAAATAATATGGTTAATGATGTGGTAAATAATATGGGTACTGATGTGATAATATGGTTAATGATGTGGTAAATAATATGGTTAATGATGTGGTAAATAATATGGTTAATGATGCGGTAAATAATATGGTTAATGATGCGGTAAATAATATGGTTAATGATGTGGTAAATGTGATGGTAAATGATATGGTAAATGATATGGTAAAAGATGTGGTAATTATATGGCAACCCTACATGTGAATAACACCCAAGTTCCTGTGGATATGCAGTGCTCGAAATCCATTGTCTATGATATCTGATTAAGTCAAGAGTATTCTGTGAAGTGTTCAGTCTCCTGTTGCAATTTTATTTGTTATACAATGTGAAGTGTTCAGTCTCCTGTTCCTGTTGCTATTTTATTTGTTATACAATGTGAAGTGTTCAGTCTACTGTTGCTATTTTATTTGTTATACAATGTGAAGTGTTCAGTCTCCTGTTGCTATTTTATTTGTTATACAATGTGAAGTGTTCAGTCTCCTGTTGCTATTTTATTTGTTATACAATGTGAAGTGTTCAGTCTACTGTTGCTATTTTATTTGTTATACAATGTGAAGTGTTCAGTCTCCTGTTGCTATTTTATTTGTTATACAATGTGAAGTGTTCAGTCTCCTGTTGTTATTTTATTTGTTATACAATGTGAAGTGTTCAGTCTCCTGTTGCTATTTTATTTGTTATACAATGTGAAGTGTTCAGTCTCCTGTTGCTATTTTATTTGTTATACAATGTGAAGTGTTCAGTCTACTGTTGCTATTTTATTTGTTATACAAGCAAGACTTTCACCCCACCCGCCCCCCATTTGAATTGCGTGCGTTCAAAGCCAGATTGCAATCACATTAATGTACTCCTGGAACTTGAAAGACGGTCATCAGAGATCTAATTTTAGTTGTACAGGATTAAACTTTTTTTTTAGGAGAGGTCAAAGTAGCAACAAAAAAAAGAGTGTGTGTGTGTGTGTGGTGGGGTGGGGGTTGTGGAGACATTAAATCATATTTTTGATGTCATGGGAGACCACCCACACTCACAAACAGATACGACGTGATATGCCACCCGTCCCCCCCCTCCTTATGTTTAATGGCAGGGCTATTTGGGTCATCTGGGACCTGGGCAGTGCTCTGGACCGAGGGAAAGAGGAGAGTGCTGACCTACAACAGGAAAAAGGTTTTTGGTTCAATTGATTTTTAATTGTAGTAGGGTGGTAGGGTGGTAGGGTGGTACTAGCACTAATGTGTGAAGGCCCTTAATGGTCGGGGGGTGACGTTGTATTTAAATAACAGTTGCCGAATGTTCAGTAGTATCAGGGCATGACAATAGTAGCAATCGAATCTTTGATAGTAAAAGGGATATACTAAAGCAATGGCGTCCAAACATTTTGCATGCCGGGCCATATTCTATGAAGTAAAGATATGCAGGGGCCGGATTTAAATCATAAATAATGACATACACTGAAAAGTTTTTATCGCAAAATTTTAATGTGAAACTAAAATCTTGACTGCAGTAAATAAGCGAGGTCAGGCTCAATGCCATTGGTTTTATTACTCATGATAATGATATCACTCAGGGGAGAGTCACTTAGTCTCACTTAGTCTCACTTATTCTCGTCCCCACACGATACTTGTTAACATTCATAACTGATAAGGTCGAGCTAAACAAGCTGATAGAAGGTCGAGGCAAACAAACTGATAGAAGGTCGAGGCAAACAAACTGATAGAAGGTCGAGGCAAACAAGCTGATAGAAGGTCGAGCCAAACAAACTGATAGAAGGTCGAACCAAACAAACTGATAGAAGGTCGAGCCAAACAAACTGATAGAAGGTCGAGCCAAACAAACTGACAGAAGGTCGAGCCAAACAAACTGATAGAAGTTCGAGCCAAACAAACTGATAGAAGGTCGAGCCAAACAAACTGATAGAAGGTCGAGCCAAACAAACTGATAGAAGGTCGAGCCAAACAAGCTGATAGAAGGTCGAGCCAAACAAGCTGATAGAAGGTCGAGCCAAACAAGCTGATAGAAGGTCGAGCCAAACAATCTGATAGAAGGTCGAGCCAAACAAACTGATAGAAGGTCGAGCCAAACAAACTGATAGAAGGTCGAGCCAAACAAACTGATAGAAGGTCGAGCCAAACAAACTGATAGAAGGTCGAGCCAAACAAACTGATAGAAGGTCGAGTCAAACAAGCTGATAGAAGGTCGAGCCAAACAAACTGATAGAAGGTCGAGCCAAACAAACTGATAGAAGGTCGAGCCAAACAAACTGATAGAAGGTCGAGCCAAACAAACTGATAGAAGGTCGAGCCAAACAAACTGATCACTTTCTTAGTGACTTAATCTCTTAAAATCTGTCTTTACAATTTATCCAGCTGACGGTAAAAGTCAACGAAAGAAATCTGTTGTCTGCTGCGACATTCAGTCTCACTTTGAAACTCAATGAGTTCCAGTTGCAGATAGCCTAGCGCATCATCAAGGTCCACAGAGAAAGGTGAAGACAAAAAAATGATTTTCTTTTCAATAGCTCCATCAGCCAGATATATATCTCCAACTTACCTCTACTTTTGCTCATTGAATTTTCTTTCTGAGAAACTTGTCATGATATCCTGTAGGGAAAGGAAATGTGTGGTATTAAGCTGCATTTGCGACATTTGCCTTTGAAAAACTTCCCGCTTTTTCCCAAAGGCCTTGATATGTGAATGTATTTAGCTTACCACTGCATTGTGCCTTTGCAGACTTGTTATAAGAATATTTAGATTTCTTGCTACATAAACTAAAAATGCAAAATTGGCCACCAAGCAGGATGAGATAGTTCCTTATCTTCCATGAATTAACCAATTTATTTTTAAACCTTAAGCGCTTGTCCCCAAATGAAACATCTTACATCATTGTAATGCGCACCATCTTCGTATTCTCCCAGGATGTCAAGAAGAAACTGCTGAAACTGGCGGTGAAACATGGCTTTAAAACGAATAGAGTTTGTAGCTTATATCACAGGCTTAATGACATAATTACATCTATGATGTTTGGAACAATGAACTTGTTGTTGCATGATACAGTGAAGTTCCCCTCTCCCCCCACCTCTTCACTGAATGTGTTTCAGACAAGTGTTGCTAGTCCGCTGTGCATACCCGTCATGGCAGAGACACCTTCAATTAATCTAGAGATTATATCCATGGAAATTTAATGTCATTGACAGCAGAACAAACGTAATATAATAATGTTTTCTTCTTGTTTGGTCTTTAAGACTCTGAAGGTCAAGTAGTTGATACACAATAAAACGTCATCGAATTTTGCCAACATTTGACGCATTCAAAACAGCAACATTTTCGACTTTCATCAATATAAATGTAGTTACAGAAATAATACGCCAGTCAATTAGTTATTTAAGATAAGGCTACGGACGGGCCAGTTAAAATTCAAGCGCAGGCCGTGTTTCGCCCGCGGTCCAGACTTTGGACACTCTTGTACTATAGTATCAGTCGAATGTTTGGTAGACAGCATTCAAGTTATAGAATCATTCGATCAAGAGAGTGACATGTGCACACAAACCAAAAGTCCTTAGCAAGTCCTGCGCGGTAATTCTAAACTTCTGCGGGGCGTCGGTCAGATGTCTGGGCCGCCGCGCAGCTTAGAGGCAGCATTGCCTCTCACATCTCCCCCCCCCCACTGACCACTTCCTCCTGGGGCTATATTCCCCCTCCCTTGTGCTAACGTGACATTAGCACATGTAATTAAATCCACGAGTGTCCACCAACATACAAGTATCTCCAGCTGTCTGACCACATCTCCAGCTGTCTGACCACATCTCCAGCCGTACCCCTCCCTGGCCCTTCACACATCTTGACCAACACCAAGCAGGTCCAGACACTGGTAAGTTAAAGGGCAAGGATCTATTATAGCCCCCTGCCCCCTCCCCCATACCACTTTTTAACTCCGCTGATTTGAGGCGCTTCATCTTATACCTTTTGGGGGAAAATTAATTCTTTTTTTTTAAATTGAAAATCTCAATAGCTCATCCGATAATTAAATAAGATAATTGCATTGTTTGTTAGTGAATCTGATAGAAGAATGAGATATCATTTGTTGTAACGTATACTTTATAACATACATAAGCACTTATACAATAGGCATAATCTTAGCACTTATACAATCGGCATAATCTTAGCACTTATACAATAGGCATAATCTTAGCACTTATACAATAGGCATAATCTTAGCACTTATACAATATGCATAATCTTAGCACTTATACAATAGGCATAATCTTAGCACTTATACAATAGAACTAATATTAGCACTTCTAGGATACAACTAATCTTAGCACTTCTGAAATATAATTATCTTAGCACCTCTACAATACAACTAATCTTAGCACTGCTACAGTACAACTAATCTTAGCACTGCTACAATATACTAATCTTAGCACTGCTACAGTACAACTAATCTTAGCACTGCTACAGTACAACTAATCTTAGCACTGCTACAGTACAACTAATCTTAGCACTGCTACTATAGATTAATCTTAGCACTGCTACAGTACAACTAATCTTAGCACTGCTACAATACAACTAATCTTAGCACTGCTACAGTACAACTAATCTTAGCACTGCTACAATACAACTAATCTTAGCACTGCTACAGTACAACTAATCTTAGCACTGCTACAATACAACTAATCTTAGCACGGCTACAGTACAACTAATATTAGCACTGCTACAGTACAACTAATCTTAGCACTGCTACAATACAACTAATCTTAGCACTGCTACAGTACAACTATTCTTAGCACTGCTACAATACAACTAATCTTAGCACTGCTACAGTACAACTAATCTTAGCACTGCTACAGTACAACTAATCTTAGCACTGCTACAATACAACTAATCTTAGCACTGCTACAGTACAACTAATCTTAGCACTGCTACAATACAACTAATCTTAGCACTGCTACAGTACAACTAATCTTAGCACTGCTACAGTACAACTAATCTTAGCACTGCTACAATACAACTAATCTTAGCACTGCTACAGTACAACTAATCTTAGCACTGCTACAGTACAACTAATCTTAGCACTGCTACAATATAACTAATCTTAGCACTGCTACAATATAACTAATCTTAGCACTGCTACAGTACAACTAATCTTAGCACTGCTACAATATAACTAATCTTAGCACTGCTACAATATAACTTATCTTAGCACTGCTACAACACAACTAATCTTAGCACTGCTACAGTACAACTAATCTTAGCACTGCTACAGTACAACTAATCTTAGCACTGCTACAATATAACTAATCTTAGCACTGCTACAATACAACTAATCTTAGCACTGCTACAATACAACTAATCTTAGCACTGCTACTATACAACTAAACTTAGCACTACTACAGTACAACTAATCTTAGCACTGCTACAATACAACTAATCTTAGCACTGCTACAGTACAACTAATCTTAACACTGCTACAGTACAACTTGTCTTAGCACTGCTACAATACAACAAAACCGTCTCATAAAGCAAAAAGTACTGTCTAACGATCATACCGCCCAAATCTTAATGCACATCAACTGAGACACATCAACTGAGACACATCAACTGAGACACATCAACTGAGACACATCAACTGAGACACATCAACTGAGACACATCAACTGAGACACATCAACTGAGACACATCAACTGAGACACATCAACTGAGACACATCAACTGAGACACATCAACTGAGACACATCAACTGAGACACATCAACTGAGACACATCAACTGAGACACATCAACTGAGACACATCAACTGAGACACATCAACTGAGACACATCAACTGAGACACATCAACTGAGACACATCAACTGAGACACATCAACTGAGACACATCAACTGAGACACATCAACTGAGACACATCAACTGAGACACATCAACTGAGACACATCAACTGAGACACATCAACTGAGACACATCAACTGAGACACATCAACTGAGACACATCGACCAATTTGCTGAATGAATGGATGCTATTGATAGAAATGCTGGATAGTTAGATACAACTGAGAAATGTACATGTTTGATTGATTGATTGATTGATTGATTGATTGATTGATTGATTGATTGATTGACAGGCTTTTTGATGTATCGATTTGTTGTAAGGGAAAGATGCTTGCTCTCATGATTGTTTTGATTGTTATTATGATTGTTATGATTGTAACTATGGATGTTTTTTATGATTGTAAGGTTTGATGGAAGGTAGCCTAAAATTTTTAAGATGACTTTGATTTCAACGAATTCGTTTTTCCATGATATCATTCGGTAATTTCCCAGACAAGATATTTCAAATACAGTAATATCACACAGATGGTCGTCTTTCACTCTAACTCAGATTATGATCTTTGAGAAATCGACAGGAGAAATCTTCAACGGGACATTTGGGGCTAGGATTGGGGCCCTTTTATGTCTGAAGGACTATCAGACTCCAAGCTCGTGGGGGGGGGATAGGGATGACTAGACCGAGTATGTGCGGGGGGGGGGTGTAGAAGTCGGGTCAGCTTGACCAGGGCATGTCATAATAAATTATTCGATGCACGGCGAATGTTTAAATTCAATGGAATATTTTTAAAAAAATGTTTCCATATTTGAAGTTTACGTCACAAGTATGTAATATATTGGTAGCCAGGAGAACTGGGAATGGTGGGCGGGTGAGAAGGGGTTAAGGTGGAGGTGGATAGTGAGATAGGATGGTTAGGTACAGAGGGGATGAGTCAGAGATAGAGAGAAGAAGTGGTAGTGAGAGATGGAGGTTGGAGAAGGTAGAAATATGGTGCTAGAGAGGAGTGAAAGGAAAGATGAAAGTGAGGGTTACATGAAGGAGAATTAAGTTGTTAGCCGTGAGAGAAGTAGAGTAGACTGGGAGATAAAGAGATAGAGCGGTGGACCGGTGTCCAGTGGTAAGGAGAAAAGAAAGAGAGGGAGAGAAAGAGAAATCGAGTTACAGTGGAAAGAGATAAAGAAGAGAAAGGAGAAACACGGAGAAGATCAGGAAAAGCGAGTGAAAGAGGGAAACAGAGCAAGGAGAGAAAGAAGGTTCGGGAGGAGAGATGAGGAATGTGGGTGAGGTGGCGAAGGAAAAGAGAGGGCACAACGAGACAAGACACAAAGTCCTTCCACTCAGAGAGAGGGAGAGGGAGAGAGAGAGACAGACAGACAGACAGACAGACAGACAGACAGACAGACAGACAGACAGACAGACAGACAGACAGAGACAGACAGACAGACAGACAGACAGACAGACAGACAGACAGAGAAGTTGCATGGGCGAAGCGTTTATTTCAGATGTACGATTGGGTAACGCCAAAATATGTGGACATCATTTTAGGAGATTCGATGAGGCTAGTGTGGGAGGCGGGGTTGTAATCATCTCATTTGTGTGGGGGTGAGGTGGGGTTGGGGGCGAAGGGGAATTACGTGAGGCGTCTTCACTTCATAACCTGTCGTTCTAACGGTGATAATGGAGGAATGGAATCTAGACTGGGTAATAGTTTCATTTCTTTCAAGACATTTTACCCCAATTATCATCTTACTGATCAGTGGTTCTCATTATCTCACAAAGTATCACATTTTGTCTGCTATTTCACCAAGTTTCACGTATTGTCTACTTATTCACCAAGTATCACCTTTTGTCTACTTCCTCACCAAGTATCACCTTTTGTCTATTACTTAATTAAGCATCACATTTTATCTACTATTTCACCAAGTTTGGGGCCATCCATAAATGACGTCACGCGATGTAGGCCAATTTTAACCCCACTCCCCCCCCCCTCGTCAAACTTGGTCACAAAAACTTAGACCCCCTCCTCCAATATGACGTCACAAAGTTTTGGAACCTCACAAAGCAGTATTTTCTAGTTAAAAATTATCATTTAGCAACATTATTTTGTTGTCATTTAAAAATGTATTTAGTGTAAGTCTGCACTCTAATATTAATATCGTAACACGTGTGAAGCCATTGAAAACTAGGGCTATACCAAATTAATTTTTTTTTAAAATCCGACCGGAGCCGGATTTGGCCGGATTTATGAAGTGAAATCCGACCAGAGCAGGAGCCGGATTTTTTTTTAAGGGCCGGATTCCGGAATAGCCGGAGCCGAAATTCCGTACACCCCTATAAAAAGGTTATTATATAAATTTAGAGCGTTACATTTTTTAAAACTCACCCCTCCCCCTCGTCACACATCGTAACTAATGCGTGACTCCCCTCCTCCCCCAGGCGCGTGACGTCATTTAAGGACGTCCCTTTCACATTTTTGTCTACTTCTTTACACAATATCACATTTTGTCTACTACCTCACCAAGTATCACATTTTGTCTATTATTTCACCAAGTATCACATTTTGTCTACTATTTCACCAAGTATCACATTTTGTCTATTATTTCACCAAGTATCACATTTTGTCTACTACCTCACCAAGTATCACATTTTGTCTACTATATCACCAAGTATCACATTTTGTCTATTATTTCACCAAGTATCACATTTTGTCTACTATTTCACCAAGTATCACATTTTGTCTACTATTTCACCAATTATCACATTTTGTCTATTATTTCACCAAGTATCACATTTTGCCTACTATATCACCAAGTATCACATTTTGTCTACTATTTCACCAAGTATCACATTTTGCCTACTATTTCACCAAGTATCACCATTTGTCTATTATTTCACAACGTTTCTCCTTTTATCGAGTGACGTATCAGTCTAGACCAGTGGTTCCCAAAGGGGTCCGTACGGACCCCCAGGGTTCCCCGGTACCATTCAGGGGGTCCGTGGAAAATTAAAATTGATTTGGGGGTCCCTGAACAACGTCAGGGGGTCCGCGCAATGTTTTAATATAAAATTATAAAACTGTGATAAATTTTTATTATTATGGAAATTAAAATGAATAACAATAAATAAAATGGTATCTGAATGCCTTTTTAAATACCATTTTAGGTGCTATTATTGATGGATATAATGTTGTTTAACCTAGAAAAGGTAGTAGAAGTACGGTAATTTCCACAGCTATTACCAATCAAAATACTTGGTTGAAAGGTCAAGCTTGATGCGTAAGAAATGTGGAATTCCATAAGTAGGTCAGAAAAATATAAGTTCTTAACTTGAATCTACGAGGGTTGCAAGGTAGGGTATTTTTCGATGTGTCGGGAAGTTATTTTTATCTAAATTGTATCCTATCATCAAATATTTGTTGCAATAGTGCTTTACTGTAACATCCTACTGAAAACGGTAAATAATTATTAACAGTGATTTGTTACAACACATAAGAGAATAGGTGAGCCCTGGGCTGGAGTTAGACTTGATGGGGCCTTAAGCTATTTGAGATATAGGGGCCCTTTTGAAGTCCAGATTCTCTATGTCAGTGCCAAATATGAAAAAATTACGGGGGCCCCAAGAAGGTAGGGGCCCTAAGCTATAGCTTGTTTAGCAAAATAGGTAAATCCAGCAATGAGTAAGCCGAAGAAACAATGCCGACAATACAGTGTTTTTGAATATTTGAAGTATGGCTAAATGTTTGGAAACAGATTCTGATACGAAAGGTGAAACATTATTAAATAAATGAAATAGATTTTTTGAAGTTAAAGCAATACCCTTGACTTTCTGGCATACTTAAAACAAGCTGTACTAATGTATTTTCAGTACATTTTGTCATTCATCGACATCATTAATTCGCAAAAAAATCTTAGTGAAAGTTTGCATGGATCACTAGATTATATCATTAGTGCAGTTAATAAAATCAAAAGGAATGCCTTCAATGAGAGATTATTTACTCAACATTTTTTGGAAAATGAAGAAGAATATAATCGTTTAATTATTCACACAGAAGTACGCTGTTTATAAAAAAAGCATATTTAAATCGATTTTATGCTCTCTTTGATTCAGTGTTGGAATTCCTGGAAAACAAAGACAATGATTTGCGACACAATTAACTCAAAAATTACATATTCTTTATGAATGACTTATTTACCAACTTTAATGTAACTGATTTGAAACTAAAACCAATTAAATTTAATCAGAACTAAAAGTGTAATATCTGCGTTTGTAACAAATATTTTTCTGTACAAACAAAACTTAGGAACAGGAGAATGTTCTCAGTTTCTAAATCTTTCGAAATTGCAAAATAGAGAAAACGATTTGCTGGCTTACTGTCAAAACTTAACGGCTCTTCATGCAGACCTGAACCAAAGATTTGAAGGCATTCTCCACATGGATCTTCCCGACTGGCAGTTGAACCCTTTTGCGCGTGGCCACGTGGCCGCGTGGACAAACTCAGATCCCAAACACAGATGAATCCATACCAATACAGGGGCAGCTTATTGAGATGAGGAACTTAAAACAATATTTGAACAAGGATACCATAAATTCTGGTTACAAAATCAGATCCAAATTTTATATCATGCATTATGGATTGTTATTGTACAGAAGTTTTTGACTGTTTTCCCGTCCTCCTGCTTTGTAGAACAAATATTCAGTGCCGTAATGAACCTCATCATTAAACAGAAACGGACTAGAAATTGGTGCTCGTGGGGATTTGCGGTTGCTACTCAAAAACATTGAATCGGTCTTAATACACTCATAAAATCATGTTCATTCAAGTTATTATTTGTTTTAAATATTATTTTCAACAAAAGTTATAATTTCAATCAGGGCCGTCTTAACGCACAGGCAAGTTGGGCATTTGCCCGAGGGCCCACGAGCATAGGGGACCCATGGGAATATGTTTATTTATATATGTTATGTTTATTTATTTTTTATTCCTGCGTGGGAGGGGCCCAACACTATTTCTTTGCCCGGGGGCCCAAAATTGTGTAAAGATGGCTCTGATTTCAATAAATACTTCATCAAAATGCTGCTTTTTTATTCGTAATTTTTTTTTACTATGCATTTATATAGTTTTTTCACTTGGGGGTCCGTGGGGAAGTTTTGACTATAAAAGGGGTCCGTGGGTCAAAAAAGTTTGGGAACCACTGGTCTAGACAATCAGTCCATCCAACCACTTGTGTTTTTGGTTATCAATCGTTCACCTTCTCATCTTGTCTATATATTTGTGTGTATCTCAATCAGTCTATCTCTTATCTCTCTGTCTCTCTATTTGACTGTCTCCCAATTGGTATGTCTCTGTTTTGATATATCCCTGTATATGTCTATCAATTAGTATGTCTCTCAGTTGATATATCCCTGTATATGTCTGTCAATTAGTCTGTCTCTCAGTTGTCTTTCTATTGTTTGGGTTATCGGTCTTGTTTTCTGTTTATCAAGAATCAACACATATATCCATTATATGTATCGTTTTTCTAACTAAAATGCCAACCTTTTACTCTTAATGCCTGCATCGCTCTTTTATAAGGATTCTACTGCGTCCTTTACTTGTCTCTCTCCCTCTCTCCCTTTCTTTCTCTTTCACACACCCTCTATCTCTATTTATCTTTTTCTCTCCGTCCTCTATGTACCTCTAGCGTACATTCCCTTTCTTCCTTCTCCTGCACCTTTTAATCAAAGTTACACTTTATGGCCAAGAAATTTGAGGCCAGGAATCGCCAGGAAACAATTAGTCCGCGATCAATTGTCCAGTCAGAAGTAGCACTGGTCAAGACGCCGGTGAAAATAGATCGGAAAGCACCGCACGAGACGGCTTAATACATATCGAGGAAAGTCGAGGGCGAGCACTTTTTAAATTATGTTCCTTTTTTAAAAAAGGATAAAAAAAACTCGCTTCAATATAGTGTAGACTTCGATATAGCGTGGCTTCTGACCTTAGTAGATGAAGGTCGTGTTGTAAGTCATATCAAACTTAAGAAAGGTTGAAGGTTATCAGAGTAAGAGCATCTGACAACACCACGAGGCATTCAGAACCTAGCTTAGTACATTATTTAACATTATTTCTTTTTCATGGACAAATCAGTCATACGATGACTTGGTGCCACGCTATGCAATGAGTTGCTACTACGTAATACAGTCAGTTCATACCATGCCATTACATTTTTTCGTGGCTTCAACTGGTTCCATCTTTAGAAGATAAGCACTTAACCAAACATTATAATTTAATTTATTTTTAATGTTGTGTACATTTTATTTTCTCTAAGGCCATGTCCCAAGCAATCTGCCTGCTTGGGGTCTCAACCAACAGCTGTTGTTTAGGAGAAAAGTTGTAAAATGTATTTTTCAATTCTGAAATTTGTATTAAAGCAATTAAGTATTTTTTACTATCATGAATCAATGAATCAATGAATCAATCCCTTTATTAAATCCCTTATATTAACTTCACCGCCGTCTCATTCGTCGTTCGTCTCGTTCGTCTCGTCCCGCGACGCCCGTCCGCCCGCCGAAAAACAAAAGTCGAAAATTATATTAAAATTTCAGATCGATCGAACGTACCGTAATTAAATTAATGCATTTTTAGTTTATCTATATAAATCCCTATTTAGAAAAACAAAATTCGAAAATGACCCACTTCCAGTGAAGCTATCGAGCTGAAATTTGGCACACGGACCCGTCTCACCTAACAATGCATCTTTTCAAAATTTCAGATCGATCGAACGTACCATAATTAAATTATTGCATTTTTAGTTTTATTATCTATATAAATCACTATTTATAATGTTTAGTCGTCGTCTGCTAGAGTTTTGACCTAGTTTTAAAGTCAAGTTAGATAATTTCGATTTCAGTCTGTAAATTTTTGTCACTTTTGAACATAATCAATACTTTTAGTTATGTCTCAAATATAAGGGATTTATAGTCAAAAACTTTGTTTTTACGGGTTGTTTTTAGTCATATTATTTACCTCCCAGTTACAAAACTTTCTCCGCATAGCCTCGTTCAACTAATTTGTGTAAAACGTAAATAGCGGCTAAATTCTGTAGAGAGATGGGATCGAGAGTAGCTCAGTACGTCTCAGCTCCGATGAGATATTAGTAGGCGTGTGACGATAAACGGGCGGAAGTACGTGGCTTAGTCAAGAGATGTATGTCGGAGCCAGGAGGAAATGTGTGGTTTAGACAGAAGATGTATGACAAACTCGGGGAGTAAAGGTGAATGGTGAAGGTGAGAGGGTAATGGGGGTGAAGGTGAGAGGGTAATAGGGGTGAAGGTGAGAGGGTAATGGGGGTGAAGGTGAGAGGGTAATGGGGGTGAAGGTGAGAGGGTAATGGGGGTGAAGGTGAGAGGGTAATGGGGGTGAAGGTGAGAGGGTAATGGGGGTGAAGGTGAGAGGGTAATGGGGGTGAAGGTGAGAGGGTAATGTGGGTGAAGGTGAGGGGGGTAATGGGACATTTGATTAACTTGAGAACTAGTGACAGAGTTGCTAGTATGGACATGCGGCCAGCAACATGCTGACCTGCATATAAACGACAAGGCTGGAACAGCAAAGGAAAAGACGTTATATCAAAATACAAGGAGTAACTGCTGAAATAGATGTGATAGTACAGGTTTAGTGCATTCAGAAGGTGATGTGACATCTCTTTCAGTACTGGCCTCAAAGGGGACCAATCATGTTATTATGCTGCAAGCAATTAAAATGTTCAAATCACAATCAAATAAAGGAGTCTTAGAGGCTCTTATTAAAAGTTCTTTGTTCAACGTGATTGTCAGCATTACATCATATTACATCAGTTTATATCAGCATTACATCAAATTACATCAGTTTATATCAGCATTACATCATATTACATCAGTTTATATCAGCATTAGATCAAATTACATCAGTTTATATCAGCATTACATCATATTACATCAGTTTATATCAGCATTACATCATATTACATCAGTTTATATCAGCATTACATCAAATTACATCAGTTTATATCAGCATTACATCATATTACATCAGTTTATATCAGCATTACATCATATTACATCAGTTTATATCAGCATTACATCATATTACATCAGTTTGTATCAGCATTACATCATATTACATCAGTTTATATCAGCATTACATCATATTACATCAGTTTATATCAGCATTACATCATATTACATCAGTTTATATCAGCATTACATCATATTACATCAGTTTATATCAGCATTACATCATATTACATCAGTTTATATCAGCATTACATCATATTACATCAGTTTATATCAGCATTACATCATATTACATCAAATTATATCAGCATTACATCAAATTACATCAGTTTATATCAGCATTACATCATATTACATCAGTTTATAGCAGCATTACATCATATTACATCAGTTTATATCAGCATTACATCATATTACATCAGTTTATATCAGCATTACATCATATTACATCAGTTTATATCAGCATTACATCATATTACATCAGTTTATATCAGCATTACATCATATTACATTAGTTTATATCAGCATTACATCAAATTACATCAGTTTATATCAGCATTACAGCATATTACATCAGTTTATATCAGCATTACATCAAATTACATCAGTTTATATCAGCATTACATCATATTACATCAGTTTATATCAGCATTACATCATATTACATCAGTTTATATCAGCATTACAGCATATTACATCAGTTTATATCAGCATTACATCAAATTACATCAGTTTATATCAGCATTACATCATATTACATCAGTTTATATCAGCATTACAGCAAATTACATCACGTTTATATCAGCATTACAGCAAATTACATCACGTTTATATCAGCATTACAGAACATTACATCATGTGGTTTTTTTTTGGTATTTAAGATTTCTTAAAATTACGCTCGAAATATTTCTTTATATAATATTTCCGAAGAATTGTCGTTTAAAACACAAGGACCTGAAAATAACTCGGAAAAACTCACAAAATTTTGCTGACGTTCTGAAAAACTTGTCTCGAATTCTTTCAAAGCCTTTGAGTTAGATGTAATATTCTCTACTTCAGGACGAAGAACTCTGTGAGTTAGATGTCATACTCTCTACTTCAGGACGAAGAACTCTCTGAGTTAGATGTAATATTCTCTACTTCAGGACGAAGAACTCTCTGAGTTAGATGAAATATTCTCTACTTCAGGAGGAAGAACTCTCTGAGTTAGATGTAATATTCTCTACTTCAGGGCGAAGAACTCTCTGAGTTAGATGTAATATTCTCTACTTCATACTTCAGGAGGAAGAACTCAACGAGTTAGATGTAATATTCTCTACTTCAGGAGGAAGAACTCCCCAAGTTAGATGTAATATTCTCTACTTCAGGGCGAAGAACTCTCTGAGTTAGATTTAATATTCTCTACTTCAGGAGGAAGAACTCTGTGTAGTTAGATATAATACCGTCTAAATCATGATGAAATACGCCCTGACTCCGGCACAAAATCCACAACGTGTGACTCCAAGTCGAGAGACGTGGTATTAACTTGAATAAGCCGGTGGCTCGCGTGCTAGTTACAGCTCTTGGCGACCACCACCAATGTGATTAGTCTTACTGATACGGAAGGAGAAAGTGGGCGTGGCTTGCCCTACAGACCCTACCTCGTTAGGTGACATGGTCAGGGCCAAAATTGATTTCCCGGGAATAAATATATGTCACCACAATGTACTTAGGAACATAAATGACATCGCGATGTACTAAGGAACATATATGTCACTACAGTGTACTTAGGAACGTAGATGACCTCATGACTCATAATGTACTTAGTAACATAGATGACATGTCAATGTACTTATTAACATAGATGACATGTCAATGTACTTAGTAACATAGATGACATGTCAATGTACTTAGTGACAATGCTAACACCACTAAATTAAGAATATCTAAAAAACTAATCATTTAGTAACTTGCCTAAGACGACTATTTCCCATGTTATTGTTACACAAGAAGTCCCAGTCATTCCGTACCCCATTTTGCCAAATATAACACACTAGATCCGACCCGCGGCGTAGCATACGCCGCAGAATTGCTCATATTTAGTGCACAGAAACTGGGAAAAGAACGGGCACAAACTTCCCGAAGTGCCTATTCTTGTATTTGTTTTAAAGCATTACTCCCTTTCCTTCAATGTAGTGCGTCTCATTTTGGTGCGCATAGTGCGGCGCGGTGCGGGTGTGCACACTACTATCTATATATAGACTACGTCGTCTTGCTTGCTCTCGTTTCTGTTTAATTATATAACACACTAGTGTATCACCCGTTAAAAATGACTGAAATTTTCAAAATAAATACACATCAGATTAAAAAATAACGTAATACAGAACTTTCATTTATTTTATTTATTTTTAATTGATTCATTTATTATCATATTGAACAATTTTATGCTGAACGTTCGAAAAGTGTTATTTTTGGTGCAGTAATTTGGTGCAGTAATTTGGTGCGCTGCTTTCTAAAATTAGTAGCACTATAAAACAAAATCGATCGCAGCGCCACCTAACAGCTTTACATCCATACAGACAACGGGAATTATGTATAATGATACTTTCTACAGTCAGCACATTAAAAGAATTGTGACAAGATTTCCACTTCTAGTCTCAGTTCGAGCTAAGAAAGTTGGCCAAATTCCCCAACGCTTCTAGGCAGTTGCCAACAAAAAATGTTTCAATCTATTTCATGATCTTTCTGCACGCCCCTCCCCCTTATCATTGTCACCCCCCCACCCACCCACCACTTCCAAAGCCCTTTCTCCTAATTAAAAAGATCACGCATTCGCCAATTTTCATCTTGCGCTTGCGCACCGCTCACATCTCAATGATAACTTCTCTGATTCTCATGTTGTTATTTCTTGTCCCCAGTATATTGGAACCCTTGATGTACCCCGGCCCAGCAGCAGAGTGGAGATAGTGGCCGCCATGAGACGGATCAGGGTGAGTACACACACACACACACACGCACATACACACACAAACACATGCACACACACACACATACACACACAAACACATACAGACACATATACACGTCTACACACTGCCACACATACACATCTACACACCGCCACACACAAACACTGCCACACACATACACTGCCACACACATACACTGCCTAACACACACACTGTCACACATATCCAGCCATTAGGCCACGAAGTTCGTTAGTGTGTTTACAAACCTGAAGACATCGAAGAATTAAGAGTCTAAGAATACAATAGATTTTTTGAAAGTTTCCGACCAACAATATCGTGTTGTTAATCCCCCCCCCCTCTCACACACACAACACAATCATAACGACATACAAGTATGGAGCAGAAACTGAGCTTCCCCAAAGCTGAACTGAGAGAGCCACTCCTTGGTGCTGCAGTGTGCGCACCAGCATGTCATTACGCGTTAAAGGCGCACCGTCAACGTTAAGAATTGTCAATCTTTTAGCCTTACAACAGCAATATGTGTTACTTGAATGGTTATCTTGTCAAATAACTAGAGTAGATGGCCAGTGAACCCAATACCCTGCCATTATGTGGCGGCTATGCCGAGCAAGCAAAGAGTTGTAATATTGCAGGATGGTGTTGTTATCTAGAAGTTCAGTGGAAATCAGAGCAGACGATTTCTTAAAACAAATCAAGGACCCCCCTCGAAGATCATGTCCATTACCAAGACAGAAATAGATTTAGACTAATTAGAGCCCTAGGCTTTGGGGCCCCAACTGTCAACCTGGTGTATATCAAGTGTAACGACGGTTCGTCAGGGAGTATGCCCGTCATGGCTAAAAGAAATAATATCCACAATACAAGGGCTTTTGGGTCCCTTGTATATTAAGGCCGAGTCCACATCAGCCAAAATATTGGTGAACGTAAATCTGGCCGGCTAATGACAAAATGGCCGCTATTCATTGAAAAGAAGAAAAAATGATGTCTATTTTTATCAGGGGCGTACCGCACTCTCCAATCCGTCTCTTTTCATTTCAAAACTCTCGTTTGACGTAGCTGCGCGATGAATAAACATTTTTTTCTTCTATTTCTTGGATAAACTTTCCTAATATCTTTTCTGTGGGGGCTCGCAGAAATTGGCCACACAATGCGAAACTGGTAAAATTGGATTACTTTTCTTTTTATCCTCGTGGGAATTTTTTTGAGGTCCCCCCTCCTCCTGTATATTAAGGGATATAGGCACGGATTATTGGAAACATTTTTTTAAAACTTTCTAATTACAATTTTTCGCTAAAACGTTGCTTGAATTTTTAAAGAAATAAACATACATTTTTTACACACATTTCTCCCTGTGTATGTATGGTGGTTAAAGATGCGAAGACACCAAATAAAAGAAAAGATATGTTACATGTTCATAAAAGTTCCTCTGACACAATTTATGGATGCCCTATACATTAGGTGCCCTATCTATCAGTATATGTGTGCCCTGTACATTAAGTGCCCTCTTTATCAGTATATGTGTGCCATGTACATTAAGTGCCTTATCTATCAGTAAATGTGTGTCCTGTACATTAATTGCCCTAACTATCAGTTTATATGTGCCCTGTACATTAAGTGCCCTATCTATCAGTTTACATGTGCCCTGTCCACTAAGAGCCATATCTATCTGTTTATGTGTGCCCTTTACATTAAGGCCCCTATATATCAGTATATGTGTGCCCTATACATTAAATGCCCTATCTATCAGTGTGCGTTCCCTGTACATTAAGTACCCTATCTATCAGTGTATATGTGCCCTGTACATTAAAATCCCTATCTATCTGTTTTTTGTGCCCTGTACATTAAGTTCCCTATCTATCAGTATATGTATGCCCTGTACATTAAAAGCCTTATCTTTCTTTTTATTTGTGCCCTGTACATTAAGTGCCCTATCTATCAGTATATGTGTGCCCTGTACATTAAGTGCCCTTTCTCTCAGTTAACATTTGCCCTGTATATTAAGTGCCCTATCAGTTTATCTCTGTATAGTACATTATTAAGAGCCCTATCTGCCAGTATATGTGTGCCCTGTAAATTAAGTGCCCTATCTATCAGTGTGTGTTCCCTGTACATTAAGTGCCCTATCTATCAGTATATGGGTGCCCTGTACATTAGGTGCCGTATCTATCAGTATATGTGTGCCCCATACATTAAGTGCCCTATCTGTCAGTATATGTGTACCCCGTACATTAGGTGCCCTATCTATCAATATATGTGTGCCCTGTACATTAGGTGCCCTATCGATCAGTAAGTCCTGAGAGAACACATTGGTACCTCTATTTTAGATCAACCGCTCCTTGTCAATCGATGAAAGACGTTTATCTGAACCGTTGTCACTGACAAGTGTCACACATACTGACACCGGTGTGCCATCATCTCAGACAGTATTAATTGTGACACTAATTATTGGGGACGGGGGAGGACAGGTGTCCAATGGTCTATATGACGTCAACATGACGTCAACATGACGTCAACATTTGTTTAGGGGATGTGGTCGACATGATAGTCAGGGAAATCGAAGATATTTTTTGTTTACTCACGAGATGTACGAGATGTTCTAGATGTACGAGATGTACGAGATGTACGTGATGTACGGGATTGTAACGATGACTTTATATTTCTCTTTTATGTAGGCGTTCTCACAGTAATTAATCTTGTGCACAATAATTCACTGAAGAATTCGTTTATCCAAAACAACTTTAATATACATATATATTGTACACATAAGAATCATTTGAGGTAATATAACGTGGAAATCTTGAGTTTCATTCACACACAACCTTCCTCGTCGGAAGTCTACACACAACTGTTCGCCCAACACTTTCAACCAATAGAAATGCTCCTTTCTTCCCGCGTCTCTTGTACATGTGACCTTACGTCACAAAATTATGTTAATCAGATGTGACATTCACCCCCATCCTTCAAAAAAAAATGTTTATGAAATACAACATTTTTGGTCTTCATAAAATCAAATCAATCTATATCTATATTCAAATTTCAAATATTTATCATCAATGAACATTCATTTTCTTACATACAACTTCTGGATATAGAATCAATAAGAAAAAATCTGTAGGACTGCAACAGTCTAAACATAAGAAATAATGAGAAAAAATCTGTAGGACTGCAACCGTCTACCTGTGCTGAAAAAATGAAAATGGACTTTTAAACACATCTGTAATTTTGTGTAATTAAAACATTTAAACACTCAATATTATTAAAATTAACTAATAATCCAGTGGAATTCAAACACTGTTCCTTGTCCATTGTTCAACAAATAAAAATATTAATATAATTACAGTCTCTGTTTGTATCCTTTAGGAATTCACAGACTAATGTTAAAACAGTCTCTTATTTTATCATTTAGTAATTCACAGAATGTCTTTTTAATAGTCTCTGGTTTTATCAGTTAGGAGTTCACAGAGTGTCTTTATTTATTGTCATTCTACTTAATATGTCTGCAACCACATTGTCCTTTCCCTTCACAGGTTTAATGTCAAATTTGTAGTCGGCTAATAGCATAGCCCAACGATTCACTTTGGCGTTGCTGATCTTCTTCTTGTTGAATGCCACAAGTGGTTTGTGGTCTGTTAGAAGAGTGAATGTTCTACCTAGAAGGTATTTTTGAAGTTTTTGTAGAGCCCACACTATGGCTAGACATTCTCTCTCTATGGTGCTGTAGTTACACTCTGTTTTGGTCAAATTTCTGCTAAGATACTGTATAGGATGTAGGATACCATCATGTTCTTGCATGAGGCACGCTCCTAATGCAATGGACGATGCATCGGTAGAAACAATGAAAGGTTTGTCCCATTGAGGTGTAACTAAGATGGGTTTCTTCCTAAATGCCTCTTGAATGTTTCTCTAATGCGTTGAGGCAATCTCCTGGAAATTGAAATTTTCTAATATCTTTGGTTTTTGTAACTTCTGTTAGTGGATGAACTATTTCTGCATAATTTGCAATAAAAGGTCTGTAAAAATTACATAGTCCCAGCAGGGCTTGCACTTGTTTCTTAGATTTTGGGACTGACAGATTGAATATCTTGTTTTCATTTTCTGCAGTAGGAGTGACTGCACCACCTCCTATTCTGTATCCCAAAAAATCTATATACTTCTTTCCAATGTTGATCTTTTCTGGTGAGATTGTCACATTATGTTTCTTGAGTCTATCCAATACAGCTTCAAGTGTATGGATATGTGATTCCCAATCTTTAGTGTGGATGCATATGTCGTCGACATAATGTACTACATTTGGAATTCCTTTTAGCATCACTTTCATAAATCTGCTAAAAGTGGCCGTACTGTTGACCAGTCCAAATGGCATTACTATAATAATAATAATAATAAATTGATTATTTATATAGCGTTGTATCCCAGTAAGGAACTGGGCTCACAGCGCTTTACATGAAAGAAATAACATACTTATAAGTATTAAATTAACATTCATATCACAACAAACACACACAATTACAATACATTATACATAAGCTACGTTAATCATTTACAAGAAATGTTGTTTCATCAATTTTAAAAATAAATTTTGAAAAGATGTGTCTTAAGTGCAGTCTTGAAGGACTTGGTTGTTTGAATACCACGTATGTGTAATGGTAGAGAATTCCATTGTTTGGCTGCACAAAAAGAGAACGACCTTTCACCAAACGTTTTGGTGCGTGTCGTAGGAACAGAGAGAACGCGTGTGTCTGCAGAAGATCTTAGCTTGCGAGTGGGTGAGTAGACCGACAAAAGTTCAGTAAGATACGATGGGCTTGAGTCCGAAAAGAAATTGTGACAGAGAACGGCCAGTTTGTAATCAATACGGGCTTGTATAGGCAGCCAATGAAGTGAGCGAAGAAGTGGAGTAACATGGTCATGTTTTTTTGCATTGAGCACCAGTCTGGCAGCTGAATTTTGAACTTTCTGTAGTCTTTCAATGCATTGTTTTGGCACACCTGACAGAAGAGAATTGCAGTAATCCATACGAGCCAGTACAAGAGCACAGACTAGTGTTTTTGTGGCACTAACTGTTAAGTAATGACGGATTGAGCTGATCTGACGAATGGCAGTGTAGGCAGAGCGACAGATGTGATTGATGAAGTTGTTAATAGACATGTTGTCAGAAATAATGTAGCCAAGATTCCTAGTCGATGTTGTGAACAGAATATCCGAACTGGCTACGTGAATTGACTTCGGAAGAGACAAAGTACTGCGTGATTTATTGTTGCAAAATAGAAGTGCTTCAGTCTTGTCATCATTCAGCTTGAGTTTGCTTAACGTCATCCAAGACTTCACTTCACCAATGCACTCCTGCAACAATTGGACACCGGAGTCCATATTAGAGGGATCAGTGTGAATATATAGTTGAGTATCATCTGCAAATGATTGGCTTTTAACTGAATGCTTTTCAAGCAGTAGAAGTAGCGGTCTTGTATACAGTACAAAAAGTACCGGACCCAAAACAGAACCCTGAGGCACACCATAAAGCAAGTCAGCTTTGTGAGAGATACAACCATCTACTGATACTACCTGTGATCTGTTAGATAAGTATGATTGAAACCAAGCCAGAACTGAGCCAGAAATTCCAAAATAATTTTGCAGGGTTTTCAGCAGTATTTGATGGTCAACAGTGTCAAAGGCTGCACTAAGATCTAAGAGGACCAATATAGAAATTTTCCCACTGTCCATACTAACCATTCATACACCTCATCCATGGCTATGAATGCAGTGTATTTTATAGAATCAGGATCCATGTTAATCTGCCAAAAACCTCTGTTTAAGTCAAATGTAGTGAATATTCTGGAAGTACCAATTATGTCTATAATGTCTCTTGGGTCTCCAATAGGTTCATGGTCCAATTTTGTAATATTATTCAACTGTCTGTAGTCACAGCACATTCGAATCTTTCATTTCTTCTTTTTTACTATGACAGTTGGTGAGGTATAGTTAGCTTCAACTGCTTTTCTTATTTTGTTTTCTTTAAGTAGGTAGTCAATTTCTTGCCTTACTGTGTCTCTATGTGCCATTGGAATAGGGTATACTTTGGTCTTGAAGGGTTCATGCTCCAATACTTGTATCTTGTGAGTCACAGTTTTTGTGTTGCCTGTTTCTTTTGTTATGACACCTTTGTATTTTTGAAAAATTTTGATCACTCTGTGTTTCATATTATCTGGTATGTCAGATGATATTTTTTCACTGTCAAGACTGTTTCATTTTCATTAACAGTTTGCTTTCCTTCTTTATTGTCATCATATGTTCTTAGTTTGTCAATATGTAATTTTTTCACATGTCCTTTGATATTGACACTATAAGTGACATCACTAAGTTTCTCTTCAATTTTGTATGGACCTTCCCATGTGATTTCATTCTTTGTGTTTGGTAACCATACTAAGACTTGTTGTTCAGGCTCAAATGTTCTCAAATGTCTGTGTCTATTTTTGATGTCTCTATGTCTTGTACTTTGCTTGATTAGTCTTTGTTTTGCTGCTTCAATACTGTAAAGTATTTTATCTCTAGTGTCTGACATCAGCTGATATCTGTCATGTATGGCATCTTGTTTACTTATAAGCCTTTCTTTGAAATTCTTTAAGGGACTTGCGGGGTTTTGGCCAAACATTATCTCAAAAGGACTAAAGCCAGTGCTTTCATGTTTGCTGCTGTTGTATGCAAACAGTACTAAGGGTAAATATTCATGCCATCTGTCCTCATGGTCCACTGTCACCTTTAATAGCACATTCTTGATGGTTTTGTTTAGTCTTTCAATCACTCCATTTGACTGTGGATGGTACACTGTGCTGTGTACTTGTGTAATGTTTAACATTTTCATAATGGCTTGTGTCATCTGTCCCTTGAATTGGCTGCCATTGTCTGAAAGAAGGGTTTGAGGAAAACCATATCTGCTGAAAACATTGAGTAATTCATTGCATATACTTTCTGCATCTATTCGCTTCAGTGGAATAGCTTCACCCCATCTGGTGGCTATGTCCACTATGGTTAGAGCATACATATGTTTCTTCTTTGACATCTTTTTGAATGGTCCTATCAGGTCTATAGCGATTTTCTCGAATAAAAAGTTTGCCTTGTCAGATGATTGTATGGGTGCTGTGTGCCTCCCATCTTTGGGATTATGTCGTAGACACACTGTACATGCCTTGATGTATTCTTTTATCTGCCTTGCCATTTTAGGCCAGTAAAAGTTTTCTGCTATTGTAGTAATTGTTTTCTTGGCGCCCATATGTCCACCTAAAGGACTGTCATGTGTCATTTTGATAATGGTTTCCTGTAACTTTTTGGGAAGAACCACTCTTTTGCACGTACCTTCCTGTGCAATGTTTATTAATATGCCTTTATCTAGCTTGTAATTTTTGTTGTGGTCTGTTTCATTGTCTTTGATAAGTTTCATTTTTATTTCCCTGATTGTGTTATCTTCTTCTTGTAGTTGTTTGAACTCTTGTTTGGACATCAGTTGGCTTCCTATTTCAAGTTTATCATCAACTTCAATGTCTGTGATCTCTTTTATTTTGGTGGTGGCTCTTGTTTGTACAGTAGCACATACTTGATGGTTGTTGTCATGCCAGGCCTTGTATACTTCATCAGTATTGTCCACCACACCTTCAATGTTCCCTATAATAAGATCACAAATGGCGTCTTGTAAGACTCTGGCTCTAACTTTACCATGAAGCCAGGGTGAGTTGATGGTGAAAATTGCAGTTGGACACTCTCTCTTTGTGCCATCAGCCATTATCAGTGTGTCTTTTTTCCCATCATACTCTTCTTCTTTCACCATCTTATCACGGACTACAATTGTTGTGCATCCAGTGTCACGAAGACACATACACTTTCGATCATTGATGTACACTGGGTAACATTTCAGTGTGCCATGATCCTTGATAGTGGCCACAGTACTACTAGATTGTGATTCTTCTTGTTTCATTTTTCCTTTATTATCTCCCTCTTGGTAGTCATTCCTTCTCCAGGGCTGATCATGATTTCTGTATCTGGAGTCATGATTGTATCTGCCTCTCCATGATCTTCTACCTTTGCTTTCAAAATGACCTTGTCTTGACCTTTCTTCTGTTTTCTTTCTTATAGGGCTGCCATTAGGTGACACCCTATTTGGTTGTCCTTTATTGTGGTAACACTGCTTCGCCATATGTCCTGGCTTGTTACAGTACCAACAAATAGTTTGTCTGTTGCCTTGGTTTGGCAGACTCTGGTTTCTCATACCTTGCCTTTTTTCTTGACTTTTAATTTGTATTGCTGCAAATATGTCTTGTCTCTTATCCATTTCCACATTCGGATGAGAGTCTTTGAATGTTCGTAATGCATTTGTTAGCTCTGCTTGAGTACGAACTTTCTTGTCAGTCAAATATGTGAATAGGGTTGGTGTTGTATTTTCTAAAAAACGTGTCAATTAACACCATGTCTATTATGGCCTTTGGATTGCTCGTATCTATTGCTGTCAGTTCCAGCCATTTTGTTAGTTTGACTTGTGCTTCATGTACTATGATCTGTGGATCTTTGTCCATCTTGATTCTCATTTCATGAAATTCTCTTCTATAATCATTTTCTGACTTTCCAAAATGACATAGAAGTGCCTTTTTGACATTCTTATATATGCTTTTGTCTTCTTTGGCTATACTGTTATAAGCTTCAAATGCTTCTCCAGCTAATTGAGTCATTAGTTGTGCTGGCCAATCTTCTTCATTATAGCCTTTCATAGCCATTATGGATTCGAAATAATCCAGATAAACATCCATTTTTTCTTTTTGGCTATCATATTTTCTTACTTTGATAGTATCCCTTGGTGCTGACCTTCTATTTGTTTCATCACCAGGATTGTGGCCTCTACTCTCTAGCTCAATTTGTAATTTTAAGGTGTCTTGTTTCATTTTTTCAAGTTCTCTTTCACTTATGAGTTTTTGCCTCTGTTCTTCATTAGCAATTCTTGCTTTTTCTTCAGCTTCTCTTTGATTTTCTTTTTCTTCAGCTTTTCTTCGCTGTTCTTTTTCTTTAGCAATTCTTTCTTTTTCTTCAGCAATTCTTTGATTTTCTTTTTCTTCAGCTTTTCTTCGCTGTTCTTTTTCTTCAGCAATTCTTGCTTTTTCTTCAGCAATTCTTTGATTTTCTTTTTCTTCAGCTTTTCTTAGCTGTTCTTTTTCTTCAGCAATTCTTTGCTTTTCTTCTTCTTTAGCTAATTCTTGATTTACTTTTTCTTCAATGAAATCTCTCATTTCTTTTCCCTTTAATCCCATTTCTTTAGCTATGGCGGTGAATCTTTCGTAGTAATCCATGTTTTGTTTGATTGAATAATATGAATCTAGCAATTCGGTAAGGAATGTATGAATATATATTGATAAAGTTATAAATCGTCCAAATGAAAAATCTTGAATTCCAAATGTTAAGTTCAAATAAGTGACACGTCTAAACCATGAAATCTAGTTATTGACAAGATGAGACAACAAAAGAATCCTCACACGGGATCTTTAGTATACTTTATATATACGCTCACTCAGATTGACAAAATATATTAAATGGTCCGATCGTTTTGAATAAAAGTCACTTGGTTAAAATTTCAATTTTCGAGTAGTTTTTAAACAATTTAGTTCACTCCATTAATCCAAAATTGCGATAATCAAACTCTTCACACAATGAATGGATAAGAATTCCGTTCCTTTATTTTATAATTCACACCAACGCAGTTAATAGTCCATAGCTTCTCGGTGTTATGTTTACAAATATTTCCTGGAATCAACTAGCATTGAGCCTGTTGACGTCACGACCTATATATGTTCACCGTGTGTCACCGTTCAGTAAGCCTACACGACCCAGATTCCAGTACTGTGTAGTATACTTGTACTGTCGTCGAATGTGACGTAGAACCAAATAGTCTGATCCAGTTTTATACACTGCGGATATGTGCCGTTTATGCCGCCATTTTGAAATCTTCTTGTATTTTCATTGAACCACAAAAGTTTATTCACAGCTTCCTACGAACTTGAATATTCAAAAAATACTATAGCTGTTATTGTTTCTTATTTTAAAGAATACTTTCCTTTTTTGGAAATATCCAATACTTATTTCCACGAAACCTCTTTCTTGAAATCTCATGTACAGTGTTCACATAGAACTTTTAGTTCGACACCAATGTAACGATGACTTTTATATTTCTCTTTTATTGTAGGCGTTCTCACAGTAATTAATCTTGTGCACAATAATTCACTGAAGAATTCGTTTATCCAAAACAACTTTAATATACATATATATTGTACACATAAGAATCATTTGAGGTAATATAACGTGGAAATCTTGATTCATTCATCACACAACCTTCCTCGTCGGAAGTCTACACACAACTGTT
Organism: Ampullaceana balthica; assembly: GCA_944989445.1. Classification (NCBI taxonomy): domain Eukaryota; kingdom Metazoa; phylum Mollusca; class Gastropoda; family Lymnaeidae; genus Ampullaceana; species Ampullaceana balthica. Next base: position 871,947 of record CALYLW010000158.1, read on the forward strand.
CGCCCAACACTTTCAACCAATAGAAATGCTCCTTTCTTCCCGCGTCTCTTGTACACGTGACCTTACGTCACAAAATTATGTTAATCAGATGTGACAGGGATGTACGAGATTAACGGATGTACGGGATGTACGGGATGTACGAGTTGTACGAGATGTACGAGATGTAAGAGATATACGAGATGTACGAGATGTACGAGATGTATGAGATGTACGGGATGTACGTTATGTACGAGATGTACGGGATGTACGAGATGTATGAGATGTACGAGATGTACGAGATGTATGAGATGTACGAGATGTACGAGATGTACGGGATGTACGGGATGTACGATATGTGCGAGATGTACGGGATGTACGAGATGTACGTGATGTAGGAGATGTACGAGATGTACGTGATGTACGTGATGTACGAGATGTACGAGATGTACGAGATGTTCGAGATGTACGGGATGTACGAGATGTACGAGATGTACGTGATGTACGGGATGTACGAGATTAACGGATGTACGGGATGTACGGGATGAACGGGATGTACGAGATGTGCGAGCTGTACGAGATGTACGAGATGTACGTGATGTACGAGATGTACGAGATGTACGAGATGTACGAGATGTACGAGATGTACGAGATGTACGAGATGTACGAGATGTACGAGATGTACGAGACGTACGAGATGTACGAGACGTACGAGATGTACGTGATGTACAAGATGTACGAGATGTACGAGATGTATGAGATGTACGAGATGTTTGAGATGTACGAGATGTACGATATGTACGATATGTATGGGATGTACGAGATGTACGAGATGTATGAGATGTACGAGATGTACGAGACGTACGAGATGTACGAGATGTACGTGATGTACGAGATGTACGTGATGTACGAGATGTACGTGATGTACGAGATGTACGAGACGTACGAGATGTACGTGATGTACGAGATGTACGAGATATACGGGATGTACGTCTTAAAACCTAAGACCCTCCGCATGTCAGGCGGGTGTTATAACCATTACACCAAGAAATCCATGTACTCTGTGAATAAACAACGAAAGTGATTAAAAATCATTGCTGGTCTCAAGACATGCCCCATCCCTCCACCACCTTCACTTTCCAACCGTTAACTGTGATTAGTTGACCCCAGCGAGGGTCATTCGTCATTCTCATTTGCACATGCCCGTTTAAGTGAATTATATATAGTTTAACTTCACCGTCTTTCCGTTGTAAGCAAGAAAAAAAGAAAGAAATATACAACCCTTAAAATCAAAGTTTTTGACTATAAATCCCTTATATATGAGACATAACTAAACAAAACACATATTCTGTAGGCCTGAGACTAATCTCTTAAGGCCTTGGGTAGTACCTGGGCAATCTGTTCCATCTGTTGAGCATTGCCATACAACATTGTCTTTACATGGGACTCTTCCGCCTCCCTCACCCCCCCCCGGCTATATCAAGCGCCGGGCAAGACGTCACCAGGTGTACGACTGTCTCAGGGGCTTGGCTGCAATGACGGCAGTTCGAGTCCCTGTTGTGGTCTAGCCTGTGAAAGTAAGAGTTGGTTGGGCAATGTTCTGTTCTCATCTGAGTCACCAAACTCTGGTGTTTGCGACTCAGGTTCCACCACTGGTCTGAACGGCTTGGCCTGTGCATGTTAGCGAATACCCCTCTGGCTGTCGTGTTGTCAGCCCACTCCTGGTACCACTTACTCCGGAAGTGGTCCTTTAGCCAGGTTTTAGTCCCAAGATAAGTGACTGGGGCCTCTGGTTGGGGCAGTGCTGAACCTGCTTTGGCCAGGGAGTCTGCCTTTTCATTGCCATTAACATTCACGTGGCTCGGGATCCACTGCACGGTTACCTTACCTCCAAGTCTTTCGAGTCTACCCACGTCCTCCAAGATGGCGTCAACCAAGTGGGTACTACGCTTCTCACTAGCCAGGACTTCGAGGGCTGATCTCGAGTCACAAAACAGTACCGTGTCGAAACCAAAAATTTCCGACCCCTGCAGTGTCCGGTGCACACTTTCCAGGGCCCTGTGTATGAGACATAACTAAAAGTATTGATTATGTCCAATATAATATGCACAGCGCGACAGACCCCTGTGACATCGAGGGCTGGAGTGAACCTCCAGTGACACGTGGACGTCAACTATAACAGACGGCTACACATGCTACATAAAGATACATTGACATAAAATAAAAATGCATTAATTTAATTACCGTACATTCGATCGAACTGAAATTTCGACACAATGCATTGTTAGGTGACACGAGTCTATGTGCAGAATTTCAGCTCGATACGATCACGGAAAGTAGGTCATTTGTAAATGCCTTATATTAACTTCGAAATCTTGTCTGTCGTCATCTCTCTCTCTGTCGTTCACGGGCCGTTGGAAAAACAAAAGTAAAAAATGACACACTTCCCGTGATGCTATCAAGCTGAAATTTTGCACATAGACAGGTGTCCCCTAACAAAAGCTTCTTCGCAGAATCATAACAATTAATGTTCACAGTGAGTCTTATGCAACGTGTTTCTATTCATTAATTTTCATGTTTTAAGGAATTTTTCATTGCGAGTGGGGACCAATGTTCCCTCTAACGTTCGCTGGTCCGTGTGCAAAATAAAAAAAACTCATGTGCAAAGTTGCACAACATCCATTTTGTGTGCAATATTTTACAAAACTTTGCTGCGCGGTGATTCTAAACTGCTGCGCGGCGTCGGTTAGATATTTGCGCAGTCGCGCAGCCTGAAGGGAACATTGGTGGGGACGTGAGCGATAATGTCTCAATGAAGCTCTCAAAATTTTTGAATATTAATAAAATGGCTCTCAGTTACTACAGGTGTGCCCTCCCCCCTCCCTTATTACATAGGGAACATGTTTTGATTCAAATCTTTTTTATTACGTTACTGAGTATTGAAAAGTCTTGAAATAAATTAAAATATTTTACATTCGATTGCATGAAATCAATAAAATACAATCGATTACATAAAATCTATAGCCCTTAAATCAATGACAAGCATCGATATCATACAACCGATTACATAACAAAAGATGACATACAATCTATAGCCATAAAATTATGACATGCATTCGGTATCATACCATCAATATCATTATATACATCAGTGGTCCCCAACCTTTTTATAGCCACGGACCGGTTACCCGTTGGAAAATGTTACCGCGGCCCACTGAGTTGGGAGGGTGAGGTAGGGGGGGGACGTTGATTATTTATATTTCTATTGTTTTGTTTAAATAATTTTAATTAAATTGTCTTTACATGCCTTCTAAATAGAATACAGGTACACAATAAAATGAATATAATTTGATTTAACATTCTAACTTCTAACTCACTAGAACGCTAAATCAAAGAGAACCCTGAGCTTGTTCTTCTGCAACGAGACTTTCCATCTGGTGGAAAAAGGAAAAAAATGACACCAGAAATGTTTGGCTTATTTTCAGTTTATTTCTTTGTGTTGTTTTGTTTGCTGTCCCTCCAGAAAACCTGCCTTCAAACAGAATTAGATGTCGAAAATGGCAATAGGGATTTAATAGCATTGGTGGCAATCTCAGAATATTCCGCTATGACTTAAATTCATAGAGCAGCGGGAAAATTGTTGTCTCGAACGTAGTTTTAAGACTGTCGTTATTTGCCATCTCCAGCGGTTTGAAGGTCTTCTTCAACAGACAGACTAGATTTGCCAGATGTGTTAAATAATGGCTCGTGGAGCCTTACCAGTTCGTTGGTCTTTAGAGGCTGGGCAGTAGCGCTCAAACTCTTTTTAAAAGCAAAAACAGGTAATAGTGCACCAACTGGGAGAATTAATGCCCAGGCGTATCCAAGCCTAAAATCCCAGCTAATGTTTGAATCAAATCCAAAATGTCTCAGATCACGCGCTGTCTCCACAACTCCAGTTTGGCTTTCAGCGCAGGTACTTTTTCTGCCAACTTGAATGAAAACAGTTGTAATTTTCCCCTGAAGGAACAGATTCATTGAGCAGGCTGAATATGTCATCATGTAAGCCAGTTTTGGACCCATGTATTAGCACTGAAATGTGCTTCCCTCGGTGACTTCTTTTCTAATAGAAATCTTTGCAATGGCTCTCGTTATTCTGACACTGGTAAGCGATTTTCCCCTGGATAACCCTCTTATGTCTATACACACAAAAAGACATATGTGCTCTGCTGCCATTTCCTCACAGAAAAGTTCAAACAGGCTTGAGTTAAAGCCGTCTGCTTTAATTGGAAAATAAGTTAAATGACATCAAACAATACACTTAAATTCTACTGAGACTTTTCGGCCAGCCAGCATTTCCCTGCGAATGATACTATATCTTTTAAAAAAACAGACTCTCCTAAAAATTCACAGCAAATATCATCAGTGGAGGGCATGATTAAGCAAATAGCGAATGACTTTTTTTAGCCTTAGCAATACGGTTAGCCACCAAATATGATGGTCCTTTGTTTTTCAGTTTTTCTTAAAAAAAAATCAAAATACTCAAAGGATAGAAATTCGTACAATTCCGATGAAAATAAAGAAAATATTTTAATTTTCTTGGCCACCCGGTACGATTTGCTCTACGGACCGATACCGTTCCGCGGCCCAGGGGAGGTGGACCACTGAGTTATAGCATTACCGACTGTCTTGAACATTGGTCATTTCGAGCCTGTCCGGTTTTTGCTCTCGATACATCCTCGATCACATTCATTACATCCCACGAGTAAATTCCAAACAATCCCATTGGAAAGTTATAATCACGTGATGCCAGGAGCTGCTTGGGTACATCGCGTGGGCCAATTTGGCAAAAAGTCGATTTGGCTTGGCCTGGAAATGCAGAGGAAGTCACGAATGTTGGCATACACTCTGACGTAACGAGGTTAAAGGGCAGAAGGGGCAAAGAACTCTGTTTCCTCTATGGTTGTCCGATTCTTGCCTTTAGCTTTTTCTTCTTGAGCACACACATCAACATACCACAGCATCAACATACCGAGGCATCAACATACCGAGGCATCAACATACCGAGGCATCAACATACCGAGGCATCAACATACCGAGGCATCAACATAAAGAGGCATAGTTTGATTAAATATTATGTTGCCCATGAACACAATGGATGAATATATGATGTCATTTGTTAAGCATCCATTCAGATAGTTGGATGTCTTTGCTAATCCATGCCTCCTTGATACATGAAATGTGTTCATACGAGTATTACATGTCAGTTGTACTTATACGAGTATTACATGTCAGTTGTGCACATACAAGTCTGATATGTCAGTTGTACTCATACAAGAATGACATGTCAGTTGTACTCATACAAGTCTGACATGTCAGTTGTACTCATACAAGAATGACATGTCAGTTGTACTCATACAAGTCTGATATGTCAGTTGTACTCATACAATAATGACATGTCACTTGTACTCATACAAGTCTGACATGTCAGTTGTACTCATACAAGAATGACATGTCAGTTATACTCATACAAGTCTGACATGTCAGTTGTACTCATACAAGTCTGACATGTCAGTTGTACTCATACAAGAATGACATGTCAGTTGTACTCATACAAGAATGACATTTCAGTTGTACTCATACAAGAATGACATGTCAGTTGTACTCATACAAAAATGACATGTCAGTTGTACTCATACAAGTCTGACATGTCAGTTGTACTCATACAAGAATGACATGTCAGTTTTACTCATACAAGAATGACATGTCAGTTGTACTCTTACTACAAGAATGACATATTAGTTGTACACATACAAGAATGACATATTAGTTGTACTCATACAAGTCTGATATGTCAGTTGTACTCATACAAGTCTGATATGTCAGTTGTACTCATACAAGTCTGACATGTCAGTTGTACTCATACAAGTCTGACATGTCAGTTGTACTCATACAAGTCTGATATGTCAGTTGTACTCATACAAAAATGATATGTCAGTTGTACTCATACAAAAATGACATGTCAGTTGTACTCATACAAGAATGACATGTCAGTTGTACTCTTACTACAAGAATTACATATTAGTTCTACACATACAAGAATGACATGTTAGTTGTACACATACAAGAATGACATGTCATTTGTATACATACAAGAATGACATGTCAGTTGTACTCATACAAGTCTGACATGTCAGTTGTACTCATACAAGTCTGACATGTCAGTTGTACTCATACAAGAATGACATGTCAGTTGTACTCTTACAAGAATGACATGTTAGTTGTACACATACAAGAATGACATGTTAGTTGTACACATACAAGAATGACATGTCAGTTGTACACATACAAGAATCACATGTCAGTTGTACACATACAAGAATGACATGTTAGTTGTACACATACAAGAATGACATGTCATTTGTATACATACAAGAATGACATGTCAGTTGTACACATACAAGAATGACATGTCAGTTGTACTCATACAAGAATGGCATGTCAGTTGTACTCATACAAGAATGACATGTCAGTTGTACTCATACAAGAATGACATGTCAGTTGTACTCATACAAAAATGACATGTCAGTTGTACTCATACAAGTCTGACATGTCAGTTGTACTCATACAAGAATGACATGTCAGTTTTACTCATACAAGAATGACATGTCAGTTGTACTCATACAAGAATGACATGTCAGTTATACTCATACAAGAATGACATGTCAGTTGTACTCATACAAGAATGACATGTCAGTTGTACACATAAAAGAATGACATGTCAGTTGTACTCATACAAGAATGACATGTCAGTTGTACTCATACAAGAATGACATGTCAGTTGTACTCATACAAGAATGACATGTCAGTTGTACTCATACAAGTCTGACATGTCAGTTGTACTCATACAAGAATGGCATGTCAGTTGTACTCATACAAGAATGACATGTCAGTTGTACTCATACAAGTCTGACTTGTCAGTTGTACTCATACAAGAATGGCATGTCAGTTGTACTCATACAAGAATGACATGTCAGTTGTACTCATACAAGAATGACATGTCAGTTGTACTCATACAAGAATGACATGTCTGTTGTACTCATACAAGAATGACATGTCAGTTGTACACATAAAAGAATGACATGTCAGTTGTACTCATACAAGAATGACATGTCAGTTGTACTCATACAAGAATGACATGTCAGTTGTACTCATACAAGAATGACATGTCAGTTGTACTCATACAAGAATGACATGTCAGTTGTACTCATACAAGAATGACATGTCAGTTGTACTCATACAAGAATGACATGTCAGTTGTACTCATACAAGAATGACATGTCAGTTGTACTCATACAAGAATGACATGTCAGTTGTACTCATACAAGAAGGACATGTCAGTTGTACTTATACAAGTCTGACATGTCAGTTGTACTCTTACAAGAATGACATGTTAGTTGTACACATACAAGAATGACATGTTAGTTGTACACATACAAGAATGACATGTCAGTTGTACACATGCAAGAATCACATGTCAGTTGTACACATACAAGAATGACATGTTAGTTGTACACATACAAGAATGACATGTCATTTGTACACATACAAGAATGACATGTTAGTTGTACACATACAAGAATGACATGTCAGTTGTACACATACAAGAATATCATTTTTGCTGTATTCAGTCTAACGTACAATTACACAAATTGATGTTACAATTTGATGTAAATATTTGATGTCATATTTTGATGTCACTATTGAATGTCATCACTTGATGTCCAATAGTTACAGTACCATTTTACACTGAAATTTTATGTCATAATTTCTCTTCACTTTTGATGACACAATTTCAAGTTTAAATGTGAAGGTACCAATTTAATTTCGTGTTTAAATGTAATGGCACCATTTAATTTCGCAATTTCATGTCGAAATCTGATGTCGTAATTTTTAAAAGTCGGTTAACATAAAATCTCTTTTGGTTTCATAACATAAAGTTTAAGCAACAACAAAACAAAAAACAAAAAAAGTACGCTAAATTACTAAGTGTTGAATTCTGTCCATCAAGTTAAATAAACACTAGTAGAGCTATCGTGAATACATCACAGAGGCATTAAACTCTAGCTGCTGTAAGGCCCTATGTTTTCCAAGATTATGTTTCAGACGATCACGCAATCATATGTATTACGGGTAATCTCGAACCCAGCAGACACCGTTGCGAAAAATCGCGTCGTTTTGCGAGACATATAATTACTCTCTGGCCCAGCCTGTTTGACCTTGCGTGACCTCTTTCAATGCTCTTTGTCGTTCATCGCACTCCATTGAGAGAATCTACGATAATGAATAACTGACCGTTCATCACAATCCAGAGAGAGAATCTATGACAACGAACAATTGTGTCCATTTGAAATTGAATAATAATTTGACACAAAAAGAAAATAATAATAACAGAGCTTTAGTTTGCACCAATTTTGTATGTTGAAATGAAAGTTTTTTTGTTATAAACAATGAGTCTGATAAAATCGTGATTCACTTATAAATATAAAGAATTCGTAAATTATAGGCAATTAAAGCTAACTCGATTTGAGCGAATGATTCCTTCTGTGTGCAATTAAATTGCAATAATCAAATATATATTTTTTGGATAAGCCTTCATAATAACAATTAAATTGGAATAATCCAATTGATTTTTTGGGTAAGCCATCATAATTATAATTAAACGCCTTGCAAACGTTTTTTTAAATTCGAACAGAATCGACTTAAGAGATGAAAACGAGACCGGAAACCGCCGTTGTTTTAATTGCTGTTTCTGATGGCGAGCTGCAGCAGGAAGAGTTCAGCGATAGACTCCCTTCTGAAACAGACGGTCCATTTACGTTCGATAACTCCAGTAATTTTGTGAGGCTATAACGATGGGTTGCGTTTCTGGAAATGTTTTTAATTTTGAAGTTAATTTCGAGAACTCATAGATCTTACTTTACGCTTGCATGCTGGGACGTCTTTATGACGCTGAGTCCGGAAGGGGAGGTCACTTATTTCAAATTGTGGACCCTGTTGTTGTCCTGATGCAGAGTTATGTTTTCCACGAAGATGGGGTTGGCGGCCATCTTGACCACGGCCTGATTGCACATTACCAATGGACATAAAATTCGTCGCAGTCCTATTTCAAAACATCAGCAAGAAAGACATTTTTAATCGAAATTTCTTTTTAATAACTGATGCTGTTTTTGTGTTATTGTCTTTCTTCAAATTTTTGGTAAGGAAATTGTTAAAAGTGGTTATCTTATGGACGCTTTCAAAAGTCTGAGACTGAATGTTATTTACTTCGACACTTTGAAATATTGACGTAAAATAACAAATGTCAAAGGATATATTGCAACAACGCCCGCCAACAGACTTAAAGTATTTAAGTAATCGAAGTGGAAGAAAAGTTAATTTAATTCAAAATAAGAAGGGGGGGGGGATATTCAGTCGTCGCAGGCTTGATTGAAACGTGGAGCCACAGAAAGGTTCCATTACATGAGAGTGGTCGATAGACAATGATACATAGCACTGTAATATATCAGATTATATTAAGCCATTTGTAAGCATATGACACAATAATCTTCTGTACAACAGGAGTGTCTGGTAAATGAGATTATAAAATGGTGAATATGTTAAAATGTTTTACATCTTTAATATGTCTGTCTAGCACAACTTGGGATATAAAGAGTAAAACAAAATATGACATAAAGTTTAAAAAACATATAACATATAAGGAGGCAAGATTACATATTACATATAACACTTTGGGATAAATAAAGGCGGACCACATGGTGGTTACCCCCCCCCCTCAACCTGATGCTTCCTGTCAGCAGTAGCTGTGGTGCTGTGTGGTGGTTTGTTTGTACTAGTCATAAACAAGTCACGTGGTATATGACTGCGGAAGTGGGTTGCTATCCCGTGGGACTGACTCATGAATACAGGGCCCCTAACTTGTGTTGAGTTGGTTGTAGCCATGGTCCCTCCGTCCCAGAACTCTTGGTATAAACATAGCATTGAGTAGATACACAATATCCCGGCTGAGGGTGAAATTGTGGCTAAAAGCCTGTTTTATGGATAGGTGGCTCAAAGCCTGGGCTGAGGGTACCACGGCAAGGGCTGGGCTGAGGGTACCACGGCAAGTGCTGGGCTGAGGGTACCACGGTAAGGGCTGGGCTGAGGGTACCACGGCAAGTGCTGGGCTGAGGGTACCACGACAAGGGCTGGGCTGAGGGCACCACGGCAAGGGCTGGGCTGAGGGCAGGGCTGAGGGTAACAGGGCAAGGGCTGGGCTGAGGGTAAGGCTGAGGGTACCACGGCAAGGGCTGGGCTGAGGGCAGGGCTGAGGGTAACAGGGCAAGGGCTGGGCTGAGGGCAGGGCTGAGGGTACCACGGCAAGGGCTGGGCTGAGGGCTGGGCTTAGGGCGGGGCTGAGGGTACCACGGCAAGGGCTGGGCTGAGGGCTGGGCTTAGGGCGGGGCTGAGGGTACCATGGCAAGGGCTGGACTGAGGGCAGGGCTGAGGGTACTACGGCAAGGGCTGGGCTGAGGGCTGGGTTTAGGGCGGGGCTGAGGGTACCACGGCAAGGGCTGGACTGAGGGCAGGGCTGAAGGTACCAAGGCAAGGGCTGGGCTGAGGGCAGGGCTGAGGGTACCACGGCAAGGGCTGGGCTGAGGGCAGGGCTGAGGGTACCACGGCAAGGGCTGGGCTGAGGGTAGGGCTGAGGGTACCATGGCAAGGGCTGGGCTGAGGGTACCACGGCAAGTGCTGGGCTGAGGGTATCACGACAAGGGCTGGGCTGAGGGTGGGCTGAGGGTACCACGGCAAGGGCTGGGCTGAGGGCGGGCTGAGGGCGGGCTGAGGGTAACAGGGCAAGGGCTGGGCTGAGGACAGGGCAAGGGCTGGGCTGAGGGTACCATGGCAAGTGCTGGGCTGAGGACAGGGTTGAGGGTACCACGGCAAGGGCGGGGCTGAGGGCAGGGCTGAGGGTACCACGGCAAGGGCGGGGCTGAGGGTACCACGGCAAGGGCGGGGCTGAGGGCAGGGCTGAGGGTACCACGGCAAGGGCGGGGCTGAGGGTACCACGGCAAGGGCGGGGCTGAGGGCAGGGCTGAGGGTACCACGGCAAGGGCGGGGCTGAGGTTACCATGGCAAGGGCGCATTACCGAGATGTGCAGCAGCCAAGCAAAATCGATCCATGGTGGGAACTGCCTCTTAGCTGCCAGTCCCTCAACACACAACTGACGACTGGTCATTATCTGATAAACAGCTACTAGCACAGGTTGAACCCAAACAGGGACCCCAGCTGCCGCTTATTTTACATGAATGAGGAGAAAGTGACACATCTGCTGACCGATTGCTCTGCAGCGATTGGGGATTCGAACTAGTCAGGCAGCTCTAGAACTGCGAATGAATTTTTGTAAGGCGATGACTTATGTTGAGGCTCGCGGGTGGCATTGTAAGCCGGGACATGATAGTCGACTTCAGTTAAATAAATAGATGTAAAAACAAAGTTTTTGACTATAAATCCCTTATATATGAGACAGAACAAAAAGTAGTGATTATGTTTAAACGCGACATTTACAGAATGAAACAGAATCATCTCCCCTGGTATTAAACCCGGGCGCAGGGACGGTGGGGGTGTGAACATCGACGGTCGGCGTCAACGCGTGAACTGAACTGGCACGTGAAAGAATTATAAACAAATAGTCGGTTCGGTCGGTCGGATTGTCCGATTAAACTTACAAAATATAAGGGATTTAAATATTTAATTAAATTAAATCTAGACATGGAAAAATTCCGCAAAAATTCACAAAACTACTATCACCGAAAATGAACATGTGTGCAAATTTTCAGAATGATTGGATAACGGGAAGGGGTTCAACATTGGGATATTAAAAATAGTCCGATTAGGGATAGTCCGATTAAACTTACAAAGCAAGTTAATATAAGGGATTTAAAAACGACATTTAGGGGTGTGGGGCGGGGGGGGGGATATGTTTTTCTCGGGGTCATGAACATTACAGGGCTTCTCGGATTTTACCGTAAAATCTGTCTCAAAATGGCCTTCGTATGTGACACATGCATAAATTTATGTAACTGTTTACTTGTATGTTTACAGAACTGAGATTGTATGCGCCACCATGTGTTTCTAATCTCCTTCGCATATGAAAGCTGAAATAAATACGTAGTAATTAAAAATAACATTCCCTGACCAATGGCGGCTTGAAACAGCTCGCCAAACATTGGCGACGGCAATGAGTGAACATCACATGTACTAAAGCTACTTGACTAAATGTGCTGTGAAATATAATTAACTAGATACGCCCCGCGGCGTAGCATACGCCGCAGACTTGCTCATGGATAGTGCAAAGAAAGTGGGGAAAGAACGGACACAAACTACAGTACAAAGAAATCAAAACAACGCAGTGAACGTCGCGACGCATTGTTGATCTCGAGACATTGGCACAGCGACCTGTCCAACACCCTGCACCACCCTAGCTTGCCAACCATAAACTGTGATTGGCTGACCCTAGCGAGGGTTAGCCATGTTCGCAATAAAGGGGGAAAAGATGGGGCACAAACACACATTTTTAAAAATTAAAAAAACAATGCTCTCGCAGTCGCTTGAACCCAGGACCTTCCCCGTGTAAAGCGATCATGATAACCACTACACTACGAATCTCATGTTATTCTGTGAAGGAGCAACGCAAGTGAACGCAAGCACCATTGTTGGTCGATCCCAGCGAGGGTCATTCGTCATGCTTGTTTGCACATACTCGTTTTGGTGAATTATATATGTAGCTTAAAGGAATCACTAATAAACCAAAAAATTATCAACTTTACAGGTGCATCTTTTCTTCCACGCTCCTGAACTATAATAATGTTCTATCCCCTTTTACACCGCACATTTACATAACTCAAAATTCAAATTATAACAAGATTCCTGAACTAAATTACTTTCTTTTCCCCCATTTTAAGTTAAAATATGCATCAATTTTTAAATATTAACAGTTTTTTTTAAAGATATATTTGTAGCAAGACATACAAAATAATGTTAATTCGTCGCCTTCCATCGTGACATCATGGCCAGATTTTTCGATCGCCTGCAGCATGAGCAAGCGTCAGACCAAAGACATAAAAGTGGCGAGTTGGATAGTGTACAGAAATAAATCTCGTCACGGCCTCAGAGGAGATATTCAACGGGGATATCAAAAGTTGGCGTGCGGCCCGAGACGCGGTAATCCCGTGGCAGCCAAACACTGAGAGAGATGGCGAGGGTTGTATCAACCGAGCTGTGACAGTTATCTGACAAATAACGCTAGATGTGAGGGACTGTGAGAGAGCCGCGCCGAGTCGTTAACAGCTTAGTCCAGGATTAGATGTTTGATAGTGCCAAGTGTGAGGGAAAAGGATTTTAGGGCGTGTCAGTGGTCTGGTAGGCTTCACTTAGTGCTCGCTAGTAATAACGGCTCAGTGGTAATACCTCAATAATATATTGGGCAAAGGTACTTAAAGCTTGCCAGTTAGGAAAACGGTTCGTTAATCTTGGCAAATATGACAAAGGTAAAAAATGTGGACAAATTTGATAAGAACATGTAAATGTGAAAAATTTGATAAGAACATGTAAATGTGGACAAATAAGACAAGAGTATCAAGTACCGTACACATAGTACATACGTAAGTAACATCAGACACACAGGACAAAGATTAAGGCGGATTGGGGGGCGGGGGGCTGAGCGGGCTTAAGCCAGGGTCCCCGATGATTGAGGGGCCCCCCAAATTGAGTATTTTTTATAATAAGGGTGGACAAATATTTGCATGAATCCCTTAAAATAACATAAATTAATAAAAATCTAATCTATTAATCTGATCGCTAATCAAACCCGATAGTCTTGGTAATCGAAAAGCTTGATTTGATAGGCTCAATAAGAGAAAATATTAAAGAATATTGTTTATATTTTTTTAAATTTAGAATTTCCGTCAAGCTCTCCTGGTCGTATGGAATGTGTTTAGGCTTGTGGTGCTAGCGATGTCGGGATCGATTCCCAGACGGATTTTTTAATAAAAAATTTAATTGGTATTTTTAGGATACCGGCAAAGAGTTTTTTGTTGGAGTTCGGTTTTTTTTTCCATTAATAATCTTTTGGGCTGGGAAGGCCGATCCCGTAGTAGAGACAAATTATGAGCAAGGAAACAATGGATTAGTTAATTACAAGTTACAGTTTTATATTAGCTGCTAGCAATCATTTTATTTAAAGGGACGCTGGCTGGATAGAGCCCCAGTTTGAATTGCAGCCAGGGGCCCCGAGCAGTCTTAATCTGCCCCTGACAAAGGTACATAACACTGGATACACAGGACAAAGGCAACTAAGCACTGGACACAGGCGCCTAAAAACTGGACGCGGGAGGGACAAAGGTAACTAACTGGACACAGGTACCTAAAACTGGACGCGGGAAGAACAAAGGTAACTAACTGGACACAGGTACCTAAATACTGGACGCGGGAGGGACAAAGGTAACTAACTGGACACAGGTACCTAAAGACTGGACGCGGGAAGGACAAAGGTAACTAACTGGACACAGGTGCCTAAAAACTGGACGTGGGAGGGACAAAGGTAACTAACTGGACACAGGTACCTAAAACTGGACGCGGGAGGAACAAAGGTAACTAACTGGACACAGGTACCTAATGACTGGACGCGGGAGCGACAAAGGTAACTAACTGGACACAGGTGCCTAAAACTGGACGTGGGAGGGACAAAGGTAACTAACTGGACACAGGTACCTAAAACTGGACGCGGGAGGAACAAAGGTAACTAACTGGACACAGGTACCTAATGACTGGACGCGGGAGCGACAAAGGTAACTAACTGGACACAGGTGCCTAAAACTGGACGTGGGAGGGACAAAGGTAACTAACTGGACACATGTACCTAAAACTGGATGCAGGAGGGACAAAGGTAGCTAACTGGACACAGGTACCTAAAGACTGGACGCGGGAGGGACAAAGGTAGCTAACTGGGCACAGGTACCTAAAGACTGGACGCGGGAGGGACAAAGGTAGCTAACTGGACACAGGTACCTAAAGACTGGACACGGGAGGGACAAAGGTAACTAACTGGACAAAGGTAACTAACTGGACAAAGGTAACTAACTGGACATATCTGATCTCCCAACTCAACAGAAATTTCATCTAAAAAACATCGGTTCCGTCATAATCTCCTCCCACTCACCCCCCCCCCAACAACCTAAACCCATTTTTAAACCGGTCGTTCATGTAGAATGTCCACCATGTTAATGACGTCAGGGGTCACTCCCTATGTCCGGTCAACTCAAACTTACTTCAGGAATTCTGAGACGTGCACGAATTACTCACAGCTGGATGATAATGGGAGGATATGTATCCACTGGATCAATGGTCACATTTCCTCCTGTCTTCAGGGGTAGACAGCGTGTTTTAGGAATAGTCAAGAAATAAAGTCTGGGATTGTGAGAGATATGTCATTAGTGAGTCTTTACGAGACAGCCTGCACGACACAGGCTGGATGATGTAGTAGTCTGCACGAGACATACTGGATGACGTAGTATTCTGCACGAGACAGATTGGATGACGTAGTAGTCTGCACGAGACAGACTGGATGACGTAGTAGTCTGCACGGGACTGACTGGATGAAGAGACAGACTGGATGACGTAGTAGTCTGCACGAGACAGATTGGATGACGTAGTAGTCTGCACGAGACAGACTGGATGACGTAGTAGTCTGCACGAGACTGACTGGATGACGTAGTACATGGTTTATGTGCCATTCTTTTATTTACAGTGTTCTTTTATTTACAGTGTTCTTTTATTTACAGTGTTCTTTTATTTATAGTGTTCTTTTATTTACAGTGTTCTTTTATTTACAGTGTTCTTTTATTTACAGTGTTCTTTTATTTACAGTGTTCTTTTATTTACAGTGTTCTTTTATTTACAGTGTTCTTTTATTTACAGTGTTCTTTTATTTACAGTGTTCTTTTATTTACAGTGTTCTTTTATTTACAGTGTTCTTTTATTTGAAGCTTTACAATAACTCAAATAAATTCGCCTAAAGTATCTGTTTGTGAGTGTGCGCGCCTGAAGAACACTTCGGTATCTGTTTGTGTGTGTGTGAGTGTGCGTGCACGCGTATGTGTGCGTGCGTGACTGTCCCTTGCTGTATACATTTTGGCAGGGTTTGAAACTGGGTCAGCCCAAAATGAGAGCCGAGTCCACACCCCAAGCCAGGCAGACGTATGCCCTTGCCGGAAGTAACAGCCATTGACCAGCTGAAGTGCGAGGCTGTGGCTACTCTCGAGCCCAACGCTCTAAGCGAATCAATTCTGACCAGCACCGACACAAACCTCCTGACAACTGGATGCAAACTGACCACTGGGACTCAGGGGAGAGGACACCTCCGGTCAACGTTAGGGGAGCGATGGGATGTCAACTCTTGACCAATGGTCACTTTTCATCTATACGCCTGTTTGAACAAGACGGATACTGACCATTTGGGGAAAATCAGGAGATTTGCGCGGATCTTATTACAGGATTCGCGCTGAATGGCCCGCCATGTTGGCTAACTCGGCGGACCGGAAATTGATCTAAAATCAATATTGCGACGTCTTTGTTTAGTCTGTTTCTTGTGTTCTTCTGCCTGATAGCGTTTGTGAGGGGCTGTTAGTGTTTGTGAGGGGCTGTTAGTGTTTGTGAGGGGCTGTTAGTGTTTGTGAGGGGCTGTTAGTGTTTGTGAGGGGCTGTTAGTGTTTGTGAGGGGCTGTTAGTGTTTGTGAGGGGCTGTTAGTGTTTGTGAGGGGCTGTTAGTGTTTGTAAGGGGCTGTTATTGTTTGTGAGGGGCTGTTAGTGTTTGTGAGGGGCTGTTAGTGTTTGTGAGGGGCTGTTAGTGTTTGTTAGGGGCTGTTAGTGTTTGTGAGGGGCTGTTAGTGTTTGTGAGGGGCTGTTAGTGTTTGTGAGGGGCTGTTAGTGTTTGTGAGGGGCTGTTAGTGTTTGTGAGGGGCTGTTAGTGTTTGTGAGGGGCTGTTAGTGTTTGTAAGGGGCTGTTAGTATTTGTAAGGGGCTGTTAGTGTTTTAAGGGGCTGTTAGTGTTTGTGAGGGGCTGTTAGTGTTTGTGAGGGGCTGTTAGTGTTTGTGAGGGGCTGTTAGTGTTTGTGAGGGGCTGTTAGTGTTTGTGAGGGGCTGTTAGTGTTTGTGAGGGGCTGTTAGTGTTTGTGAGGGGCTGTTAGTGTTTGTGAGGGGCTGTTAGTGTTTGTGAGGGGCTGTTAGTGTTTGTGAGGGGCTGTTAGTGTTTGAAAGGGGCTGTTAGTATTTGAAAAGGGCTGTTAGTGTTTTTGAGGGGCTGTTAGTGTTTGGGCTGATAGTGTTTGTAAGAGGCTGTTAGTGTTTGTAAGAGGCTGTTAGTGTTTGTAAGGGGCTGTTAGTGTTTGGGCTGTTAGTGTTTGGGCTGTTAGTGTTTGGGATGTTAGTGTTTGTAAGAGGCTGTTAGTGTTTAGGCTGTTAGTATTTGTAAGGGGCTGTTAGTGTTTGTGAGGAGCTGTTAGTGTTTGAAAGGGGCTGTTAGTGTTTTTGAGGGGCTGTTAGTGTTTGTGAGGGGCTGTTAGTGTTTGTAAGGGGCTGTTAGTGTTTGGGCTGATAGTGTTTGTAAGGGGCTGTTGGTATTTGTAAGAGGCTGTTAGTGTTTGGCTGTTAGTGTTTGGGCTGTTAGTGTTTTGGCTGTTAGTGTTTAGGCTGTTAGTGTTTGTAAAGGGCTGTAAGTGTTTGGGATGTTAGTCTTTGTAAGGGGCTGTTAGTGTTTGGGCTGTTAGTGTTTGTAATGGGCTGTTAGTGTTTAGGCTGTTAGTGTTTGTAAGGGGCTGTTAGTGTTTAGGCTGTTAGTGTTGGTAAGGGGCTGTTAGTGTTTGGGCTGTTAGTGTTTGTAAGAGGCTGTTAGTGTTTGTAAGGGGCTTTTAGTGTTTGTAATGGGCTGTTAGTGTTTGGGCTGTTAGTGTTTGTAAGAGGCTGTTAGTGTTTGTAAGAGGCTGTTAGTGTTTGTAAGGGGCTGTTAGTGTTTGGGCTGTTAGTGTTTGTAAGAGGCTGTTAGTGTTTGGGATGTTGGTATTTGTAAGGGGCTGTTAGTGTTTTAGCTGTTAGTGTTTGGGCTGTTAGTGTTTTGGCTGTTAGTGTTTGATCTGTTAGTGTTTGGGCTGTTAGTGTTTGGGATGATAGTGTTTGTAAGGGGCTGTTGGTTTTTGTAAGGGGCTGTTAGTGTTTTTGGCTGTTAGTAAATGATCTGTTAGTGTTTGTGAGGGGCTGTTAGTGTTTGTGAGGGGCTGTTAGTGTTTGGGATGTTGGTGTTTGTAAGGGGCTGTTAGTGTTTGGGTTGTTAGTGTTTGGGCTGTTAGTGTTTGGGATGTTGGTGTTTGTAAGGGGCTGTTAGTGTTTGGGTTGTTAGTGTTTGGGCTGTTAGTGTTTGGGCTGTTGGTGTTTGTAAGGGGCTGTTAGTGTTTGGAATGTTGGTGTTTGTAAGGGGCTGTTAGTGTTTGGGTTGTTAGTGTTTGGGCTGTTAGTGTTTGGGCTGTTAGTGTTTGGGATTTTAGTGTTTGGGATGTTATTGTTTGGGATGTTGGTGTTTGTAAGGGGCTGTTAGTGTTTGTAAGAGGCTGTTAGTGTTTGTAAGGGGCTGTTAGTGTTTGGGCTGATAGTGTTTGTAAGGGGCTGTTGGTATTTGTAAGGGGCTGTTAGTGTTAGGGCTGTTAGTGTTTGGGCTGTTAGTGTTTGTAAGGGGCTGTTGGTATTTGTAAGGGGCTGTTAGTGTTTGGGCTGTTAGTGTTTGGGCTGTTAGTGTTTGGGCTGTTAGTGTTTTGGATAATGGTGTTTGTAAGGGGCTGTTAGTGTTTGTAAGGGGCTGTTAGTGTTTGTAAGGGGCTGTTAGTGTTTGGGCTGATAGTGTTTGTAAGGGGCTGTTGGTATTTGTAAGGGGCTGTTAGTGTTTGGCTGTTAGTGTTTGGGCTGTTAGTGTTTTGGCTGTTAGTGTTTTGACTGTTAGTGTTTGATCTGTTAGTGTTTGGGATGATAGTGTTTGGGATGTTGGTGTTTGTAAGGGGCTGTTAGTGTTTGTAAGGGGCTGTTAGTGTTTGTAAGGGGCTGTTAGTGTTGGGCTGTTAGTGTTTGTAAGGGGCTGTTAGTTTTTGGGCTGTTAGTGTTTGTAAGGGGCTGTTAGAGTTTGGGCTGTTAGTGTTTGTAAGGGGCTGTTAGTGTTTGTAAGCGGCTGTTAGTGTTTGTAAGGGGCTTTTAGTGTTTGTAAGGGGCTGTTAGTGTTTGGGCTGTTAGTGTTTGGGCTGTTAGTGTTTGTAAGGGGCTGTTAGTGTTTTAAGGGGCTGTTAGTGTTTGAGCTGTTAGTGTTTGTAAGGGGCTGTTAGTGTTTGTAAGGGGCTGTTAGTGTTTGTAAGGGGCTGTTAGTGTTTGTAAGGGGCTGTTAGTGTTTGGGCTGTTAGTGTTTGTAAGGGGCTGTTAGTGTTTGTGCTGTTAGTGTTTGTAAGAGGCTGTTAGTGTTTGGGATGTTGGTATTTGTAAGGGACTGTTAGTGTTTTGGATGTTAGTGTTTGGGCTGATAGTGTTTGTAAGGGGCTGTTGATGTTTGTAAGGGGCTACCAGGCTAATCGATAGGGAAAGATTTGCTGTGCGCCTGTTACAGAAAAATCTCATGCGTTAATCCCATTACAAAGTTACGATTTGATTGAACACCAATCCCATTACAAAGTTACGATTTGATTGTGCGCCAATCCCATTACAAAGTTACGATTTGATTGCAGTCCTATTGGACGGACATACAAGCGTCACGTTTTCTTGTCGTTGTGAGTGAAGTGGTGCAGGTGGGGGGGGGCTGTTAAGCTATTAAGTATTTAAATTAAATAGATCAATTCGTCCATAGAGAAAATATTGAAAATATAACTTAAAATATGATTAACTCACATCCACCCTATATTTGTGTTGTTATTTTCTGGTTAGTTTATCTGGACGTCTAGTTCCTTGTAAAATCTCTATAGTTAATGATGATGTTACGTATAGTTACAATGTGTATGTTTTGCGGTTGTTTTTTTCTCGAAGAAAAAACACGTAACAAATAGCAATGATTATGAGAAACTGAGAATTGAAACCAATGATAAGTGTTTATAGCCATCAAAGATAGTTGTTTATTGGTAGCAATGACAGATGTTTACCGACACCAATGATACGTGTTTATTGGCACCTATAATATGTGTTTATTGGCACCAATGATAAGTGATCTTTAGAACCGATGATAGGTGCCTTTTGGCACCAATGATAAGTGTTAATTAGCACCGATGATAGGTCTTTATTAATGCAAACCTATGTGATCTAATATACAAATTAAATCCTCAAATATAAATTCATTAAAACATAGACTACAGCCCTTGTATATATCTAGAATTGAATATCCTTGAAATACGCATTAATAATAGAGTAAATGAAACTAATCTAACCTTAAGTAACTCTAACAATGTACTAGAAACTCACTCTGACGTCACTGCTTACTTCCCTTCTTTTTATGTTAGCTTAACTTGAATCACTCAGTGTTACAGCCTATCGTGATAAGTACCTTTGGTATTGTTATTAGTATTATTACACAAGGTCTTTTCATAGTAAGATCATGCGTCACATTTCATAGATGTGTGTGTGTGTGGGGGGGGGGTGGTCGACCATTCCACCGATATTATTCAACAGTCCTAAGTTAGGCGTAACTTTTGTGACTAAAAGTTTGTTACAAACTGTGAGCAGACGACAGACCTCTACGTCACGAGAGATTGTTGAGCTGCCAGTTCTGACACCCACGATGTAACTCAGTTGGTTTTGTGATTAATTTTTTTTAAAATGATGTTTTGACTATATACAGTATATCTACCGCGGTGAAAACGACTAAGTCCGTTGCATTTTTATTCCGGTTCAAGGGGAAAGGAAATGTAACTTTATTCTATGTGGAAAAAATGCATCACCAAGTTTCACAGATGACTTACCAGATCTGAGAAGAGATTGTCTCCCTTCCTTATAATTCAAAGCAACTTTATCGACAGTTTATATTTAACACTGCCTTTGCACCAGATTATCGTCTGGTTTTGTGTTTGTTTGTTTTGTTGTTTTCTTTCAATCTGAATTTCGTCCGTCGCCAACTGAGTCTGTCTTAAATGAAACGTCTGCCAGGATTTAAACTCGGTCTGTCATGCTGACGTAATCAGCGGGAAATGATGAATGGCTCTCTTAAAATCATCCATTGTAACTTAACCCCTCCCCAAGAATCTCTCGTGATGCTGTCGTCAAGGATGCTAGACAACACGAGAGACAGAAACGCGAGGACTGCTCACAGCTTCCAGCTTGGGTTGCAATCGTTTACCTCTCATAGTCATAGCGAGTAAATGAGAAGCGTCATCAAGTAAATAACAACACCTGGATATAATGAAAACTGACATTGATTTAATGACAACTGTCATGTATTTAATGACAACTGTCATGTATTAAATGACAACGTTACCTAAAGTATGACTACCTAGATCAAGAATATTAAACCTTGCACATGGAAATGATTTAAGTTGAAAAAACAATGGCATCTTTAGCTCGCCCGTGTGACGCAACGTAAAATCTACAAAACATATTAAAACAGAAGTTGACCCCTGAACTACAATAGCGTAACACTATGCGGGGGTGGTGGTATGTGTTGTTATGTTGGTCTGATGATGGTATGTGTTGTTATGCTGGTGTGGTAGCCAATGTTCGCTCTAAGGTTCGTTGGTCCATGTGCAAAGTAAAAAATATAACAACATTTGTGCAAAATTGCGCAGCATCCATTATTTGTTGAATATTTTACAAAATTTGCTGTGCGCTAATTCTAAATTGCTGCGTGGCGTCGGTGACATATCTGCGTGGCCACGCAGCTTAAAGGGAACACTCGTGGGTATGGTTAAACGTGAGGGTGGTGTGGGAGTAATGGGCGAAATATTTCTTTTGACATGGTTTTTTTTTAGAAATACGCTCTCATATATGTTTCTTCTATTTGTTTTCCAACAATGAAATTCTTGTGTTTACAGTATGAATTCAAGGCCAAGGCCATCAAGAAGAAAAAGGTCGTCCTGACCGTATCCGTAGATGGGGTCAAGGTCACACTCCGAAAGAAAAAGGTAGGTTCAGATTTCCTCTTCCAGTTAAGTATAGGAAAAAAATATGTTAATTTTTAAAAAATATTTTTTTTAATTAATAAAAAAAATTAACACTTAATTCTTAGGAGCGGTAACTCTCGAGTTTTGGCAAATGTAACTCTGGATTAAGGAGAAGTAGCTCTGAGTTTAAGGAGCGGTAATTGTGAGTTTAAGTGGTGGCTACGGTAACTCTTACTTTAAGAAGTGGTAACTATTGGCTTAATGAGTGATATAACTCTTGTATGAGCCAATTCAATCCGAGGGTCACTTATGGTCCGGTGAAAAGTTTACCCTGATAAAATGGCCCTCAAGTGTTTTCACAAAAATACCGTCCTATTATAATTAACATGCGGCTAGACGGATGCGATAGCCCGTTGGGCCCTAAACAACAAAATTGTGTGCGCCATGTAACTTATACAGACCAGGACAGAGAGTGTCTAGTGTCAATCACGAGTTTGATGACAGAGAGGTCAACGATTGAGATTAGATCCAAGCTTTCATACCAGCAATCAGACACAGTCCACATGAAGTATCATACTACACACAGTCCACACGAGGTATCATACTACACACAGTCCACACGATGTATCATACTACACACAGTCCACACGAGGTATCATACCACACACAGTCCACACGATGTATCATACTACACACAGTCCACACGAGGTAGCATACCACACGAGGTATCATACACACTAGTTTCATACCACTCCAGGTATCACATTGTGAACAGCTAAGAATAATTGCTATTCCTGTAATCTAGCTTGGATATTCACCAAAAATGAAGCCTAACAATAAAACTAACGAACCAATTAATTTTAGAAATCAAAGTAACTTTTTAAAAAAATAATGTTACAAGAAACAAATCTAATCATATGTGTAAACAAGAGTTTGGTAGTCAATAGATGTATTCTATGTTCACCCGTTAACATGACTATGGCTTATATGATATGTTTGTTCACAAATATTTCATGAATTTCAATGCGGATATCTCATTCATGTAATTTTGTTTTATGAACGATCCGTGATAAATTTTAATAGTTCCTATACTATAAATACACATAAACAATAAAATATATTTTATCCTGTGAACGGTAAACAATTATTACAAAATAATTATAGAAACGATACAATATCTGATAAAATCTTAATGAATCGATTTCTTGGGGCGACACCTGAATAGAGTTACCTGTAACTGCACTCTGATTGAGACTCATCAATATTCATAGATGTCATTACTGACTCGCTCCTGGTGCAGTTCCAATCAACTGTGTCAATACTACCAGAAACCCCAGTGGGATAATCTATCACATTAATTCATCCCGATCAACTCATTGAGGTCAGCGTGACATTGAAGCCAGTGCGTCTCAATAAGGAACAAACGGGTTCAGTCAGTGGAAAGTTGTTTTGTTTTTTTTTCTCCTTTTTTTCTGTTTTTTTAGAATTACTGTTTTAATGCTTAAATCGGTTAGGTAAAATCAGAATAAACTATTGCTGTTCATGGTGAGTCAAGAGAGAATTGCTAAACTTCGGTTTGTGCTAACTTATGAATGTGGAGTAAGAGGATGTATTGATGAGTTTCACGAATATGTTAAACATGTGAAACATGACATATGTTTTTTGAATCAAGTTTCCATATAATTTCCCTGGGGTAAATCAGCGGGTCACCGTGCCCCGGACAGGCCACGTGCCTGTATTGAGCCGTTGCCTAAACGTTGCCTAAACCCGCCGTGCCGTCATCCCCACCCTTACATAAACCCGCGAGCCGATAGAGTATCCCAGCACTTATTAGTGTGCCGCTACGGCTTCGTGGGGTTAAGATACGGCTGGCAGAGACACGTGGCTTGTGTGTGCTGGCAGAGAAATGTGTCTTGTATGTGCTGGCAGAGAAATGTGTCTTGTGTGTGCTGGCAGAGAAATGTGTCTTGTGTGTGCTGGTAGAGACACGTGTCTTGTATGTGCTGGCAGAGACATATGTCTTGTATGTGCTGGTAGAGACACGTGTCTTGTATGTGATGGTAGAGACATGTGTCTTGTATGTGCTGGTAGAGAAATGTGTCTTGTATGTGCTGGCAGAGAAATGTGTCTTGTGTGTGCTGTTAGAGAAATGTGTCTTGTGTGTGCTGGTAGAGACACGTGTCTTGTATGTGCTGGCAGAGACACGTATGTCTTCTATGTGCTGGCAGAGACATATGTCTTCTATGTGCTGGTAGACACATTTGTCTGGTATGTGCTGGCAGAGACATATGTCTTGTATGTGTTGGCAGAGGCATATGTCTTATATGTGCTGGTAGAGACATATGCCTTGTATGTGCTGGTAGAGACATGTGTCATGTATGTGCTGGTAGAGACATAACTATGTCTTATATGTGCTGGTAGAGACATATGTCTTGTATGTGTTGGTAGAGACATGTGTCTTATATGTGCTGGTAGAAAAATATTTCATATATGTGCTGGCAGATACATTTGTCTGGTATGTGCTGGCAGGTACATATGTCTTATATGTGTTGGCAGAGACATATTTCGTATATGTGTTGGCAGAGACATAATATGTTTTCTATGTGCTGGCAGAGACACGTGCCTTGTATGTGCTGGTAGGAAAACATGTCATATATGTGCTGGTAGACATATTTGTCTGGTATGTTCTGGCAGGGACATATGTCTTATATGTGTTGGCAGAGACATATGTCTTATATGTGTTGGCAGAGAGATATGTCTTATATGTGCTGGTAGACACATATGTCTTGTATGTGCTGGCAGAGACATGTGTCTTGTATGTCCTGGAAAAGACATGTGTCTTATATGTGCTGGTAGACACATATGTCTTGTATGTCCTGGAAGAGACATGTGTCTTATATGTGCTGGTAGACACATGTTTTGTATGTGCTGGCAGAGACATCTGTCTTGTATGTGCTGGAATACTTATGTCTTGTATGTAATTAATGCAGATTGAGCTTGAGTTGCCTGTTAATCGTTTAGAGACTTAAGACAATGCCAGACTTGGTGGCGTTGGTTACCAAAATGTCGGCTTAGGAGTAGTCACCGAGACGATCCCCTCGGGCGAGGGACGAATATCGGATGGAGGGGAAGGAGGGTGTATTGTCCAATAGGTCGATGCGACCCAGTAGATGTGGCGAACAAAGGAAAGGGTCTCCAGGCTTTCGGCGATTCGTTGACGTAAAGATGGATAAACTATTCATCCATGGATGAGGATATCCCCGTCTTGAGTAAAGCTGAGACGTTTCTTTAAACTGTGTGTGCCGAGCAGTGCAAGACCTAACGGGAACATTTATAAGGTCATTTTGGGTAAACCAATGTCAGGTTGAGTGACCTAGTGAGAGCTTGTGTGACATCAGGTCAGATTCGTTTTTTCAAAGTCGGGGTGTGTGACCTAATGTTAGTGTTGGGGACCTTAGGTCAGGGTCCGTGACCAAAAAAAAATGGTTGCGTTATCTAATTTTAGAATGGGTGACCTAATGTCAGAATATGTGACCTAATGTCAGAATATGTGACCTAATGTTGGTGTGGGTGACCTTAGATCAGAGTGTGTGACCTAATGCAAGCCTGGTGGCCAATTTAAACAACGCTAGCCGTGTGAATTTATCATTGGCCAGCTCTCCAGTGTGAGTTTAAAATTAAGACATTGCCAATGCTTTCTATGTTTCTCGTTAGTTGATTTTTCATGACAGAGATTTCATTATTCTCGTTGTTTATCGAATATTTATTCCAGCTATTTTCTCAGGGTTTTTCTCTCAATTTTAAAAATATATTTTTAAAATTATATTGTTTTTATATTTCATTCAATATGTTTTTTATTTTATTTTTTCACTGGAAATATATTTTTGTGTCGTTATTTTTGTGGTCTGCCCTAATTTGTACTCTGTGTTTCATTTGCCGGGTTTGTTTTTTGTTGGTTTTTTGTTGGTTTTTTATACGGACGTGGAGTTTTCTTCATTCCATCGTTTTATTCATTTGTTCATTTCCATTTCTCCATTTTAATCTTTATATGCTTGCTTTATTCAATCATCAAAATAATCTCGCTTGTCACCTAATCTCTTCTAAAAGCTATTTATTCATCTTTTTATCCATCCATCTCTGTGTGCGTTTGTGTGAGTGTGTATGTGTTTTTACGTGTTTTTGTTTTGTTGTTGTATGTGTGAGTTTCTGTGTGTGTGTCGTTGCGTGTGTGTAAATCTCTCGCTCTATCTACGTAGATGTGGAACTTCCTGCTGTTGTGTTAACATCTCTGTCCCTGTCACTCGCTCTCTCAGTTCAATTGTCTCCCACTCTTCCATCCGATCATCTCTCTTTCTCTCCCTCTCTCTGTTCAATTCTCTGTCTCAAAAGTCCAGCCCCTCTCTCCCACCATCTGTTTGATTCTCCGTCATTCTTCCCTCCTCCTCCTCTATCTCTCCTCCCCCACCTTATTCTCTGCCTTATTCTATCTGTAATGACTTGTACAGCTCATCAACACAAGTATTTAGCTATTTAACTCCCCCCCCCCTGCCTTACAATCTTTTCTACCTCATCCGCTATTTTCATATCTTTCTTTCCTCTTTTTTCAATCCCTACCTCTCTCTATCCTCACACACTCCCTCTCCTTATCCTCTCATTCTATTTTATTTTTTTCTATTTTATCAAGATTCTCCATCCCCCCCCCCACACACACACACATTTTCTGGCCCACACTTAAAGAAGAAATGACAATCTTAATTGCTTCACTTGTGTTGCAAAGATATGATACAAAACCCTGGCAGCTTGTTATTTGGGCTTTAAGGGCATCCCCTCTCCCCCATCTGCCCCCCTCTCCCTCATCTGCCCCCCTACCACCACACGGGCGAAACTCAACACCCCAATCTGCATTAACCTTATGAAACAAATTTATCGACCACTTTTCTCTGCTTTCGTTGACCACTTGAATGTGAGATTACATCAGAGCTTCTCAGTCAGTTACTTTAATGACACACAGACAGACGGGTATAGATAGATGGACAGACAGACGACGGACGGACGGACGGACGGACGGACAGGCAGGCAGACAGACGGACGGACGGACAGACAGGCGGATGGACGGACTGACAGAAGGAATGACAGGGGGGCAGACTGACAAATAAAGGAATCGATGGATACATGGGTGGATAGATAGATGTATTTTTTTAATTCCTTTTTCTTATTTTTACCATCTTGTCCAATTCCTTGATGTTTCCGTTGTATCATATTTCTTGATACTACCATGGTATGCTATTTCTCAATGTTATAATGCTGTCCTTTCTTTTTAAACTTTCCTCAGAAATCTCAGTGGTCTATTGAGGAGAGCAGACTCCTGGTCATGCATCACCCCATCTATCGGTGAGTCACCTCCTGTCATTCAACGTACATACATCCATCATCAGTCAGACCTAAAACATCTAACATTTTGTTTTAACACACGTTCTTCATTCCTCAGTCGATACTACAACATCTATGTATGTTTCCATGACCCATCATGTGTTGGTTTGTTTCCATGACCCATCATGTGTTGGTTTGTTTCCATGACCCATCATGTGTTGGTTTGTTTCCATGACCCATCATGTGTTGGTTTGTTTCCATGACCCATCATGTGTTGGTTTGTTTCCATGACCCATCATGTGTTGGTTTGTTTCCATGACCCATCATGTGTTGGTTTGTTTCCATGACCCATCATGTGTTGGTTTGTTTCCATGACCCATCATGTGTTGGTTTGTTTCCATGACCCATCATGTGTTGGTTTGTTTCCATGACCCATCATGTGTTGGTTTGTTTCCATGACCCATCATGTGTTGGTTTGTTTCCATGACCCATCATGTGTTGGTTTGTTTCCATGACCCATCATGTGTTGGTTTGTTTCCATGACCCATCATGTGTTGGTTTGTTTCCATGACCCATCATGTGTTGGTTTGTTTCCATGACCCATCATGTGTTGGTTTGTTTCCATGACCCATCATGTGTTGGTTTGTTTCCATGACCCATCATGTGTTGGTTTGTTTCCATGACCCATCATGTGTTGGTTTGTTTCCATGACCCATCATGTGTTGGTTTGTTTCCATGACCCATCATGTGTTGGTTTGTTTCCATGACCCATCATGTGTTGGTTTGTTTCCATGACCCATCATGTGTTGGTTTGTTTCCATGACCCATCATGTGTTGTAGGAATAAATTAGTTGATATTTCTTGTGAGAATCCAAAAAAGGTAACAATCACAATGACTTCAAAGTCATTATAATAATCAGTTGCGTGTCATTCAGGGCATAGATGAGATGGGACACAGTGGCGTCACGATCGGGGGGAGGGGGCAACACATAGATGAGTCACTGGCGTCAGTACCAGAGGTCAGTCCCGATCTGCATCATAAAAAAATATAAATAATTTTCCTTCTTTTCAAAAAAGCTGTTTTTGAGTGTGTTTTTTTTAAAATAAAGTTGTTGGGAACGATGCCTTACCCACTCTATCCACGCACCTGACATGGGCAGATATGACTTGCTAGCTCTAACTACGACCCTGACATGGGCAGACATGACTTACAAGCTCTATCCACGCCCCTGGCATGGGCAGACATGACTTACTAGCTCTAACTACGCCCCTTAATTGGGCAGACATGACTTGCTAGCTCTAACTACGACCCTGAGATTGGCAGACATGACATTTTTCACAGACTTTTCAAGAGCTGAGTGAGGTAAGAGACAGAGTTGTATTTGTATCAGTCTGTCTGAGTCCGTGGCGCGCGCTAACAGTCAAACTTGGACGGATTAATGCCCGAATTGTGAGCGACTCTTACAGATAATAGGGGCAATTTGTCTGGGGCCTCCAGGAAACGTGTCTTTGTGAAGTGGTGCCAGGGTCATCATGGTAGGTACTGAAGTGCATGGCATCGGACAGTAGGCGCCTGGCACTTGTAACTACGGACGAAGTAAGACATCTCTGTGACCAGGTCCGCAGGCCGGAGACACAGTGTGTAGCCAGAGAAAAAGTGTGTAGCCAGAGACAGAATGTTTAGCCAGAGACAGAATGTTTAGCCAGAGACAGAATGTGTAGCAAGAGACAAAGGTTGTTGCCAGAGACAGAGTGTGTAGCCAGAGACAGAATGTTTAGCCAGAGACAGAATGTGTAGCAAGAGACAGAATGTGTAGCAAGAGACAAAGTGTGTAGCCAGAGACAGAGTGTGTAGCAAGAGACAGAATGTGTAGCAAGAGACAAAGTGTGTAGCCAGAGACAGAATGTGTAGCAAGAGACAGAATGTGTAGCAAGAGACAAAGTGTGTAGCCAGAGACAGAATGTGTAGCAAGAGACAGAATGTGTAACAAGAGACAAAGTGTGTAGCCAGAGACAGAATGTGTAGCCAGAGACAGAATGTGTAGCAAGAGATGAAGTGTGTAGCCAGAGACAGAATGTTTAGCCAGAGACAGAATGTGTAGCAAGAGACAGAATGTGTAGCAAGAGACAGAATGTGTAGCAAGAGACAGAATGTGTAGCCAGAGACAGAATGTGTAGCAAGAGATGAAGTGTGTAGCCAGAGACAGAATGTGTAGCAAGAGACAGAATGTGTAGCCAGAGACAGAATGTGTAGCCAGAGACAGAATGTGTAGTAAGAGACAAAGTGTGTAGCCAGAGACAGAATGTGTAGCCAGAGACAGAATGTGTAGTAAGAGACAAAGTGTGTAGCCAGAGACAGAATGTGTAGCAAGAGACAGAATGTGTAGCAAGAGACAGAATGTGTAGCCAGAGACAGAATGTGTAGCAAGAGACAGAATGTGTAGCCAGAGACAGAATGTGTAGTAAGAGACAAAGTGTGTAGCCAGAGACAGAATGTGTAGCAAGAGACAGAGTGTGTAGCCAGAGACAGAGTGTGTATCAAGAGAAAGAGTGTGTAGAGTAGATTGCCTTGCTCACATCGGATGTTTGTTTATTGCATCAGACGTTGACGGTTGATAGAACCAAGATCTTGTCCACAGTTTATCTCCTCCCATCTCTTCCCCCCTCTCCCCCAATAAATTATAGTGTTACGTTTGTAAGAGCTCTAAGGCCTTAAAAAATTCATTTTAAAATGTCCGCGATAAATGTCAACAATAAATAAAACTTCATGGGAATCGATTGTAAGTGAAGTATATGGGAAATATGTTTCAAACACCCTGGAATTCAGTTGAAGTCCAGTTTAACAGTCTATGTGGCCTCCCTAGTCCAGTTTAACAATCTATGTGACCTCCCTAGTCCAGTTTAACAATCTATGTGGCCTCCCTAGTCCAGTTTAACAATCTATGTGGCCTCCCTAGTCCAGTTTCACAATCTATGTGGCCTCCCTAGTCCAGTTTAACAATCTATGTGGCCTCCCTAGTCCAGTTTAACAATCTATGTGGCCTCCCTAGTCCAGTTTAACAATCTATGTAGCCTCCCTAGTCCAGTTTAACAATCTATGTGGCCTCCCTAGTCCAGTTTAACAATCTATGTGGCCTCCCTAGACCAGTTTAACAAAAATCCCTAGTCCAGTTTAACAATCTATGTGGCCTCCTTTAATTAGTCCAGTTTAGCAATCTATGTGGCCTCCCTTAATTCGCTTGAAGTCGAGTTAAAAAGTATCTGTGCATCACTGAATGCGCGTGTTGTCTAGTTTAACAGTTTAACACTTTATGTGGCTTCGATGATTTTTTAACGCTAATTGCCATGGGAAAAAAGCGTTTATATATTTGAAATGTCTGTGCTATCTGTTCGAGCTTGCACAAGCGACTCCTCCTGAACGATACCAGATAGAGAGTTCGGGTCATTTGAAAATATGTTAAGGGGGTCCCAAGAATGGGCAAAAAAAATTACCGAAAAGTTTTACTGGATTTCCTTGAAAATAAAAAAAAACTCGAAAAAATATCAGAATTTTTTTTCAATTTCTCGCCAACCATAACATCTATCGGGTTGAAACAAACGCCAAACGATAGTTAATAATATTTAGAACAATTTTGGAGTAGGAATTTTTTCAAATCTCTTTTGGCTCGACTCCCGTAATTTTAGCAGCAATTTGTAGAAAGCAATTGTTTTGCTTAATTTCACAATTATTCATTTGAAATGCCTTTTAATGTAATCTATAATGATAGTTAATGGGGTTTTCCCGCTTTGTGAATGCGAATGTAAGACTGTTTCGCGGTGTGCATTATATTGACACATTCTTGGTGTGACGTAGCGTGAGGGGATATGACGTATAATAGAGAAAATATGCCATAGTGAGCAATTGATAGCAATTATTTTGTTTACTTTCAGAATTATTGATATAAAAAATAAATCGGAAATTCTTTGTTGGAAATTGCGCTTAAATAGTCATTCGAGTTTTTATTACTTGTTTAAGTTTAGTATTTATATAATAACTAGCGTATCACCCGTCAAAAATGACGGAAGTTTTCAGCTGAAATCTATTTATTTTGAAAAAAATGCACTTTTTTTAGGGGCGCCTACGGTGCCGACCTTTTTCAAAAGCCCAACTAACTTGTCCTTGTTTGATAAATACGAAATATTAAACTTTATGAAATGTAAACAAAGTATTTTATAATAGGGGTTGTAGGGCGCCTACGGCGCTCTCTATGCTTTTTGATTTTATAATAAACCATCATCAAATCCTCTTTTTACATTGTTCCCTTTTCCAAAATTAAAATATGAGATAAATAATGACGTCATATAATATTTTGTTACAGCGCATCTTTAATTTGCACACCTTTGATGCATTGGTGCAGTAATTTGGTGCGCTGCTTTCTAAAATTAGTAGCGTCACGGACAGACACTACGTGACATTGCAAATTATATTGTTTAATTCCAGTATTTTATAGTCAAACAAAACGCAAATTGTGAGTCTCTAAAGAGATATTTGTCCTAAGTTGAGGACCACTGAGTCTGGTCAATGTTTTGATATAAAATTAAGACATGAGTTGACTGACATTGTCTGTTCTCATCAATGATGTGATATGAAATGAAGACATGAGTTGACAGTGAAAAAAGACTGTATTTAATAACTTTGAAAACGTATTTCGTACTTAATTTTATCCTTGATTGTTGATTCCAGAATTTTCTACGTTTCACATGACTCCCAGGACCTGAAGATCTGGAGTTACATTGCTAGGGACGGTCCCACGAACGTCTTCAAGTGTAACGTCTTCAAGGCCTACAAGAAGGTCAGTGACGGTGGTGTTTTCATAGTGTGTCTTTTCCATGGTGGGGTTATGGTGGTTTTTCATGGTGGTGTTTTCATGGTGGATTTTCATGATGGTGTTTTCATGGTGGTGTTTTCGTTGTGGTTTTTTCATGGTGGTGTTTTCATGGTGGTGTTTTCGTGGTGGTGCTTTCGCGGTGGGATTTTCATGGTGGGTTTTTTATTATTGGATTTTCATGGTGGTACTTACTTGTATTTCGATGATCGTGTATTCTAGGTGATGATTTGTTGATAATGTTTTAATGGTGTTGTTTTGTTTTGGTTCTTGCGTTTTTTAAAAAAAATACATCTTAGATTCGTTTCTGTTTTGTTAATTTTGTTGTTTAAATTTTAAGATAATAATGATTGTGTTGGGTTTGTGCTTTTGTAAGGGAAATGTCGTTAGTAAAGGAAATGTCGTTAGAAAGGTAAATGTCGTTAGTAAGGGAAATGTCGTTAGTAAGGGAAATGTCGTTAGTAAGGGAAATGTCGTTAGTAAGGGAAATGTCGTTAGTAAGGGAAATGTCGTTAGTAAGGTTTGATTTAAGTCACGTGTTACAATCTTAGTGAAAAGCTTTCAAGTCCATGGATTTGGTGGGTTTCGGAAATGTCGTTTGGATGTTTGGCCGTGACCTTCAAACAATCTCCAATAATACCCGTGAGATTTGCCTTTAACAATCGCAGCCTGACAGTTTGGATTTTGGAAGCCCGATGTAAATATATCTCTAATCGTTGTCACCATTTTCATCCTCTCACATAGACGTCATATTGACCTATTTTTGACCTATACTTTACAAATCCAGGAAGACCACAGCAATATCAACATCCCGGACCCGAAAACACAAGATTAAACATAAACCATGGATAACAATAATCTTCTGTATATCAGGATCGTCTGTATTGTAAATATAAGATAAGATATATCAACTTCATATCCTACTCCTTAACTGACGTCATATCCACCTCAAGTATTGACCTCACATAATGTATATAAACTTCATATCCTAATTGACGTTTAATCAACCCTATTTACTGATGTTTTTATGACGCCATATCATTCTCCTATATTATCGTCACATCAATCTTCTATGCTGGCGTCACATCGTACACTGCTGTATTGGATCCTGTCTACTTTGCCAAAGGAATGTGTTTGTAAGCCCATATCATCCTCCTATATTAGCGTCACACCAATCTTCTATGCTGGCGTCACATCGTACACTGCTGTATTGGATCCTGTCTACTTTGCCAAAGAAATGTGTTTGTAAACCCGTATCTGGTGACCAGAGTTTATACACCAGAACAGCAACATCGCTCGCACGCGCATGCGCTAGGTATTAACTTCCGTCTGGTCGTTTCTCAATGATTTGCCAGGCACGCCCCCTGGTAGTGGTAAGTGCTTCCGGTAATGGATTAGTTTTCTTGGCCATAATTTTGATGCCATTTGCCGGGTCTTATCAACTTTGGTCAATGAATTTGAATTTTGAATTCTCAGACATAGATTCTATGTTTTGTTAGAGAACTTTAGACATTACACTAAATTTTACTTCTGAAGTCATTGAGCCGAAATTTTAGTTTAATTTATTAAATATCATCTTTGGCTGCTTGAAGTTGAAGAGTGTACTTTTAGGTTAGAGAGTAGGCACATTGATGACTAGTTCTACAGCGAGGCTTTATTATTAACATTCCTTCAAGTAATCACACACAGATCTCGCTTGGACGCAGATAACTTTTACTAAAAATATTATCTTCATATTTGTATCTGAATAGGCTTGGCTTTGGCTGTGAATGTAATTGAAAATGAAGCTTTTCAAATCCAAGATAATTCTATTTTTGATGAATCGTTCCAAGTTTCAGATCTCTGGCTAATAAGGAAATTGTTTGAATGTAACTCACTAATTCCTGGCAGAAAGACAGACGTATATATTTTGTTTCTGCCCTTACATTTATTTACAAGCCAGACATATTCATTGCTCTTATAACAACAAAAGAGTATTCGTAATCGTGAAGAGAGAAAACTTTCGTCTCACAGCCAGCATAGAAGCAAGGTGTTAATTAGCATTCACCCCCTCCATCCTATACCATCTGCCTTATACCATCTACATTATACCATCTACCTTATACCATCTACATTATACCATCTACCTTATATCATCTACATTATACCATCTACATTATACCATCTACATTATACCATCTACCTTATACCATCAACATTATACCATCTACCGTATACGAACTACCTTATACCATCTATCTAATAACCATCTACCTTATACCATCTACCAGCTCTCTTCCTTATACCATCTACCTTATACCATCTGCCTTATACCATCTACATTATACCATCTACCTTATACCATCAACATTATACCATCTACCGTATACGAACTACCTTATACCATCTATCTTACACCATCTACCGTATACCATCTACCTTATACCAGCTCTCTTCCTTATACCATCTACCTTATACCATCTGCCTTATACCATCTACATTATACCATCTACCTTATACCATCTACATTATACCATCTACCTTATACCATCTACATTATACCATCTACCTTATACCATCTATATTATACCATGTACATTATACCATCTACATTATACCATCTACCTTATACCATCTGCCTTATACCATCTACATTATACCATCTACATTAGACCATCTACATTATGCCATCTACCTTAAACCATCTACATTATACCATCTACCTTATACCATCAACATTATACCATCTACCGTATACGAACTACCTTATACCATCTATCTTACACCATCTACCTTATACCAGCTCTCTTCCTTATACCATCTACATTAAACCATCTCGATACGTCAAGTCACATTTATTTTAAATTAAACAACAAAACGCCCAGTATTCTTTGACGCGTGAAGCATTTCAAAGGGACGTGTACTTGGCTAGGCGTCAAACCTCCGGGATTTTCAAGGGACTAAAATCCCATTTTAAAAATTCAACACGTATTGTCCTTAACACATCTTTACTCTTCTCTTATGGAACAAAACATCGCAGGCATTTCAGTAAGATCAAAAAGAAGTATTAGCTAAAGGAAGAAAATACAGTAGCAGTGAATAAACACTGGATTTCTTTTTTCTTCCCTTTTCTATTTTAATGCGCACCAATCAAAATCAATGCACGCAATCGAAGTTTGAATGACTTCAGCGCGTGTCACCTTCACCGCACCGTCACGACCCGGAGATGAACGTGGCATCGTGGCCAGGGAGATGGAACCATTTCCGTGCATTTCAATGCAATCAGAGGAAAGTTTGTTGGGTTTTTTGTTGTTGTTGTTGTTGTTATCTAAAAACTAGATGACACTAAATGTCGTTTTGTTGATTGCTCTGTTGATGACGTATATTGCTCTGTTGATGACGTAGATTGCTCTGTTGATGACATCGATTGCTCTGTTGATGACATCGGTTGCTCTGTTGCTGACGTAGAGGGCTCTGTTGATGACGTAGATTGTTCTGTTGATGACGTAGATTGCTCTGTTGATGACGTCGATTGCTCTGTTGATGACGTAGAGGGCTCTGTTGGTGACGTAGATTGCTCTGTTGATGACGTAGATTGCTCTGTTGATCACGTAGATTGCTCTGCTGATGACGTAGATTGCTCTGCTGATGACGTAGATTGCTCTGCTGATGACGTAGATTGCTCTGTTGATGACGTCAATCTTATTTTGTTGACCATCAGGAAATCAATCAGTGGCCGAGCGTCAAAATAAGTGGCCTTGACCCCTGATTGTCACAATGGCTGAAACATTTTCTCGCGCGATTTATCATATGCCCGAGATTTAAATTAGTCAAGTTAGTGTGTGTTTTTTTGTAGCACCTGGTACGACCGATAGTATTCTTTTTTAAATTAGAGTTCAGTGTAATAACAGTTGAAGTACAAGTGATCGATGCACAAAAATGTACCGAAATTTGCTGACCATGTGCCGAAAGTTGCCGACCATGTGTCGAAAGTTGCCGACCATGTACCGAAAGTTTCCGATCATGTACCGAAAGTTTCCGACCATGTAACAATGTACCGAAAGTTTCCGATCATGTAACAATGTACCGAAAGTTTCCGACCATGTACCGAAAGTTTCCGATCATGTAATAATAATAATAATAATAAATTGATTATTTATATAGCACCGTTTCCCAGTAAGGAACTGGGCTCACAGCGCTTTACATGCAAGAAATAACATACCTATAAGTATTAAATTAACTTTCATATCATAACTAACACAAAACAAATTACAGTACATTATACATAAGCATACGTTAATCATTTACAAGAAATGTTGTTTCATTAATTTTGAAAATAAATTTTGAAAAGATGTGTCTTAAGTGCAGTCTTGAAGGACTTGGTTGTTTGAATACTACGTATGTGTAATGGTAGAGAATTCCATTGTTTGGCTGCACAAAAAGAGAACGACCTTTCACCAAATGCTTTGGTGCGTGTCTTAGGAACAGAGAGAACGCGTGTGTCTGCAGAAGATCGTAGCTGGTGAGTGGGTGAGTAGACCGACAAAAGTTCAGTAAGATACGATGGGCATGAGTCCGAAAAGAAGTTGTGACAGAGAACGGCCAGTTTGTAATCAATACGGGCTTGTATAGGCAGCCAATGAATTGAGTGAAGAAGTGGAGTAACATAATCATGTTTTTTTGCTTTGAGCACCAGTCTGGCAGCTGAATTTTGAACTTTCTGTAGTTTTTCAATACATTGTTTTGGTGCACCTGACAGAAGAGAATTGCAGTAACCCATACGAGCTAGTACAAGAGCACAGACTAGAGTTTTTGTTGCACTAACTGTTAAGTAATGACGGATTGAGCTGATCTGACGAATGGCAGTGTAGGCAGAGCGACAGATGTGATTGATGAAGTTGTTAACAGACATGTTGTCAGAAAAAATGTAGCAATGTAGCGAAAGTTTACTACCATGTAACAATGTACCGAAAGTTTCCGACCATGTACTGAAAGTTTCCGACCATGTACCGAAAGTTTCTGACCATGTAACAATGTACCGAAAGTTTCCGACCCTGTAACAATGTACCGAAAGTTTCCGACCATGTACCGAAAGTCTCCGACCATGTTACAATGCACCGAAAGTTTCCGACCATGTACCGAATGTTTCCGACCATGTAACAATGTACCGAAAGTTTCCGACCATGTAACAATGTGTCAAATGTTTTCGACCATGGAAAGAATGTACGTAGCGTTTCCGACACTGATCTAAGTTTAAGAAAACCTTTTCTGTACTGGTTTATTAAAACCCAGAAGTTTCTTTCTTGTACGCTCTAGTCACAGTGTTTATAAAAAAAAATTTAAAAAGTTATTTGTCATCTCAACTTCCAGAATCTGAGAACCCCTGATCAAGATAACACCTATCCTTATACCCTGTTGTTCGCGTGCCTCTCGTTTTAAGGTCAGGGTAATCTCACGAGTAACATCCAGCGTCACGTGAGTCGGGAATCTCGCGTGCTTATCGCGAGACCAATCATCAAAGGTGTATCTAGAGCAGGGGATGGTGGACAATCTCCTCAACACCCACCCCCACCCCCCAGGGAAGCGCCTTGCTGTGGATGCCAACTGGTGGACATGGAAGTGTTCAATGTTCTGAGATAAAAACTTGTGTCACATATCTGATCCAACGCATGTCTGACATCCGAGTCAATGTGTGTCTCAGCGTGAACCGTGTGTCTCAGCGTGAAACCGTGTGTCTCAGCGTTATCCGTGTGTCTCAGTGTGATCCCGTGTGTCTCAGCGTGATCCCGTGTGTCTCAGCGTTATCCGTGTGTCTCAGCGTGATTCTGTGTGTCTCAGCGTGATTCCGTGTGTTTCAGCGTGATCGCGTGTGTCTCAGTGTGATTCCGTGTGTCTCAGCGTGATTCTGTGTGTCTCAGCGTGATTCTGTGTGTCTCAGCGTGATTCCGTGTGTTTCAGCGTGATCGCGTGTGTCTCAGTGTGATTCCGTGTGTCTCAGCGTGATCCCGTGTGTCTCAGCGTGATCCCATGTGTCTCAGTGTGATTCCGTGTGTCTCAGCGTGATCCCGTGTGTCTCAGCGTGATTCCATGTGTCTCAGCGTGATCCCGTGTGTTTCAGCGTGATCGCGTGTGTCTCAGTGTGATTCCGTGTGTCTCAGCGTGATCCCGTGTGTCTCAGCGTGATCCCGTGTGTCTCAGCGTGATCCCGTGTGTCTCAGCGTGATCCCGTGTGTCTCAGTGTTATCCGTGTGTCTCAGCTAGATCCCGTGTGTCTCTGAGCGTGATCCCGTGTCTCTCAGCGTGACCCCGTGTGTCTCAGCGTGATCCCGTGTGCGGGTCACCGTGATCTCATATCTGAGTAAACGTGATTCTATGTGTTACTCCACGTGATCCTATTCATGTTGTTGACGTATTTCTACGTTTGTCTTAGCATGCATCTCTTGTAAATGTATTCCTGGGACATACTTTTGAATTCATTGAAAGACATTTTATCATATTTCTCCCCCCCCCCAAACCCCTTTACTTCTTATATTTCTTACGGCCTGCGATCCATTCTCTGATCATTATGATATGGCTCCTTTAAATGTGAAGGGCTTGCCAGTACCTCTGTGAAGATGATACTTTACCGGGGTGGGGGGTGGTACCAGTGACTGGAGGTTAGGGAACAGGAGGCGATATACTCGTACACAAATAATACGATAGTAGTTGCCTCCCCTGATCCCTTTAGAAGCTTGTTCCGGTCACTGCTTGTCCTCGGCATCAACGAGCACTCTTGTGTTAAGTTTTTGTATTTATTAACTGTTAAAACTGTATTGTGTCACATGTGCACATGAAATTGATTGTTACACAGGATGAGAGGGGCTATAACTTCAACTTATGTACACAGTCTAAAGGCCATTAATTTGATCAAATATTGGGAACAGACATCAGGGCATAGTCTTGATCTACAGGAACAAGCTAGAACAGACATCAGGGAATTGTCTTGATTTACAGGAACAAGCTAGAACAGACATCAGAGCATTGTCTTGATTTACAGGAACAAGCTAGAACAGACATCAGAGTATTGTCTTGATTTACAGGAACAAGCTAGAACAGACATCAGGGAATTGTCTTGATTTACAGGAGCAAGCTAGAACAGACATCAGAGTATTGTCTTGATCTACAGGAACAAGCTAGAACAGGCATCAGAGCATTGTCTTGAACTACATGAACGAGCTAGAACAGACATCAGAGCATTGTCTTGAACTACAGGAACAAACTAGAACAGACATCAGAGTATTGTCTTGATCTACAGGAACAAGCTAGAACAGGCATCAGAGCATTGTCTTGAACTACAGGAACAAACTAGAACAGACATCAGAGGATTGTCTTGAACTACATGAACGAGCTAGAACAGACATGAGAGCATTGTCTTGAACTACAGGAACAAACTAGAACAGACATCAGAGCATTGTCTTAAACTACAGGAACGAGCTAGAACAGACATCAGAGCATTGTCTTGAACTACAGGAACAAACTAGAACAGACATCAGAGCATTGTCTTGAACTACAGGAACGAGCTAGAACAGACATCAGAGCATTGTCTTGAACTACAGGAACAAACTAGAACAGACATCAGAGCATTGTCTTGAACTACAGGAACGAGCTAGAACAGACATCAGAGCATTGTCTTGAACTACAGAAACAAGCTAGAACCGACATCAGAGCATTGTCTTGAACTACAGGAACAAACTAGAACAGACATCAGGGAATTATCTTGAACTACAGGAACAAGCTAGAACAGACATCAGAGCATTGTCTTGAACTACAGGAACAACTGGTAGTAGTAGAATAGGGTTTAATGGGGGAGGGGGGTGGGCAAACGTTCACACGGACAAGATACCACTAGTATTTTGAAACGGGGGGGGGTGGGCTCGAATCTGCTCACCTGGGAACTGACCTCACAGACGCTGCCTACTATCTTGAAGGTCATATCAATAAATCTCCGTGGAGATCTCATGTTTCCCGGTGCCCGTGCCGCCCCTGGCTGGGGTGTTTGATGTTTCCGACCATGTCGTATAGGGGAGGGTTTAACTGACACGAGGGGATGGGGAGGGGCTGGCAACTACGTGGCATTTCTCCTCTTTGGACTCAGATCACGTGATGATAGATCAGAAAGGAGGGTGTGGGGGAGGGGGGCTTAGTTTCAGGTTACAAGAAGAGGGAAGCGTGGGAAAACATCTTTTAATGAAATAAAAACTCAAAAAAATAAATAAAACTCAAATCTATTCTAAGCACATAATTAAAAACTAAAATTCAACATGCAAAATTCCATGACTTTGGGGACATTAATCCTTCACTTCAGAAAACCCTTTTGATTGATATTATTCTTTAGATACAATATATTAAAGAGACCTGGTAGTCGTAGAGGAATACTACATACACACTACACTGTTTGACTACACCACTCTGGTAGTCATAGAGGAATACTACATACACACTACACTGTTTGACTACACCGCTCTGGTAGTCATAGAGGAATACAACATACACACTACACTGTTTGGACTACACGCTCTGGTAGTCATAGAGGAATACAACATACACACTACACTGTTTGACTACACCGCTCTGGTAGTCATAGAGGAATACAACATACACACTACACTGTTTGGACTACACGCTCTGGTAGTCATAGAGGAATACAACATACACACTACACTGTTTGGACTACACGCTCTGGTAGTCATAGAGGAATACAAAATACACACTACACTGTTTGGACTACACGCTCTGGTAGTCATAGAGGAATACAACATACACACTACACTGTTTGGACTACACGCTCTGGTAGTCATAGAGGAATACAACATACACACTACACTGTTTGGACTACACGCTCTGGTAGTCATAGAGGAATACAACATACACACTACACTGTTTGGACTACACCGCTCTGGTAGTCATAGAGGAATACTACATACACACTACACTGTTTGGACTACACGCTCTGGTAGTCATAGAGGAATACTACATACACACTACACTGTTTGGACTACACGCTCTGGTAGTCATAGAGGAATACTACATACACACTACACTGTTTGGACTACACGCTCTGGTGTCTACACTCCTGACTCACCACTCTGGTGTATACACTCCTGACACACCGCTCTCGTGCCTACACTCCTGACTCACCACTCTGATGTCTACACTCCTGACTCACCGCTCTGGTGTATACACTCCTGACTCACCACTCTGGTGTCTACACTCCTGACTCACCACTCTGGTGTATACACTCCTGACTCACCACTCTGGTGTATACACTCCTGACTCACCACTCTGGTGTCTACACTTCTGACTCACCACTCTGGTGCGTACACTCCTGACTAACCACTCTGGTGTCTACACTCCTGACTCACCGCGCTGGTGTATACACTCCTGACTCACCACTCTGGTGTCTACACTCCTGACTCACCGCTCCGGTGTCTACACTCCTGACTCACCACTCTGGTGTATACACTCCTGACTCACCGCTCTGGTGTCTACACTCCTGACTCACCGCTCTGGTGTCTACACTCCTGACTCACCGCTCTGGTTCCTACACTCCTGACACACCGCTCTGGTGTATACACTCATAATATTTGCCACCATTCCACTGACACGTCATTCAAACTTCATCTCTCACTATTCACCAGGCCCACAACATTGGCGGCGTAGTCACTCACTCATCTCTCACTATTCACCAGGCCCACAACATTGGCGGCGTAGTCACTCACTCATCTCTCACTATTCACCAGGCCCACAACATTGGCGTAGTCACTCACTCATCTCTCACTATTCACCAGGCCCACAACTTTGGCGTAGTCACTCACTCATCTCTCACTATTCACCAGGCCCACAACATTGGCGGCGTAGTCACTCACTCATCTCTCACTATTCACCAGGCCCACAACATTGGCGTAGTCACTCACTCATCTCTCACTATTCACCAGGCCCACAACATTGGCGTAGTCACTCACTCATCTCTCACTATTCACCAGGCCCACAACATTGGCGTAGTCACTCACTCATCTCTCACTATTCACCAGGCCCACAACATTGGTGTAGTCACTCACTCAACTCACTCACAAATACCCTCAAATAAAGTAGTAACTCTGGTAACACTTTACCTCTACAAACAAAAAACATACGGCTTTACTTACAAAATTACAAAGGCCTTTTTCAAACATGAAAAGCTCACTTGTACACTTATTTAACTACGTAATAAAAAAATATTTAAAAAA
Source organism: Ampullaceana balthica (assembly GCA_944989445.1). Classification (NCBI taxonomy): domain Eukaryota; kingdom Metazoa; phylum Mollusca; class Gastropoda; family Lymnaeidae; genus Ampullaceana; species Ampullaceana balthica. Next base: position 914,587 of record CALYLW010000158.1, read on the forward strand.
CAAAATTTTTGACTATAAATCCTTTATTAACGAGACAACTAAGAGTATGTTCATTATAATACGCATCGCACGGAAATATAAAAATCCGAAATTTTATTTATGTCTCATATTAAGGATTTATAGGAAAGAACTACTACAGTGTGCCTGCTTAATTTCAGCTCTATTTGATCACGGGAAAAAGGGTTATATAAACGCGTTTAAAATAATGCGACAGATTAATAGCATAAACATTTACAGATCGGGAATATATCTTTAAAAAGTATCGTCAATATAATAATACGCACCGAATCGTGCGACAGGAAAGTATTAAAAAGGTTGTTCAATATGATACGCACAGCGACACTCTAGCACAAAAATGAACATGCTACATACAGATAAAAAGAGATAATCTAAAAATTCATTAATTAATTACAGTACATTCGATCGATCTGAAATTTTGACGGATCATTTTTTATCATCGGCACAATTCTGTCTGAAAAATTTCAGCAGGCTAACATACGAGGAAGTGGGTTAAAAATCGATCCAAAGTTTTTTCGTCATACAAGCCAGCAATCAAGCAAGGCATCAAGCAGACACCACGAGTTAATATAAAGGATTTAAAAATCATAACCTGTTTTTTTTATATATTTAAGACAAACCTTTATTCATCAATAGCTTTATTTTGTAGTTAAGATATTGACTATAACTCAATTAAAAGTTATATATTTAAAATTTAAAGAGACTTTAGTGTCGTCAGCACCTTAATTAGTTTGAGAAATTCCCCTGTGTCAAATGGCGGCGGCCATACACCTGCCCCAGGGACCAAACCAAATGGGTTCCAAACCCTTCTTGCTAATGAACTTGTCAGGTCAAAGTAAGATAACCATGGTCGTGCGGTACACCAAAGGGGCTGTACTCTAGCTGTCATCATGTCATCTTCGTCCAAACACGGCAGTGGTCTCGTTAGTTTACACAAGGCGCGAGTATTATCAGATATAAACGCACCACGATCTAAATCTAAGATTTGAGACTAGGGATCACCCGGATATGGTTATTTACTATATTATATCTAGTATTTAATACTATATATTAAGATATTTATTATCCTTCAAATGGAGAGTAACTACTATCTACGTTGTGACATTATCAACGTCAACAAATATGACGGTGTGCAGAATTGAATGAACGGACCCAAACGAAGTTCAACAAACTGTGTAGTATGTACCAAGCAAACAGTGTTGTACTGAGTGTGTAGTGTGGTGTACAACAAGTCGTGATCTAGAGCCATAATAAAAACTGTTCTTTTTTCAGACGATTTAAGTTTGATTAGTTAACTTAATGTGTTATCTTATGTAATACAGTAATATCTATACGTGTAACTTTTTAAGTTAATATTTTTTGTCGTATTGAAATAAATTGTCTTACTATATTTTGCATGGATCCATTCTTGTTAAATGTAATGATTTCTGATTATTGTTTTTTACTTTTAATATATTTATTTAGTAACGTATTTATATAAATTTAATTTATATTCTTTGCTCCATTGAAGGTCCGAATGCTATCCGGATCTGCCATAAGTATTTGCCGAATCCGGGTAGTGGCGAAAATCTCGATATCCGGTCCGTATATCCGGCATGCCGGATACCCGGCTGTCCCCTAGTTGAGACCTATTTAAATTCTTGTATTTTGTAAATTGAAATATTTCTATTATTATAATGGCAATTATCTTATTTACTCAAAAAGCCTTTTTTTCTTTCTTTTTTCCCCCATAAATCTGTATGAATCTTAGTGAGCTCCCTTTCTTTCAGTTTAGTTCCTCAACTGCAGATGCTATTGAAATCTAAACAAAGAAGTTTATTCAAATTCTGAGTTGTTACAGCTAAAACTAATACATCATATAGAAGTAATGAAATGCTGGATTTTTTTCGAAGAAGGTCATACCCGGAAACAGTTTTAATATCCGCTGTCAATCGAATTAAAGGCATGACCAGACAGGATACATTTAAATCATCTGTTTCTGACCAATGTGATAGATCAAAATTTATTTTAACTTGTCATCCTCATAATTTTAAAGCCCGCCAGGTGATTCTCAAAAACCGACCAATCCTTATGGCTGACCCTCTAACTCAGCAGGTCTTCAAAAAAACCTCCTCTTTTCCGGAGAGATAGAAGCCTCAAAGATATTCTTGTAAGAAGTCACCTTCCCACAATGAAAACACATATTGGAACAAAAGGTTCAAACCGTAACCGTTGCAATACTTGTCCATATGTGATGGAAATTAACAACATTTCTTTCCCTCTTGAAAAATTCTTAATAAAAGATGGATTCACTTGCACAAGTCGCAACGTGATTTATGCAATTCTTTGCAAGAGGTGTAATAAAATTTACGTGGGTGAGACTGGTCGTCGTCTTGGAGACCGGTTTAGAGAACACCTGTATAATATAAATAAACAGGCTCAATGTCCTGTGTCTAAACATTTTAACAGTTTTGACCATAACGGCATATCAGATATTGCAGTAACTGGTATTTTATATGCAAGCAATACCCATGATAGAGTCCACATGGAAAATAGACTAATAAATAGATTTGGTACGTTGGCTCCATATGGAATTAACCAAATTCATAATTTTACTTAACTGCAGAATCTTGTTCCCGTTGTGGTTTTTACTGTAACTTTGGATACTTCCCCCTTTTTCCTATATCCTGTGTCCATGTTTGTTTTTGTTTTTCCTTACTTTTTATTTAACATAAATATTTTAAAATACAATATGTTTTAAGAATATTATTATTACTTATGTAAGTATTGTAAGAATGTATTTTATGTTGTACTGATGAAGGCATTAGCCGAAACGTTTACTGTCGTATCAGTCTAAAAATAAAGCTCAAATTTATTGTTTTCATTGCACAATTTGTTTGTGTATTTTGTATTTCAGCTAAAACTAAAACGTTTTCAATTTCTCTTGAAGTATTCCAAGTAGATTGACAGTAATCAGTCAATGTCTATGATACAAGTACCACACTGCTTAGGTCATATCATGACCATACTTGGTCTTAGTACAAGTACAATCATTTAAAGCAACAATTCTTTATAGTACAAGTACAATCATTTAAGGCAGGGGTCTCCAAACTTTTCTGCCGGAGGGCCAAATTAACTGTCAAACAGCAGTTTGGGGGCCAACTACACAAAGTTTTGTGTTAAAATATAGGTAAAAATATTATCTTTTTTGGATATTAAAATGTCTCCAGGGGCCGGATGAGAGGACCTCGCGGGCCGCATCTGGCCCGCGGGCCGTAGTTTGGAGACCCCTGATTTAAGGCACCAATCCTTTATAGTACAAGTACAATCACTTAAATTACCAATCCTTTATAGTACAAGTACAATCATTTAAAGCACCAATCCTTTATAGTACAAGTACAATCACTTAAAGCACCAATCCTTTATAATACAAGTACAATCATTTAAAGCACCAATCCTTTATAGTACAAGTACAATCATTTAAAGCACCAATCCTTTATAATACAAGTACAATCATTTAAGGCACCAATCCTTTATAGTACAAGTACAATCACTTAAAGCACCAATCCTTTATAATACAAGTACAATCATTTAAAGCACCAATCCTTTATAGTACAAGTACAATCATTTAAGGCACCAATCCTTCATGGTTGTGATTTCCCCACGGGTTAGCCTCTCCTGGATTCCGCTCTGTGTCCATAGTTTCATGTCTGACCTGGGACCGGCACGAGGGCAAGGCATATGGGGGGGGGGTGGTTCCCCTTGCACATTAGCGAGACAATTGTTTAGAGGATATCCTGGTCTCTGGTGGCTACTAAAATCTTCAACGTTGACACCTACACCATTGACTTGTTTAGTGACAGCTTGGAACGTTGTCACTTATCTCAACATTGACTTGTATAGGGAAAATACTCTAGAAAGTGCTATAGCACTAAGATTGTCATGATTAACCTCTCTAGATAGAGCTATAGCACTAAGATTGTCATGATTAACCTCTCTAGGTAGAGCTATAGCACTAAGATTGTCATTATTAACCTCTCTAGATAGAGCTATAGCACTAAAATTGTCATGATTACCCTCTCTAGATAGAGCTATAGCACTAAGATTGTCATGATTAGCCTCTCTAGATAGAGCTATAGCACTAGGATTGTCATGATTAGCCTCTCTAGATAGAGCTATAGCACTAAGATTGTCATGATAAGCCTCTCTAGATAGAGCTATAGCACTAAGATTGTCATGATTAGCCTCTCTAGATAGAGCTATAGCACTAGGATTGTCATGATTAGCCTCTCTAGATAGAGCTATAGCACTAAGATTGTCATGATTAGCCTCTCTAGATAGAGCTATAGCACTAAGATTGTCATGATTAGCCTCTCTAGATAGAGCTATAGCACTAGGATTGTTATGATTAGCCTCTCTAGATAGAGCTATAGCACTAAGATTGTCATGATTAGCCTCTCTAGATAGAGCTATAGCACTAAGATTGTCATGATTAGCCTCTCTAGATAGAGCTATAGCACTAAGATTGTCATGATTAGCCTCTCTAGATAGAGCTATAGCACTAGGATTGTCATGATTAGCCTCTCTAGATAGAGCTATAGCACTAAGATTGTCATGATTAGCCTCTCTAGATAGAGCTATAGCACTAAGATTGTCATGATTAACCTCACTAAATATAGCTATAGCACTAAGATTGTCATGATTAACCTCACTAGATAGAGCTATAGCACTAAGATTGTCATGGTTAACCTCACTAGATAGAGCTATAGCACTAAGATTGTCATGATTAGCCTCTCTAGATAGAGCTATAGCACTAAGATTGTCATGATTAGCCTCTCTAGATAGAGTTAAAGCAATAAGATTGTCATGATTAGCCTCTCTAGATAGAGCTATAGCACTAAGATTGTCATGATTAGCCTCTCTAGATAGAGCTATAGCACTAGGATTGTCATGATTAGCCTCTCTAGATAGAGCTATAGCACTAGGATTGTCATGATTAGCCTCTCTAGATAGAGCTATAGCACTAAGATTGTCATGATTAGCCTCTCTAGATAGAGCTATAGCACTAAGATTGTCATGATTAGCCTCTCTAGATAGAGCTATAGCACTAAGATTGTCATGATTAGCCTCTCTAGATAGAGCTATAGCACTAAGATTGTCATGATTAGCCTCTCTAGATAGAGCTATAGCACTAAGATTGTCATGATTAGCCTCTCTAGATAGAGCTATAGCACTAAGATTGTCATGATTAGCCTCTCTAGATAGAGCTATAGCACTAGGATTGTCATGATTAGCCTCACTAGATAGAGCTATAGCACTAAGATTGTCATGATTAGCCTCTCTAGATAGAGCTATAGCACTAGGATTGTCATGATTAGCCTCTCTAGATAGAGCTATAGCACTAAGATTGTCATGATTAGCCTCTCTAGATAGAGCTATAGCACTAAGATTGTCATGATTAACCTCACTAGATAGAGCTATAGCACTAAGATTGTCATGATTAACCTCACTAGATAGAGCTATAGCACTAAGATTGTCATGATTAACCTCTCTAGATAGAGCTATAGCACTAAGATTGTCATGATTAACCTCACTAGATAGAGCTATAGCACTAAGATTGTCATGATTAACCTTTCTAGATAGAGCTATAGCACTAAGATTGTCATGATTAACCTCACTAGATAGAGCTATAGCACTAAGATTGTCATGATTAACCTCACTAGATAGAGCTATAGCACTAAGATTGTCATGATTAACCTCTCTAGATAGAGCTATAGCACTAAGATTGTCATGATTAACCTCACTAGATAGAGCTATAGCACTAGGATTATCATGATTAACCTCACTAGATAGAGCTATAGCACTAAGATTGTCATGATTAGCCTCTCTAGATAGAGCTATAGCACTAAGATTGTCATGATTAGCCTCTCTAGATAGAGCTATAGCACTAGGATTGTCATGATTAGCCTCTCTAGATAGAGCTATAGCACTAAGATTATCATGATTAACCTCACTAGATAGAGCTATAGCACTAAGATTATCATGATTAACCTCACTAGATAGAGCTATAGCACTAGGATTATCATGATTAACCTCACTAGATAGAGCTATAGTACTAAGATTGTCATGATTAGCCTCTCTAGATAGAGCTATAGCACTAGGATTGTCATGATTGGCCTCTCTAGATAGAGCTATAGCACTAAGATTGTCATGATTAGCCTCTCTAGATAGAGCTATAGCACTAAGATTGTCATGATTAACCTCACTAGATAGAGCTATAGCACTAAGATTGTCATGATTAACCTCACTAGATAGAGCTATAGCACTAAGATTGTCATGATTAACCTCACTAGATAGAGCTATAGCACTAAGATTGTCATGATTAACCTCACTAGATAGAGCTATAGCACTAAGATTGTCATGATTAACCTCTCTAGATAGAGCTATAGCACTAAGATTGTCATGATTAACCTCACTAGATAGAGCTATAGCACTAAGATTGTCATGATTAACCTCACTAGATAGAGCTATAGCACTAAGATTGTCATGATTAACCTCTCTAGATAGAGCTATAGCACTAAGATTGTCATGATTAACCTCACTAGATAGAGCTATAGCACTAGGATTATCATGATTAACCTCACTAGATAGAGCTATAGCACTAAGATTGTCATGATTAGCCTCTCTAGATAGAGCTATAGCACTAGGATTATCATGATTAACCTCACTAGATAGAGCTATAGCACTAGGATTATCATGATTAACCTCACTAGATAGAGCTATAGCACTAGGATTATCATGATTAACCTCTCTAGATAGAGCTATAGTACTAAGATTGTCATGATTAGCCTCTCTAGATAGAGCTATAGCACTAGGATTATCATGATTAACCTCACTAGATAGAGCTATAGCACTAGGATTATCATGATTAACCTCACTAGATAGAGCTATAGCACTAGGATTATCATGATTAACCTCTCTAGATAGAGCTATAGTACTAGGATTGTCATGATTAGCCTCTCTAGATAGAGCTATAGCACTAAGATTGTCATGATTAGCCTCTCTAGATAGAGCTATAGCACTAGGATTGTCATGATTAGCCTCTCTAGATAGAGCTATAGCACTAAGATTGTCATGATTAGCCTCTCTAGATAGAGCTATAGCACTAAGATTGTCATGATTAACCTCACTAGATAGAGCTATAGCACTAAGATTGTCATGATTAACCTCACTAGATAGAGCTATAGCACTAAGATTGTCATGATTAACCTCTCTAGATAGAGCTATAGCACTAAGATTGTCATGATTAACCTCACTAGATAGAGCTATAGCACTAAGATTGTCATGATTAACCTTTCTAGATAGAGCTATAGCACTAAGATTGTCATGATTAACCTCACTAGATAGAGCTATAGCACTAAGATTGTCATGATTAACCTCACTAGATAGAGCTATAGCACTAAGATTGTCATGATTAACCTCTCTAGATAGAGCTATAGCACTAAGATTGTCATGATTAACCTCACTAGATAGAGCTATAGCACTAGGATTATCATGATTAACCTCACTAGATAGAGCTATAGCACTAAGATTGTCATGATTAGCCTCTCTAGATAGAGCTATAGCACTAAGATTGTCATGATTAGCCTCTCTAGATAGAGCTATAGCACTAGGATTGTCATGATTAGCCTCTCTAGATAGAGCTATAGCACTAAGATTATCATGATTAACCTCGCTAGATAGAGCTATAGCACTAAGATTATCATGATTAACCTCACTAGATAGAGCTATAGCACTAGGATTATCATGATTAACCTCACTAGATAGAGCTATAGTACTAAGATTGTCATGATTAGCCTCTCTAGATAGAGCTATAGCACTAGGATTGTCATGATTGGCCTCTCTAGATAGAGCTATAGCACTAAGATTGTCATGATTAGCCTCTCTAGATAGAGCTATAGCACTAAGATTGTCATGATTAACCTCACTAGATAGAGCTATAGCACTAAGATTGTCATGATTAACCTCACTAGATAGAGCTATAGCACTAAGATTGTCATGATTAACCTCACTAGATAGAGCTATAGCACTAAGATTGTCATGATTAACCTCACTAGATAGAGCTATAGCACTAAGATTGTCATGATTAACCTCTCTAGATAGAGCTATAGCACTAAGATTGTCATGATTAACCTCACTAGATAGAGCTATAGCACTAAGATTGTCATGATTAACCTCACTAGATAGAGCTATAGCACTAAGATTGTCATGATTAACCTCTCTAGATAGAGCTATAGCACTAAGATTGTCATGATTAACCTCACTAGATAGAGCTATAGCACTAGGATTATCATGATTAACCTCACTAGATAGAGCTATAGCACTAAGATTGTCATGATTAGCCTCTCTAGATAGAGCTATAGCACTAGGATTATCATGATTAACCTCACTAGATAGAGCTATAGCACTAGGATTATCATGATTAACCTCACTAGATAGAGCTATAGCACTAGGATTATCATGATTAACCTCTCTAGATAGAGCTATAGTACTAAGATTGTCATGATTAGCCTCTCTAGATAGAGCTATAGCACTAGGATTATCATGATTAACCTCACTAGATAGAGCTATAGCACTAGGATTATCATGATTAACCTCACTAGATAGAGCTATAGTACTAGGATTATCATGATTAACCTCTCTAGATAGAGCTATAGTACTAAGATTATCATGATTAACCTCACTAGATAGAGCTATAGTACTAGGATTATCATGATTAACCTCTCTAGATAGAGCTATAGTACTAAGATTATCATGATTAACCTCTCTAGATAGAGCTATAGCACTAGGATTATCATGATTAACCTCACTAGATAGAGCTATAGCACTAGGATTATCATGATTAACCTCACTAGATAGAGCTATAGCACTAGGATTATCATGATTAACCTCTCTAGCTAGAGCTATAGCACTAGGATTATCATGATTAACCTCACTAGATAGAGCTATAGCACTAAGATTATCGTTATTGAAAAAAGGTAAACGTTTCTGTCTTTCCGAAAGTAAAGAAATTTATCAAATTAACGATTTGTGAACCGTGAAGTCTACATTTAAAACGAACAACCTTCTCTGTTAATTTTATTTGATTTTTATTTTAATTAATTTAACATCAATAAGAAAATAAAGGATTTTAGGATCACGTGTCTTGAGTAACTACCACCTATTATTTATTGTACATCTTGGTGCTGGCCATGGTGGGGTCAAAGGTCAAATGCCACCATTAGGAGACATTAGCAGCTTGCTTGACTCGCGTCTCTGGACGCCATTGTGTGAGACCAATAGCCGATTTGGGGATTTGATCGATACAATGACCAGAGTAGTGGACGCTGGTCAACAGGCCCGACACACCCTAGGGTGATAAGGTGGACATGTTTATCTCGAGTGGTCAGCAGTTTGGCTGCCGAAAGAATGGGTCCCAAAGGGTTGATACTTACTTGAGTCCAGGGCTAAAAACCACAATACAAAATGTGGAAGTAAAATATGCCATCCAAGACGCGCATCAAGTAACTATTTAAAGAACAACCAACTTCACATTTCTTTCATATCTCTGGGCGAGCGGTAACATGAGAAATGAATTATTGACTAGAGTTCAGAGATTCTTGTTTGGGACTTGTAAAATCCATTGACATGGTATGAAATAGGATGAGACAAACCATAGCTACGTGATATGAAGGGACAAACTGACCTGTGATGTGAAGGGACGAACTGACCTGTGATATGAATGGACAAACTGACCTGTGATGTGAAGGGACAAACTGACCTGTGATGTGAAGGGACGAACTGACCTGTGATGTGAAGGGACGAACTGACCTGTGATATGAAGGGACAAACTGACCTGTGATATGAAGGGACGAACTGACCTGTGATGTGAAGGGACGAACTGACCTGTGATGTGAAGGGACGAACTGACATGTGATGTGAAGGGACGAACTGACCTGTGATATGAAGGGACAAACTGACCTGTGATGTGAAGGGACGAACTGACCTGTGATGTGAAGGGACGAACTGACCTGTGATGTGAAGGGACGAACTGACCTGTGATATGAAGGGACAAACTGACCTGTGATGTGAAGGGACGAACTGACCTGTGATGTGAAGGGACGAACTGACCTGTGATGTGAAGGGACGAACTGACCTGTGATATGAAGGGACAAAATGACATGTGATATGAAGGGACGAACTGACCTGTGATGTGAAGGGACGAACTGACCTGTGATGTGAAGGGACGAATTGACCTGTGATGTGAAGAGACGATTTGACCTGTGATATGAAGGGACAAAATGACCTGTGATATGAAGGGACGAATTGACCTGTGATGTGAAGAGACGAATTGACCTGTAACATGAAGAGACGAGTTGACCTGTGATATGAAGAGACGAATTGACCTGTGATGTGAAGAGACGATTTGACCTGTGATATGAAGGGACAAAATGACCTGTGATATGAAGGGACGAATTGACCTGTGATGTGAAGAGACGAATTGACCTGTAACATGAAGAGACGAGTTGACCTGTGATATGAAGAGACGAATTGACCTGCAATATGAAGAGACGATTTGACCTGTGATATGAAGGGACAAAATGACCTGTGATATGAAGGGACGAATTGACCTGTGATATGAAGGGACGAATTGACCTGTGATGTGAAGGGACGAATTGACCTGTGATGTGAAGGGACGAATTGACCTGTGATGTGAAGAGACGAATTGACCTGTGATATGAAGGGACGAATTGACCTGTGATGTGAAGGGACGATTTGACCTGTGATGTGAAGGGACGAATTGACCTGTGATGTGAAGGGACGAATTGACCTGTGATGTGAAGGGACGAATTGACCTGTGATGTGAAGAGACGAATTGACCTGTGATGTGAAGAGACGAATTGACCTGTGATATGAAGAGACGATTTGACCTGTGATATGAAGGGACAAAATGACCTGTGATATGAAGGGACGAATTGACCTGTGATATGAAGAGACGAATTGACCTGTGATATGAAGAGACGAATTGACCTGTGATATGAAGGGACGAATTGACCTGTGATATGAAGGGACAAAATGACCTGTGATATGAAGGGACGAATTGACCTGTGATATGAAGAGACGAATTGACCTGTGATATGAAGAGACGAATTGACCTGTAACATGAAGAGACGAGTTGACCTGTGATATGAAGAGACGAATTGACCTGCAATATGAAGAGACGATTTGACCTGTGATATGAAGGGACAAAATGACCTGTGATATGAAGGGACAAAATGACCTGTGATATGAAGGGACAAAATGACCTGTGATATGAAGGGACGAATTGACCTGTGATATGAAGAGACGAGTTGACCTGTGGTGTGAAGAGACGAATTGACCTGTAACATGAAGAGACGAATTGACCTGTGATATGAAGAGACGAATTGACCTATGATGTGAAGAGACGAGTTGACCTGTGGTGTGAAGAGACGAATTGACCTGTGATGTGAAGAGACGAATTGACCTGTGATGTGAAGAGACGAGTTGACCTGAGGTGTGAAGAGACGAATTGACCTGTGATGTGAAGAGACGAGTTGACCTGTGGTGTGAAGAGACGAATTGACCTGTAACATGAAGAGACGAATTGACCTGTGATATGAAGAGACGAATTGACCTATGATGTGAAGAGACGAGTTGACATGTGGTGTGAAGAGACGAATTGACCTGTGATGTGAAGAGACGAATTGACCTGTGATGTGAAGAGACGAATTGACCTGTGATGTGAAGAGACGAATTGACCTGTGATGTGAAGAGACGAGTTGACCTGTGATGTGAAGAGACGAATTGACCTGTGGTGTGAAGAGACGAATTGACCTGTGATGTGAAGAGACGAATTGACCTGTGATGTGAAGAGACGAATTGACCTGTGATGTGAAGAGACGAGTTGACCTGTGGTGTGAAGAGACGAATTGACCTGTGATGTGAAGAGACTAATTGACCTGTGATGTGAAGAGACCGGCTGGCAGTAGCTAATTATACATGGAAAGAGATGGAACTAAAATCTGTCGCTAATGATCAGGGCGAATGGAGAGCATCTAAAAGAATCAGACTTAAAGAAAAAAACAATTCTAAATAAAATATTCATGCCAGCGTTAACGATCGAGGAGTTTTTAGGCCAATTTTAGGCTGGGGGTGTTAAGAATAACCTTAAACTGAATGTAGAATACGAGAAAATGCATTGGGGCTGCGTGTCTTTGTTATTAGTCTACATTATTAATGAGTGTAAATTTCGTTTCAAATAAGTAAGTTATGAGTGCGAGGAACATCGTTGCCTAATAATACTAACTAGACTACTAACTAGACGCCCCGCGGCGTAGCGTACGCCGCAGACTTGCTCATGGAGAATGCAAAGAAGTGGAGAAATAACGGACACAAACTACAGCAATAAGAAATCAAAACAACGTGAGTGAATGTCGGTTTTGGGGGGGGGGACTGCCAACTCATTGTTTCGAGACGTTTGCAGGCGAATCACAGTTTATGTTTAATGGATGGTAGTATTAAATGGGAGGCGGGTAACAACAACCACAGTGTGCTTGTCTTCATGTTTACTCGCTATTTTTTACTTACTTAGTGCTGCTTTTTGTGTCTGTACTCTCACCCCCCCACCCCAGTTCTTTGCACTGACTGTTATGAGCAAGTCTGCGGCATATGCTACACCGCGGTTGTCTCCAGAGTTCCTTCTTTTCATTCACTCACAGTCGTTAGCCCAAACCCATCCCATTTTGACAACTGTGTCTTTCAGGAAGTCTTCACCCGTAACTAAATCATTAGCTGCGTATTCTACGCCGCGGGTTCAGCTAGTGTTGGCAGAACGGGCACATACAGACATTTTAAAAAATTTAAAAGAACAATGTTTTCGCTGGGGCTTGAACCCAGGACCATCGACGTATGAGATGGACGTCATAACCAGTACACTACGAATCTCACATTTGCTGTGAAGGGACAATGCAAGTGAACGCAAGTGCATTGTTGCCACCCACTCCCACCCCCGCCCCTTTTTTTCATTTCATCCCACCATGCTTGCCAACAGTGTTTAGTTGACCCGAGCGTGGGTCATTCGTCATGCTCGGTTGCACATACTTGCAGCTTGCTTGCCTCGAATGGTCGCATGAAGAGAATTATATATTATATAAATAGATTTTAAGGACATTCTATCACCATTTTCACCTGCATACCCAATCTTTATCAAAGTGCGTAACTAAGGTGGGCTGGGGACGGAACATGTCTTGTACAAGGAAGGCTGGCACTTTCGACGAGACTGGCATTATTCTTTTACAAAAAAAATTTTCAAGGAATAGAGCGGCCCCATCCCCCTTGTCCCTAGCCCCTCCACCATCCGTCACCCCACCAGGCCGGCCCACCCCACATCAGGCCTACTTATCCCCGGCCCGGTGTGCGGCCTCACGGACACTCCCAGACTTATCGTAATGAGCCCCTCTGTATGTGAGATAAGACGTTTAATGGAGCCAAGCGCGTTGCCGGGCCACTTTGATGAGATACAGTCATTTCTTGTTCATGTTTCGGGGGATTCTATCGACCGTCAACACCGCTTTTTTTTTAAAGGGTGGCTTTCATGAACTCACTGCAACGGTCTTCAAAGTATTTTAAGAACTGAGCACTGGTCTCGGAAACAGGTGAACATTTTGAATCTGCTCCGAGGGTCATGGAAAACTATTCGCCTTTTATTTATACATACAAAACTTAAAACATGAGCATCTCTAAGTTAACCGATTAGGAATAATGTTTAACTTTCACGGGAAATAAAATATATAAGCGACATTTTCATTTGTTGGCTTGCTGGGAAATCCCGTTTGTTCTCACATTGATCCGTGAGCAATATCTTTGGTGTGCAATTTGTCTGGTGTGCAACATTTCTGGTGTGAACCATATCTGGTGTACTACCTATCTGGTGTACAACATCTCTGGTGTACAACATATCTGGTGTACAACATATCTGGTGTACAACATATCTGGTGTACAACATATCTGGTGTACAACATATCTCGTGTACAACATATCTGGTGTACAACATATCTCGTGTACAACATATCTGGTGTACAACATATCTGGTGTACAACATATCTGGTGTACAACATATCTGGTGTACAACATATATGGTGTACTACATATCTGGTGTACAACATCTCTGGTGTACAACATATCTGGTGTACAACATATCTGGTGTACAACATATCTGGTGTACTACATATCTGGTGTACAACATCTCTGGTGTACAACATATCTGGTGTACAACATATCTGGTGTACAACATATCTGGTGTACAACATATCTCGTGTACAACATATCTGGTGTACAACATATCTGGTGTACAACATATCTGGTGTACAACATCTCTGGTGTACAACATCTCTGGTGTGCAACATCTCTGGTGTGCAACATGTCTGGTGTGCAACATCTCTGGTGTACAACATATCTGGTGTACAACATATCTGGTGTACAACATATCTGGTGTGCAACATCTCTGGTGTGCAACATATCTGGTGTACAACATATCTGGTGTACAACAAAACTGGTGTGCAACATCTCTGGTGTGCAACATCTCTGGTGTACAACATATCTGGTGTACAACATATCTGGTGTACAACATCTCTGGTGTACAACATCTCTGGTGTACTACATATCTGGTGTACAACATCTCTGGTGTACAAGATCTATGGTGTACAACATCTCTAGTGTACAACATCTCTGGTGTGCAACTTCTCTGGAGTGCAACATCTCTGGTGTACAACATATCTGGTGTACAACATATCTGGTGTACAACATCTCTGGTGTGCAACATCTCTGGTGTACAACATATCTCGTGTACAACATCTCTGGTGTGCAACATCTCTGGTGTGCAACATCTCTGGTGTGCAATATCTCTGGTGTGCAACATATCTGGTGTACAACATATCTGGTGTACAACATATCTGGTGTACAAAATATCTGGTGTACAACATCTCTGGTGTACAACATCTCTGGTGTACTACATATCTGGTGTACAACATATCTGGTGTACTACATATCTGGTGTACAACATATCTGGTGTACAACATATCTGGTGTACAACATATCTTGTGTACAACATATCTGGTGTACAACATATCTGGTGTACAACATATCTGGTGTACAACATATCTGGTGTACTACATCTTCGGTTAAATATAATATTCTTTATTGATTATATCTTTGGTCGTTTCAATGTTTGGTTATATCTTTGGTCGGTTCAATGTTTGGTTATATCTTTGGTCGGTTCAATGTTTGGTTATATCTTTGGTCGGTTCAATGTTTGGTTATATCTTTGGTCGGTTTAATGTTTGGTTATATCTGTGGTCGGTTCAATGTTTGGTTATATCTTTGGTCGGTTCAATGTTTGGTTATATCTTTGGTCGGTTTAATGTTTGGTTATATCTGTGGTCGGTTCAATGTTTGGTTATATCTTTGGTCGGTTCAATGTTTGGTTATATCTTTGGTCGGTTCAATGTTTGGTTATATCTTTGGTCGGTTCAATGTTTGGTTATATCTTTCGATAGTTTAATCTGTTGTTGGCTAAATCTGCGAATGGTGAGACATTTTGTGTGGTTCAAAACCGCTGACAGTATTTTTTAAATGAAAGAAATCAGATCGAATCTTTGATAATATAATAATTGATTTTACTGATATAACTTTCTTTACAACAACATTAAAAGTATTTCCTAGTTACTTGAGACTTAACTTTACATCAAAAACATTTTACTTTTAGGAATTCCATTTTTAATCGAATCAAAACGGAATTAATCTATATTTTTATTCCGTAAAGTTTAGTTTTTGAATAAAACGTTAATTTTTCTGTAAATAGTAACATACCTTTGCTTTTAACTTCTTGTAACTTATACGTTTTTTTTAACTTGTTTAACAGTTGTTTTTTTTTAAATCTCAGTTCCCTCTTGTTTTAATTTAGAAAGGAAATGTTTGACCCCACCCCTCTACCCCCACGTTGTAACATGAGGCCAAACAATAACGACAGGAGATTGCCATGGATATTTGCCTTGCGAAATCTGAGCAAGAACAAAAAATTTCTCTCGGCCATTGGAACAATAATTGAAAGCCTTCTGTTGGAGCCATGGAAAACTGCAATTGGCCACGTGATGTAAGTGCGCCAATCGGAATAAACCAAATGAAACGTTTGGGGAAAATCTTTCATTCTTCGAACCGACGCTTGTCATAGGAAAGTATGATGAATGTTGTATGCTGTATGATGAATGTTGTATGCTGTATGATGAATGTTTGACATAAACTCAAGAGTGGTAATTTGAAACAACACAAAACACAAGAAATGAAGTCTGCACGAAATATTTTCGTTTCATTTGTTGAAATAAAGTTTCTGATAGTTAATTTGGGGACATGAAAGGGAGTGGGAGCAGTCATAAATATTTCCCTATTGAATTGGACAGTTGGGCTCGCAAAGAATTTGTCAATTAAAGAGTTTGTCAATTAAAGAGTTTGTCAATTAAAGAGTTTGTCAATTAAAGAGTTTGTCAAGTATGTTCTCTCAGTTTGTTGCATGTTCTCCAAACTGTGGCTAACAGTCCTCAAACCGTTGTTTCTGTCCCTAGACATGTTAGAAGATATAAAAAAAACATCATAAGTTGACACTGACATTGTTAAATTGTAACAAAGGTCATGATTAAAGAAACACAAATTAATTTTCCTTTTCTCTCTCCCTGATGTCTTCTTCCTACAACCAACAAAAAATTATCTGTGTCATTGACAGGCTGTATGTCAGTGACATGCTGTGTGTCACTTGCATGCTGTATGTCAGCGATATGCTGTGTGTCTGTGATATGTTTCAGTGATATGCGTCAGTGATATGTGTCAGTGATATGTGTCAGTGATATGTGTCTGTGATACGCTGTGTGTCAGTGATGTGCTGTGTGTCAGGGATGTGCTGTTTGTCGGTGATAATTATGTGTGTCAGTGATATAATTTGTGTCAGTGATGTGTGTTAGTTATGTGCTGTGTGCCAGTGATGTGCTGTGTGTCAGTGATGTGCTGTGTTAGTGATGTGTGTCGGTGTTTTGCTATGGGTCTTTCGGTTCTGATAATTCAAACAGATTTAATTCTTCAAAGTCTGCGTGCATTATCTTATTTTTATTACTGTCCCATTTCCTTTTCCATAGATTCTAGGCAACATCTTTAACTGCCTTAACCTGGTTAATAACCATCGATGCTTTAAAAAAAAATATTTGATACATTTCAAGTTGTTGTTTTTTTCAAGTAGCCGTGGTGGTCTGTTGTAGAAGATCTGCAGATGTCCCGTGGAGTTAGATAAGGTTTAACGAATAGATAGCAGCAAATGAATCTTTTGTGTGGATCACGTTTCCCCGAGCCCCTGGCCAAAAACTCCGACCTTTGAAAGATCTCACACAACGTCTGGATACACTTGCCGGGAAAACCTCGTCCATTCATCGACATGTTCTGCACGGGCGCTCTAAAAAACACATTCGCAATTTAACTTCTCCCCCCCCCCAACAAAAAAAAACAACAACACACACACACACTTTTAACTTTGAAGTCATAAAACAGTATTTTTGCTAAGTGATTCAGTTGTATACTTACCCGACTGTGGTTTACATGATGTTTCGTGATGGGAGATAATAAGATAAAATCTGATGTCCCAAAAGTACTCCTGGGGGATGGGCTTAAGGTTTTTGAAAGAAGAGATAAATGATAACACCATGTTGAAGTTATCATTCTTTTATATTTAGGAGAAGTTGTCAAAATAAGCAATATCAAGAAGTTTAGAAAACATTTTCATCATAACGGTACTCAACTGCCTATAACATACACCTTGTCCTGCCTATAACATACACCTTGTCCTGCCTATAACATACACCTTGTCCTGCCTATAACATACACCTTGTCCTGCCTATAACATACACCTTGTCCTGCCTATAACATACACCTTGTCCTGCCTATAACATACACCTTGTCCTGCCTATAACATACACCTTGTCCTGCCTATAACATACACCTTGTCCTGCCTATAACATACACCTTGTCCTGCCTATAACATACACCTTGTCCTGCCTATAACATACACCTTGTCCTGCCTATAACATACACCTTGTCCTGCCTATAACATACACCTTGTCCTGCCTATAACATACACCTTGTCCTGCCTATAACATACACCTTGTCCTGCCTATAACATACACCTTGTCCTGCCTATAACATACACCTTGTCCTGCCTATAACATACACCTTGTCCTGCCTATAACATACACCTTGTCCTTTTTGTTGTTTTTGGATTTTTTATGATAAGAAAGAATTATTTTTTTATGGAATAGTTTTTACAAATAACTGAAGATAAATTCATTCACTGGCGTGCTCTTTTGAACGTGGCACAAACTTATTAGAGTTGTCTTTTCCTTTTCTTTAATCACCATCCGTTTGTTGAAAAACTTGACCCAGCATCTGGGGTCATCAGAGTGCTTTTAATTAAACATGAGTTCCTAGCCTTTGGTTGACATAAAAACTGTGAACATTTTTAATCTTGGAGTAAAAGACAAGGAACAATAAATCTGAATAGAAAAAAAAATCCTCTAACTCAGAACGAATTTCTTTTTTTCTTTTTTAAAAATCAATTTACGCAAGCTAGTCCAGGAAAAATTTGATTGTGTAGTTTGTAAATGTTATTAGTATTTCAGCTCAAAATTAGCTTACCTTAAAATCTAGTTCACCTAATATAATACCGACCGGTCCCTTATTACGTCATCTCAGGTAATGTCCTACCTGTATCTCACTCTGTCTCAAATAATGTCCTACCTGTATCTCTCTCTGTCTCAAATAATGTCCTACCTGTATCTCTCTCTGTCTCACGTAATGTCCTACCTGTATCTCACTCTGTCTCAGGTAAGGTCCTACCTTTACCTCACTTTATCTCACCAAATGTCATATCAGTAACCCACTCCATCTGACCAAATGTCCTATCAGTACCTCACTCCATCTCACCAAACGTCCTATCAGTACCTCACTCCATCTCACCAAATGTCCTATCAGTACCTCACTCCATCTCACCAAACGTCCTATCAGTACCTCACTCCATCTCACCAAATGTCCTATCAGTACCCCACTCCATCTCACCAAACGTCCTATCAGTACCTCTCCATCTCACCAAATGGCCTATCAGTACCTCACTCCATCTCACCAAACGTCCTATCAGTACCTCACTCCATCTCACCAAACGTCCTATCAGTACCTCACTCCATCTCACCAAATGTCCTATCAGTACCTCACTCCATCTCACCAAATGTCATATCAGTACCTCACTCCATCTCACCAAACGTCCTATCAGTACCTCACTCCATCTCACCAAATGTCATATCAGTACCTCACTCCATCTCACCAAACGTCCTATAAGTACCTCACTCCATCTCACCAAACGTCCTATCAGTACCCCACTCCATCTCACCGAACGTCCTATCAGTACCTCACTCCATCTCACCAAACGTCCTATCGGTACCTCACTCCATCTCACCAAACGTCCTATCAGTACCTCACTCTATCTCACCAAACGTCCTATCAGTACCCCACTCCATCTCACCAAACGTCCTATCAGTACCTCACTCCATCTCACCAAACGTCCTATCAGTACCACACTCCATCTCACCAAACGTCCTATCAGTACCTCACTCCATCTCACCAAACGTCCTATCAGTACCCCACTCCATCTCACCAAACGTCCTATCAGTACCCCACTCCATCTCACCAAACGTCCTATCAGTACCTCACTCCATCTCACCAAATGTCATATCAGTACCTCACTCCATCTCACCAAACGTCCTATCAGTACCTCACTCCATCTCACCAAACGTCCTATCAGTACCCCACTCCATCTCACCGAACGTCCTATCAGTACCTCACTCCATCTCACCAAACGTCCTATCAGTACCTCACTCCATCTCACCAAACGTCCTATCAGTACCTCACTCTATCTCACCAAACGTCCTATCAGTACCCCACTCCATCTCACCAAACGTCCTATCAGTACCTCACTCCATCTCACCAAACGTCCTATCAGTACCACACTCCATCTCACCAAACGTCCTATCAGTACCTCACTCCATCTCACCAAACGTCCTATCAGTACCCCACTCCATCTCACCAAACGTCCTATCAGTACCCCACTCCATCTCACCAAACGTCCTATCAGTACCTCACTCCATCTCACCAAACGTCCTATCAGTACCTCACTCCATCTCACCAAACGTCCTATCAGTACCTCACTCCATCTCACCAAATGTCATATCAGTACCTCACTCCATCTCACCAAACGTCCTATCAGTACCTCACTCCATCTCAACAAACGTCCTATCAGTACCCCACTCCATCTCACCGAACGTCCTATCAGTACCTCACTCCATCTCACCAAACGTCCTATCAGTACCTCACTCCATCTCACCAAACGTCCTATCAGTACCTCACTCCATCTCACCAAACGTCCTATCAGTACCCCACTCCATCTCACCAAACGTCCTATCAGTACCTCACTCCATCTCACCAAACGTCCTATCAGTACCACACTCCATCTCACCAAACGTCCTATCAGTACCTCACTCCATCTCACCAAACGTCCTATCAGTACCCCACTCCATCTCACCAAACGTCCTATCAGTACCCCACTCCATCTCACCAAACGTCCTATCAGTACCTCACTCCATCTCACCAAACGTCCTATCAGTACCTCACTCCATCTCACCAAATGTCCTATCAGTACCTCACTCCATCTCACCAAATGTCATATCAGTACCTCACTCCATCTCACCAAACGTCCTATCAGTACCTCACTCCATCTCACCAAACGTCCTATCAGTACCACACTCCATCTCACCAAACGTCCTATCAGTACCTCACTCCATCTCACCAAACGTCCTATCAGTACCCCACTCCATCTCACCAAACGTCCTATCAGTACCTCACTCCATCTCACCAAACGTCCTATCAGTACCACACTCCATCTCACCAAACGTCCTATCAGTACCTCACTCCATCTCACCAAACGTCCTATCAGTACCTCACTCCATCTCACCAAACGTCCTATCAGTACCTCACTCCATCTCACCAAACGTCCTATCAGTACCTCACTCCATCTCACCAAATGTCCTATCAGTACCTCACTCCATCTCACCAAACGTCCTATCAGTACCTCACTCCATCTCACCAAACGTCCTATCAGTACCTCACTCCATCTCACCAAACGTCCTATCAGTACCTCACTCCATCTCACCAAACGTCCTATCAGTACCCCACTCCATCTCACCAAACGTCCTATCAGTACCCCACTCCATCTCACCAAACGTCCTATCAGTACCTCACTCCATCTCACCAAACGTCCTATCAGTACCTCACTCCATCTCACCAAACGTCCTATCAGTACCCCATTCCATCTCACCAAACGTCCTATCAGTACCTCACTCCATCTCACCAAACGTCCTATCAGTACCCCACTCCATCTCACCAAACGTCCTATCAGTACCTCACTCCATCTCACCAAACGTCCTATCAGTACCTCACTCCATCTCACCAAACGTCCTATCAGTACCTCACTCCATCTCACCAAACGTCCTATCAGTACCTCACTCCATCTCACCAAATGTCCTATCAGTACTCCACTCCATCTCACCAAACGTCCTATCAGTACCTCACTCCATCTCACCAAACGTCCTATCAGTACCTCACTCCATCTCACCAAACGTCCTATCAGTACCCCACTCAATCTCACCAAACGTCCTATCAGTACCTCACTCCATCTCACCAAATGTCCTATCAGTACCTCACTTCATCTCACCAAATGTCCTATCAGTACCTCACTCCATCTCACCAAATGTCCTATCAGTACCTCACTCCATCTCACCAAATGTCCTATCAGTACCACACTCCATCTCACCAAATGTCCTATCAGTACCTCACTCCATCTCACCAAATGTCCTATCAGTACCCCACTCCATCTCACCAAACGTCCTATCAGTACCTCACTCCATCTCACCAAACGTCCTATCAGTACCACACTCCATCTCACCAAACGTCCTATCAGTACCTCACTCCATCTCACCAAACGTCCTATCAGTACCTCACTCCATCTCACCAAACGTCCTATCAGTACCTCACTCCATCTCACCAAACGTCCTATCAGTACCTCACTCCATCTCACCAAATGTCCTATCAGTACCTCACTCCATCTCACCAAACGTCCTATCAGTACCTCACTCCATCTCACCAAACGTCCTATCAGTACCTCACTCCATCTCACCAAACGTCCTATCAGTACCTCACTCCATCTCACCAAACGTCCTATCAGTACCCCACTCCATCTCACCAAACGTCCTATCAGTACCCCACTCCATCTCACCAAACGTCCTATCAGTACCTCACTCCATCTCACCAAACGTCCTATCAGTACCTCACTCCATCTCACCAAACGTCCTATCAGTACCTCACTCCATCTCACCAAACGTCCTATCAGTACCCCATTCCATCTCACCAAACGTCCTATCAGTACCTCACTCCATCTCACCAAACGTCCTATCAGTACCCCACTCCATCTCACCAAACGTCCTATCAGTACCTCACTCCATCTCACCAAACGTCCTATCAGTACCTCACTCCATCTCACCAAACGTCCTATCAGTACCTCACTCCATCTCACCAAACGTCCTATCAGTACCTCACTCCATCTCACCAAATGTCCTATCAGTACTCCACTCCATCTCACCAAACGTCCTATCAGTACCTCACTCCATCTCACCAAACGTCCTATCAGTACCTCACTCCATCTCACCAAACGTCCTATCAGTACCCCACTCAATCTCACCAAACGTCCTATCAGTACCTCACTCCATCTCACCAAATGTCCTATCAGTACCTCACTTCATCTCACCAAATGTCCTATCAGTACCTCACTCCATCTCACCAAATGTCCTATCAGTACCTCACTCCATCTCACCAAATGTCCTATCAGTACCACACTCCATCTCACCAAATGTCCTATCAGTACCTCACTCCATCTCACCAAATGTCCTATCAGTACCACACTCCATCTCACCAAATGTCCTATCAGTACCTCACTCCATCTCACCAAACGTCTTATCAGTACTCCACTCCATCTCACCAAATGTTCTATCAGTACCTCACTCCATCTCACCAAATGTCCTATCAGTACTCCACTCCATCTCAACAAATGTCCTATCAGTACTCCACTCCATCTCACCAAACGTCCTATCAGTACCTCACTCCATCTCACCAAATGTCCTATCAGTACCTCACTCAAACTTACCAATTGTTCTACTGCTTCCAAAAAAAATCATCCTTAAAAAAATTATTTAATCTCCAAATTATGAGTATTTTTATTTATTTTCTTACCTATGATTGTTTTTTTAAAAAATAAAAGTTCCATCCAATTTATTATAACAACAATGGATTTATTTAACAGACACAGCACGCGCTCAGACCTCACTTCCGGAAACGGATGATGTGCGCGTGCAGCGCCTCCAGTGAGGTTGAAAGGTTGGCCAGGTACGAACTGGTTCTCAGGGTCGGCCTGCTCCAAAATGTCAGACTCTCTGTTTGAAGTCAAGAGTTTACGTTCCACACCTGGTCTTATCTAGGTCAATTTCGGGTCAAGGTTTACTGCTTGTTTGTAAGAAGCTCGCGCTCGATGACGCTTGGAGCAATGTTTCGCGGAGCTTGTCTGTAGGCTTTACGTCTGCTCTGCGCCTCGTTGTAGCATGGCACATAAAGGGCTGCAAGAAAACAAGAATATAATGTTCTTGAACACGTCGTCTTTTCAAAATTGGTAACTTGACTTTGTTGGTCTTTTTGTGATGGCTTCGTTAAATGTTTGTCTTCTTTTCATTCTCTGTCTGACTCTCTCTCTCTCTCTCTCTCTCTCACTCTCACTCTCTCTCTCTCTCTCTCTCTCTCTTGCTCTCTATCTCTCCCCCTGCTCTCTCTCACTCTCACTCTCTCTCTCTCACTCTCACTCTCTCTCTCTCTTGCTCTCTATCTCTCCCCGCGCTCTCTCTCTCTCTCTCTTACTCTCTCTCTCTCTCTCTCTCTCTCTCTCTCTCTCACTCTTTCTCTCTCTCTCTCTCACTCTCACTCTCTCTTGCAAAATCATGGTCTCTTGTATTTTCAATTTCTTTATCTCTTTGATGTGCCCCGTTTCTTCACTACAGAACTATTCTCTATCTCATTGTATGGTATTCATCCCCCAAACCTCACACACACACGCACACAATTTTATCTTTCGAAATCCCCACTCCCTCCCTATTCTCTTAACAGTTGTGTACCTCCTTTTGGCGTGACCTCACGGGGTCTCCAGTTCTATAACGTCATTTTCTGATGTATTTACTCTCAGTATCTATCTCCTAATGCCCTAACCTAAGCCATTAAACTTTTAATTGTACATGCAAAGGGGGGGGGGCAGTGTTAAACCAGGCAGTTATTTATAATCAGAACAATTTTGATAGACTACTCAAAGGTCGATGTAGTAACAAACAATTTTGATCGGCTACTCAAAGGTCGATGTAGTAACAAACAATTTTGATCGGCTACTCAAAGGTCGATGTAGTAACAAACAATTTTGATCGGCTACTCAAAGGTCGATGTAGTAACAAACAATTTTGATCGGCTACTCAAAGGTCGATGTAGTAACAAACAATTTTGATCGGCTACTCAAAGGTCGATGTAGTAACAAACAATTTTGATCGGCTACTCAAAGGTCGATGTAGTAACAAACAATTTTGATCGGCTACTCAAAGGTCGATGTAGTAACAAACACTGTAACAAACACTTTGATGGCCAAGTTTGTCAATGTAAATGTTATTTTAATTTTCACGACTTTCATTGGGATGAGATGTTTTCCTTGAAATTTCTTTAACATTCGAGCTAAAATGTTGATGTTAAAATGTTGGTGTTAAAATGTTGGTGTTAAAATGATGGTTTTAAAATGTTGGTGTTAAAATTTTGTTGTGTGGTGTTAAAATGTTGTATTGGAATGTTGGTGTTAAAATGTTGTATTGGAATGTTGGTGTTAAAATGTTGTTGTGTGGTGTTAAAATGTTGTATTGGAATGTTGGTGTTAAAATGTTGTATTGGAATGTTGGTGTTAAAATGTTGGTGTTAAAATGATGTTGTGTGGTGTTAAAATGTTGTATTGGAATGTTGGTGTTAAAATGTTGTATTGGAATGTTGGTGTTAAAATGTTGTATTAGAATGTTGGTGTTAAAATCTTGTACTGGAATGTTGGTGTTAAAATGTTGTATTGGAATGTTGGTGTTAAAATGTTGTATTGGAATGTCCAACTTTACTCTTGAGGTGTTGTACACAATGACAAGTCTTGTCTACCAAGAGGACATAATTCGGTATTGTAAGAAAGTAGGTCACCATCTGCTGTCTTGAACTAATTCTTTTAAACAAACTCTGGAACTGCCCAGGTAAAAGAAAACAACGGATGTGGTGTTTGCCTGTGGTGGGGGGGGGGCGTAGGGGGCCAGGGGTCTGCTGGGGGTCGGGTGAATTAGATTATGGTATGGCCGAGACAGGCGGGAGAAGGGGGGAGGCAGTGTGGAGCCTTACACCGGGGAGTACAGTCTGTAGGGCGAGTCTAAAGGTGTTAACATAAAGGTTGAAGGGAGTGGGTGAGTGGGGGGGGGGCTAAATGAAAGCGTTGTCGGGGCGTGGTAGGGTGGAGAAGGTAACTCATTTAATTTTTTCCTTTGTGCTCACTCTTTTTTATTGTTTGGTTGTTTTTTTAAAAGGAAAAATAGAAGAAATCTGTATAAGCGGACATTGCGGATATGTTTGGTGCGCAAATCGGTTTAGTCGCGTCTCGAGTGCTGAGGTCGGTCATGTTTTGAGAGCGGAGCTGAGCAGAATTTTGGATTTCTTTCATATTGGTGTGTGTGTGTGTGTGAGTGTGTCTGCCGCGGTGCTGTTGGTGAGTCGAATATTCTGGAAGACGAGAGGATTACCTGCCCATGTCGCATCGTTGTATCCGAGTGTACGGACAGCAATTTTAATGGCAGTGCGTGCCATTGTTGGTCAATGGTAGGTTAGTCAGCGGTGAACGTGGTGTTGCGATGCAATGTCCAAGGCTTCGTGATTCAGTGTGAGGCTTCGTGGTTCAGTGTGAGGCTTCGTGGTGCAGTGTGTTAGGCTTCGAGGCGCAGCGTGTGAGGCATCGTGATACAGTGTGCGAGGCTTCGTGGTGCTGTGTGCGAGGCTTCGTGGTGCTGTGTGCGAGGATTCGTGGTGCTGTGTGCGAGGCTTCGTGGTGCTGTGTGCGAGACTTCGTGGTGCTGTGTGCGAGGCTTCGTGGTGCTGTGTGCGAGGCTTCGTGGTGCTGTGTGCGAGACTTCGTGGTGCTGTGTGCGAGACTTCGTGGTGCTGTGTGCGAGGATTCGTGGTGCTGTGTGCGAGGCTTCGTTGTGCTGTGTGCGAGACTTCGTGGTGCTGTGTGCGAGTCTTCGTGGTGCTTTGTGCGAGGCTTCGTGGTGCTGTGTGCGAGGCTTCGTGGTGCTGTGTGCGAGGCTGTTGTGTATCAAAACGTGAATTTATCGTGATTGGAGCTGTGGTTGTTGTTTACAGCACAGAGTTGTATGTACCAGACTGTGAGCTCTTCATTGGACATTCAACAGTTTTTGGCTAGAAGATTCACTATCGGTTGTTAAGTGATAGTAAATATGTATGAGGATAAACTTCGATTTATAAAATGATGCTACCGTGTGTTTCTCAGAATCGAGTTGCTCTAATGGTCAACCTGTTGTTTCACTGACTCGGGTTGCTCTAATGGTCAACCTGGTGCCCCCCCTGTCATCCATTCATACACATGAAACAGATTCATTCTGAACGTGTGTTGTGTAGATGAGACGAGTTACGTGTGAAGAGTTTTAAGATATTCGATAGTGGCAGTTTCAGTGATAAAAGTTTGTGTCTGTCTGATGACAGTGGTCATTCAGATGGTAGTTGTCATTTAGATGGTAGTGGTCATTCAGATGGCAGTGGTCATTCAGATGGTAGTGGGAATTCAGTTGGCAGTGATCATTCAGATGGTAGTGGTCATTTAGATGGTAGTGGTCATTCAGATGGTAGTTGTCATTTAGATGGCAGTGGTCATTCAGATGGTAGTGGGCATTAAGATGGCAGTGATCATTCAGATGGTAGTGGTCATTTAGATGGTAGTGGTCATTCAGATGGTAGTTGTCATTTAGATGGTAGTGGTCATTCAGATGGTAGTGGGCATTAAGATGGCAGTGATCATTCAGATGGCACTGTTCATTCAGATGGTAGTGGTCATTTAGACGACAGTGATCATTCAGATGGTAGTGGGCATTCAGATGACAGTGGTTATTCAGATAGTAGTGGTCATTCAGATAGTAGTGGGCATTCAGATGACAGTGATCATTCAGATGGTAGTGAGCATTCAGATGGCAGTGATCATTCAGATGGTAGTGGGCATTCAGATGACAGTGGTTATTCAGATGGCAGTGATCATTCAGATGGTAGTGGTCATTTAGATGACAGTGGTTATTCAGATGGCAGTGATCATTCAGATGGTAGTGGTCATTTAGATGACAGTGGTCATTCAGATGGTAGTGGGCATTCAGATGACAGTGGTTATTCAGATGATACTAGATTGTTAGGCTACCCCCCCCCCAGGGCCAAACTGAGATCTCTATAATCATTCCTTATTGATTAAAGCGTATATATGATTTTATTGAAGATCGATCACGAATCTCTATCGATTGTTATCCCGCTAAAACAAATTTTTCAGTTTTTGTTAATTAATGACCTTTTTTTTCTTCATTTCTAACTTTTTAGGTTATTTGAATTACATGTAAAAATATTTTTAGCTGTAAAACTTAAACCTTTGACCTTTCTAATGTGGTTGTTTGAAAAAATTGCTCCGCTTAATTAATAGTGGGGTGTCAGAAATGGAGAGATTAGCAAATTGATCATTTGTTAGATTATTTTTTCCGCCCTGCGCATACTGCATACCAACACTTACACGAAGTCATATTTAGACGTCAGTTTGTAAGATGTTGAACCTTAAATCATCACCAGAAGTCAGCTGGTAGACCGTTGAATCTGAAGTCATCACCAGAAGTCAGCTGATAGACAGTTGAATCTGAAGTCATCACCAGAAGTCAGCGGATAGACAGTTGAATCTGAAGTCATCACCAGAAGTCAGCTGGTAGACCGTTGAATCTGAAGTCATCACCAGAAGTCAGCTGGTAGACCGTCGATCCAGGCTGAGCCGTATAAAGACGCGACGACCAGCGTTAAGTGTCCTTGTCCCTCGCTCTGCATTCGTTCTGTGATGGAGGGCTCGAGAGATTTCCATGGACTCGTTAGCACGCGCGGCTCTAGTCCTCGTGGAGGGGACAAGTCACATCCGGGCATTGGCCGAAGTCGAAGATAATAAATAATTTGATATAACAGATAAGCTGTTAGTAAGATAATAAATGCGTTGATATAATAGATAAGATGTTAGAAAGATAATAAATGCCTTGATCAAATAGATAAGCAGTAAATAAAATGACTTAACACTTTGACACAGCGGAAAAGCAGTAAATAAGATATAAATACTTAAATAACACTAGATAATCTGTATATTGCTACGCAAGCGTACACGAGAAATAAATAATTCCAATTTCTTGATGTGCCAGTTAAATCTTCACCTTTTGGTCTACAGGAATACAACCTGTGTTGTAATGACAACTGCCAAGTTAGTTAATGCACAATTAAGGAACCGTTTGGCAAAGAATCTACTAGACGTAGGCCTACAGACTTAACTACAAAGCCGTTGTCAATATAAATACCTGGTCAATGAATGTACTTGTCAATTAAAGGAAAGAGTTTTAAAAGTGATGTTATGATGAATTTTATCTGTTTAAAAATGGAATGATTTGAGCAACAGGAGTGCAGTTTTAATCAAAACTGACTAAAACATCTATAATTAATCAATATCTTCTAACTGTACATCAGCAATGTCTTTATAACCTTTCTGAACTAAGATGAGCACATCTATGAGTTCCCTCCCTTTAGTTTTTTCTACATAATTCAATATGGCTGCCATGTTTTGAAATTTTGGGAATGTTTATACTTTGTTCAGTGTTGTTGATTTATACGTTTGATTGCGTGAAGATCAGTGAAAAATAAATGAAAGACTTCTCTGATTAATATTGGGTCGAGGTGACACCACTTGTGTGGTTCATTTATAACATCACATGTGTGGCTCGTTTATAGCTTTACATGTGTGTTTCATTTATAGCTTCAGCTGTGTGGTTCTTTCATTAAATCACATGTGTTGTTCATTTATAGCACCACGTGTCAGACTCGTTTATAACATCAGATGTGTGGTTCGTGTATAGTTTATCAGACAAAAACACGAGATATAACTATAGCTTCAGATGTGTTGTTCATTTATAAAATCAGATAATGTGTGGTTCGATTATAGTTTATGACATGGTTTACAGGAAATCGTTGTAACAGAAAAAGTTCTTGGAATAACAGTTGATCGTCTTACAAACAACACTCAAATTTATCGCAATCTTCTTTAAATAATTCCATGACAATTTGATTGTCATACCTTGGATCAATCTACAGAATATATCTGGAAATTTGACTTAAATCGGGAGTGAATGCGAGTTATCTGTTCTTGTGGATTGTAAAACTTCTGACCTTAACGGTCATTTCAAGGAAGTTGTTGGAGAGGGGAAAAAAACAATTTTCTTCCTGATATCGTCAAATACGCAAGGAATATCGCCGCCAATGAGTGGTTCTCAAACAAATCCCGTGCACTAGACCCCAGCTATAGACGAGCTGTAGAAGTAAGCGTTCAACAAAATGTCGCGGAGGTTTGTGTTACAACCAACGAAAGGCAAGAGAAAGGTCAGTCTGAAAGTCTGGAAGTCTGGAAGTCTGGACGTCTGGAAGTCTGGACGTCTGGAAGTCTGGGAGTCTGGAAGTCTGTGAGTCTGGAAGTCTGGAAGTCTGGAAGTCTGGACGTCTGGAAGTCTGGACGTCTGGAAGTCTGGACGTCTGGAAGCCTGGACGTCTGGACGTCTGGAAGTCTGGACGTCTGGAAGTCTGGGAGTCTGGAAGTCTGGAAGTCTGGACGTCTGGAAGTCTGGACGTCTGGAAGTCTGGAAGTCTGGAAGTCTGGAAGTCTGGACGTCTGGAAGTCTGGAAGTCTGGAAGTCTGGAAGTCTGGATGTCTGGAAGTCTGGAAGGAACAAGTAAAAACAAATAATGAATTAACGGGGGAAAAAAAGAAGAAAAAAACATAAAGAATGTGTTTTTTCGTCGAACAAGTTTTCATTAAAAGGATCATTATGTTTTATTATGATTTCAAAACCTTATTTAAATCAACGTTGTTTGGTGAATTTAATGGAGTGTTCATGTGTTTGGTAGCATCTGTCTCACAGTTATCACGACTATTCTACTGTGTGTTTGGTAGCATCTATCTCACAGTTATCACGACAATTCTACTCTGTGTTTGGTAGCAGCTATCTGACAGTTATCACGACAATTCTACTCTGTGTTTGGTAGCATCTATCTCACAGTTATCACGACTATTCTACTCTGTGTTTGGTAGCACCTATCTCACAGTTATCACGACTATTCTACTCTGTGTTTGGTAGCATCTATCTCACAGTTATCACGACTATTCTACTCTGTGTTTGGTAGCATCTGTCTCACAGTTATCACGACTATTCTACTCTGTGTTTGGTAGCATCTATCTTAAAGTTATCACGACTATTCTACTGTGTGTTTGATAGCATCTATCTCACAGTTATCACGACTATTCTACTCTGTGTTTGGTAGCATCTATCTCACAGTTATCACGACTATTCTACTGTGTGTTTGATAGCATCTATCTCACAGTTATCACGACTATTCTACTCTGTGTTTGGTAGCATCTATCTTACAGTTATCACGACTATTCTACTCTGTGTTTGGTAGCATCTGTCTCACAGTTATCACGACTATTCTACTCTGTTTTTGGTAGCATCTCTCTCACAGTTATCACGACTATTCTACTATGTGTTTGGTAGCATCTATCTTACAGTTATCACGACTATTCTACTCTGTGTTTGATAGCATCTATCTCACAGTTATCACGACTATTCTACTCTGTGTTTGGTAGCATCTGTCTCACAGTTATCACGACTATTCTACTATGTGTTTGATAGCATCTATCTCACAGTTATCACGACTATTCTACTCTGTGTTTGGTAGCATCTATCTCACAGTTATCACGACAATTCTACTATGTGTTTGGTAGCATCTATCTCACAGTTATCACGACAATTCTACTCTGTGTTTGGTAGCATCTATCTCACAGTTATCACGACTATTCTACTATGTGTTTGGTAGCATCTGTCTCACAGTTATCACGACTATTCTACTATGTGTTTGGTAGCATTTGTCTCACAGTTATCACGACTATTCTTCTGTGTGTTTGGTAGCATCTATCTTACAGTTATCACGACTATTCTACTATGTGTTTGGTAGCATCTATCTCACAGTTATCACGACTATTCTACTCTGTGTTTGGTAGCATCTGTCTCACAGTTATCACGACTATTCTACTGTGTGTTTGGTAGCATCTATCTCACAGTTATCACGACTATTCTTCTGTGTGTTTGGTAGCATCTATCTTACAGTTATCACGACAATTCTACTCTGTGTTTGGTAGCATCTATCTCACAGTTATCACGACTATTCTACTCTGTGTTTGGTAGCAGCTATCTTACAGTTATCACGACTATTCTACTCTGTGTTTGGTAGCACCTATCTCACAGTTATCACGACTATTCTACTCTGTGTTTGGTAGCACCTATCTCACAGTTATCACGACTATTCTACTATGTGTTTGGTAGCACTTATCTCACAGTTATCATGACTATTCTACACTGTGTTTGGTAGCATATATCTCACAGTTATCACGACTATTCTACTATGTGTTTGGTAGCACCTATCTCACACTTATCACGACTATTCTACTATGTGTTTGGTAGCACCTATCTCACAGTTATCACGACTATTCTACTCTGTGTTTGGTAGCATCTATCTCACAGTTATCACGACTATTCTTCTGTGTGTTTGGTAGCATCTATCTTACAGTTATCACGACAATTCTACTCTGTGTTTGGTAGCATCTATCTCACAGTTATCACGACTATTCTACTCTGTGTTTGGTAGCATCTGTCTCACAGTTATCACGACTATTCTACTGTGTGTTTGGTAGCATCTATCTCACAGTTATCACGACTATTCTACTCTGTGTTTGGTAGCAGCTATCTTACAGTTATCACGACTATTCTACTCTGTGTTTGGTAGCTACTATCTCACAGTTATCACGACTATTCTACTCTGTGTTTGGTAGCACCTATCTCACAGTTATCACGACTATTCTACTATGTGTTTGGTATCACCTATCTCACAGTTATCACGACTATTCTACTCTGTGTTTGGTAGCATCTATCTCACAGTTATCACGACTATTCTACTATGTGTTTGGTAGCACCTATCTCACAGTTATCACGACTATTCTACTATGTGTTTGGTAGCACCTATCTCACAGTTATCACGACTATTCTACTATGTGTTTGGTAGCACCTATCTCACGCTTATCACGACTATTCTACTATGAGTTTGGTAGCACCTATCTCGTAGTTATCACGACTATTCTACTATGTGTTTGGTAGCATCTATCTCACAGTTATCACGACTATTCTACTGTGTGTTTGGTAGCACCTATCTCACAGTTATCACGACTATTCTACTGTGTGTTTGGTAGCACATATCTTACAATTATCACGACTATTCTACTCTGTGTTTGGTAGCACCTATCTCACAGTTATCACGACTATTCTACTATGTGTTTGGTAGCATCTATCTCACAGTTATCACGACTATTCTACTATGTGTTTGGTAGCACCTATCTCACAGTTATCACGACTATTCTACTATGTGTTTGGTAGCATCTATCTCACAGTTATCACGACTATTCTACTATGTGTTTGGTAGCATCTATCTCACAGTTATCACGACTATTCTACTATGTGTTTGGTAGCACCTATCTCACAGTTATCACGACTATTCTACTCTGTGTTTGGTAGCATATATCTTACAGTTATCACGACTATTCTACTATGTGTTTGGTAGCACCTATCTCACAGTTATCACGACTATTCTACTATGTGTTTGGTAGCACCTATCTAACAGTTATCACGACTATTCTACTATGTGTTTGGTAGCACCGATCTCACAGTTATCACGACTATTCTACTATGTGTTTGGTAGCACCTATCTCATAGTTATCACGACTATTCTACTATGTGTATGGTAGCACCTATCTCACAGTTATCACGACAATTCTACTATGTGTTTGGTAGCATCTATCTCACAGTTATCACGACTATTCTACTATGTGTTTGGTAGCACCTTTCTCACAGTTATCATGACAATTCTACTTTGTGTTTGGTAGCACCTATCTCACAGTTATCACGACAATTCTACTGTGTGTTTGGTAGCACCTATCTCACAGTTATCACGACTATTCTACTATGTGTTTGGTAGCACCTATCTCACAGTTATCACGACTATTCTACTATGTGTTTGGTAGCACCTATCTCACAGTTATCACGACAATTCTACTATGTGTTTGGTAGCATCTATCTCACAGTTATCACGACTATTCTACTATGTGTTTGGTAGCACCTATCTCACAGTTATCACGACTATTCTACTATGTGTTTGGTAGCACCTATCTCACAGTTATCACGACTATTCTACTCTGTGTTTGGTAGCATCTATCTCACAGTTATCACGACAATTCTACTATGTGTTTGGTAGCATCTATCTCACAGTTATCACGACAATTCTACTCTGTGTTTGGTAGCATCTATCTCACAGTTATCACGACTATTCTACTATGTGTTTGGTAGCATTTGTCTCACAGTTATCACGACAATTCTACTCTGTGTTTGGTAGCATCTATCTTACAGTTATCACGACTATTCTACTATGTGTTTGGTAGCACCTATCTCACAGTTATCACGACTATTCTACTATGTGTTTGGTAGCACCTATCTCACAGTTATCACGACTATTCTACTATGTGTTTGGTAGCATCTATCTCACAGTTATCACGACTATTCTACTCTGTGTTTGGTAGCACCTATCTCACAGTTATCACGACTATTCTACTGTGTGTTTGGTAGCACATATCTTACAGTTATCACGACTATTCTACTCTGTGTTTGGTAGCACCTATCTCACAGTTATCACGACTATTCTACTATGTGTTTGGTAGCATCTATCTCACAGTTATCACGACTATTCTACTATGTGTTTGGTAGCATCTATCTCACAGTTATCACGACTATTCTACTATGTGTTTGGTAGCATCTATCTCACAGTTATCACGACTATTCTACTATGTGTTTGGTAGCACCTATCTCACAGTTATCACGACTATTCTACTCTGTGTTTGGTAGCATATATCTTACAGTTATTACGACTATTCTACTATGTGTTTGGTAGCACCTATCTCACAGTTATCAAGACTATTCTACTCTGTGTTTGGTAGCATCTATCTCACAGTTATCACGACTATTCTACTGTGTGTTTGGTAGCATCTATCTCACAGTTATCACGACTATTCTACTATGTGTTTGGTAGCACCTATCTCACAGTTATCACGACTATTCTACTATGTGTTTGGTAGCATCTATCTCACAGTTATCACGACTATTCTACTCTGTGTTTGGTAGCATCTATCTCACAGTTATCACGACTATTCTACTGTGTGTTTGGTAGCATCTATCTCACAGTTATCACGACTATTCTACTATGTGTTTGGTAGCACCTATCTCACAGTTATCACGACTATTCTACTATATGTTTGGTAGCACCTATCTCACAGTTATCACGACTATTCTACTATGTGTTTGGTAGCATCTATCTCACAGTTATCACGACTATTCTACTATGTGTTTGGTAGCATCTATCTCACAGTTATCACGACTATTCTACTATGTGTTTGGTAGCACCTATCTCACAGTTATCACGACTATTCTACTCTGTGTTTGGTAGCATATATCTTACAGTTATCACGACTATTCTACTATGTGTTTGGTAGCACCTATCTCACAGTTATCACGACTATTCTACTCTGTGTTTGGTAGCATCTATCTCACAGTTATCACGACTATTCTACTGTGTGTTTGGTAGCATCTATCTCACAGTTATCACGACTATTCTACTATGTGTTTGGTAGCACCTATCTCACAGTTATCACGACTATTCTACTATGTGTTTGGTAGCATCTATCTCACAGTTATCACGACTATTCTACTCTGTGTTTGGTAGCATCTATCTCACAGTTATCACGACTATTCTACTGTGTGTTTGGTAGCATCTATCTCACAGTTATCACGACTATTCTACTATGTGTTTGGTAGCACCTATCTCACAGTTATCACGACTATTCTACTATGTGTTTGGTAGCACCTATCTCACAGTTATCACGACAATTCTACTATGTGTTTGGTAGCATCTATCTCACAGTTATCACGACTATTCTACTGTGTGTTTGGTAGCATCTATCTCACAGTTATCATGACTATTCTACTGTGTGTTTGGTAGCACCTATCTCACAGTTATCACGACTATTCTACTCTGTGTTTGGTAGCACCTATCTCACAGTTATCACGACTATTCTACTATGTGTTTGGTAGCATCTATCTCACAGTTATCACGACTATTCTACTATGTGTTTGGTAGCACCTATCTCACAGTTATCACGACTATTCTACTATGTGTTTGGTAGCATCTATCTCACAGTTATCACGACTATTCTACTATGTGTTTGGTAGCATCTATCTCACAGTTATCACGACTATTCTACTATGTGTTTGGTAGCACCTATCTCACAGTTATCACGACTATTCTACTCTGTGTTTGGTAGCATATATCTTACAGTTATCACGACTATTCTACTATGTGTTTGGTAGCACCTATCTCACAGTTATCACGACTATTCTACTCTGTGTTTGGTAGCATCTATCTCACAGTTATCACGACTATTCTACTGTGTGTTTGGTAGCATCTATCTCACAGTTATCACGACTATTCTACTATGTGTTTGGTAGCACCTATCTCACAGTTATCACGACTTTTCTACTATGTGTTTGGTAGCATCTATCTCACAGTTATCACGACTATTCTACTCTGTGTTTGGTAGCATCTATCTCACAGTTATCACGACTATTCTACTCTGTGTTTGGTAGCATCTATCTCACAGTTATCACGACTATTCTACTATGTGTTTGGTAGCACCTATCTCACAGTTATCACGACTATTCTACTATGTGTTTGGTAGCACCTATCTCACAGTTATCACGACAATTCTACTATGTGTTTGGTAGCATCTATCTCACAGTTATCACGACTATTCTACTGTGTGTTTGGTAGCATCTATCTCACAGTTATCACGACTATTCTACTGTGTGTTTGGTAGCACCTATCTCACAGTTATCATGACTATTCTACTATGTGTTTGGTAGCATCTATCTCACAGTTATCACGACTATTCTACTGTGTGTTTGGTAGCATCTATCTCACAGTTATCACGACTATTCTACTGTGTGTTTGGTAGCATCTATCTCACAGTTATCACGACTATTCTACTGTGTGTTTGGTAGCATCTATCTCACAGTTATCACGACTATTCTACTGTGTGTTTGGTAGCACCTATCTCTCAGTTATCACGACTATTCTACTGTGTGTTTGGTAGCATCTATCTCACAGTTATCACGACTATTCTACTGTGTGTTTGGTAGCATCTATCTCACAGTTATCACGACTATTCTACTATGTGTTTGGTAGCATCTATCTCACAGTTATCACGACTATTCTACTGTGTGTTTGGTAGCATCTATCTCACAGTTATCACGACTATTCTACTGTGTGTTTGGTAGCACCTATCTCACAGTTATCACGACTATTCTACTGTGTGTTTGGTAGCATCTATCTCACAGTTATCACGACTATTCTACTGTGTGTTTGGTAGCATCTATCTCACAGTTATCACGACTATTCTACTATGTGTTTGGTAGCACCTATCTCACAGTTATCACGACTATTCTACTGTGTGTTTGGTAGCATCTATCTCACAGTTATCACGACTATTCTACTGTGTGTTTGGTAGCATCTATCTCACAGTTATCACGACTATTCTACTATGTGTTTGGTAGCATCTATCTCACAGTTATCACGACTATTCTACTATGTGTTTGTGTTCAATAGCAGCTACAGATGCTTTAGTGATTTTAATTACCAGGAGATTTGGACGATGGCCAAACGAAAATGTCTTAATCTTGACCATCTCCCAGATAACACCCCACCATCCGTCTCCCCTGCACTTCATCACAGATTAGAGATCAGTTGTTAATCCCGCTAATCCCCGGCTCGTGCCAGTGGACACATCACCGCGGGTCCACAAAGAACATATGGCCACGTGCCAGTCTTTTGAGCGCCCATTTCCTGGCACCCTAATACCGACACGTCAAGGTGTGACCAGACTTCATTTCCTGACTTGACCAGTGGACAGGGGTGAGTGGTGGAGGGCTGACCTGTTGACGGGGGTGTTGGTGGAGGGCTGACCAGTTGACAGGGGTGTTTGGTGGAGAACTGACCAGTGGACAGAGGTGTTTGGTGGAGAACTTACCAGTGGACAGAGGTGTTTGGTGGAGAACTGACCAGTGGACAGGGGTGTTTGGTGGAGAACTGACCAGTGGACAGAGGTGTTTGGTGGAGAACTTACCAGTGGACAGAGGTGTTTGGTGGAGAACTGACCAGTGGACAGAGGTGTTTGGTGGAGAACTTACCAGTGGACAGAGGTGTTTGGTGGAGAACTGACCAGTGGACAGAGGTGTTTGGTGGAGAACTGACCAGTGGACAGGGGTGTTTGGTGGAGAACTGACCAGTGGACAGAGGTGTTTGGTGGAGAACTTACCAGTGGACAGAGGTGTTTGGTGGAGAACTGACCAGTGGACAGGGGTGTTTGGGGTAGGGCTGGCTAGTTGACACTGGACAGTGGTGTCTGGTGGAGGAGAAAGCAGTGGACATGGTTGTTTGGTGGGCTGACCAGAGGGCGAAGATATTTGATATTTATCAATATGAAAGGAAAGAAACCCTAGTATCCCACGACAAACATTCAAGATTTTGTTCATTCAATTTTATGTTAATATTTAATTGCTCTCAATTATAGAAAATTGAAGAATTCTTTCAATTCAAAATTATTTTTAACTTATTTATATATTTATATATGTTTGATACCATGATAATAAGTCACATAGATTATTTATATATTAATTTGACTTCTGTGTCAATAGATTACTTTGACTGCTGTGTCAATAGATTTCTTTGACTTCTGTGTCAATAGATTACTTTGACTTCTCTGTCAATAGATTACTTTGACTTCTGTGTCAATAGATTACTTTGACTTCTGTGTCAATAGATTACTTTGACTTCTGTGTCAGTAGAATACTTTGACTTCTGTGTACATAGATTTGATGACCCATCAGTCCCTTAAGTAATTAGTAACTAGAGATTTTGTATGTGGCTAAAAGACATGAGTCCCCACAGACACACAGAAAAGGGTAGAGGTCAAACTCGGGGCCATGGGTCAGTGTTGAGGGTCGTGATATGTATTCTGAATTTTGATCTGTCCCGCTGACCGTTGGAGGGCGAACATTTGTCTTTCCACTGGTCAAATCTTGACCACTCTACAGCCTTGGTTCGGCCATCGGCCATCGCTAACAAACCTGCTCGCTAAACCCAACATTGGACAGCAGTTAACAGCAAACACAAGTTTACATGATTAAATAAACCCGTGGACAATTACATTTTTGTAATTACACGCTCGCCGCGCTCTCGAGATTTATCGCAAGGCAACGAGATGAAAAAACAGAAGCGTTGCCGTGTTTCATTAGGCTGACACCCAATTCAAGCCCCACAAGAATTAGTTTGTGTCTATCTGATCAATGCCAGATCAACCCCCCGCGCCCTACCCCTAGTCCTCAACCCCCCCCCCACAGGGAGCCCTGTATCGCTCTCATTTCCTTTGCTCTCTGACAACACACGAAATGAAATTACGCGCGAAATCAAAGTTTGTGTTGATCTTTCCACGGATCCTGGAGACAGGGCGGGGGGGGGGAGGTGGTTGTTTGATTAAAGGGGGGGGTGGGTGGTGGTGGCTGTGCTGGTTTGAGGGTGATGGGGGATGGGTACCATCATGAGAACAAGTCAGACATTGGCTGCTGTGTAGGAGAAACCCTCTCCGACTCAATCAATCCATCGAACAATCAATCATTCGATCCATCCATCCATCCATCCATCCATCCATCCATCCATCCATCCATCCATCCATCCATCCATCCATCCATCCATCTATCAATCAATCAATCAATCCATCCATCCATCCATCCATCCATCTGTCTATCAAGCCATACATCCATCAATCCATCTATCAATCCATCTATCCATCCATCCATCCATCAATCCATCTATCTATCAATCAATACGCTCACCCATCCATCCATCCATCCATCCATCTATCAATCAATCCATCCATCCATAATTCCATCCATCTATCACTCAATCAATCCATCTATCTATCCATCCATCCATCCATCCATCCATCACTCCATCTATCCATCAATCCATACATCTATTAATCCATACAACCATCTTTTAATCCATACATCCATCTATCCATCTTATAATCCATCCATCAATCTATTAATCCATCCATTCATCCATCCATCCATCTATTAATCCATCTATCCACCTGTCGATGTCGCTGTCTTGATACAACTCACATCTACCTTATCTTGGTTGCCAAAATATTCGCATACATAACTACATACTTTTTAAATTGAGAT
The DNA here is from genome assembly GCA_944989445.1 of Ampullaceana balthica. NCBI lineage: Eukaryota > Metazoa > Mollusca > Gastropoda > Lymnaeidae > Ampullaceana > Ampullaceana balthica. The sequence goes on from CALYLW010000158.1 coordinate 954,666, forward strand.
AATTTGGTCTAACCAGAGACTTCTCATCACATCATTAAACCATTCACTGACATCCACATCGAGGGGGACAACCACCAGGTGGCGATGTCAACTCAAGCAGACATGGGTTACCGCCCACCGTGGCGCGTGCTAGGAGATGATTGGATGGGTTGGCCAGAAGGCCAGGAGTTTTATGACATTGTTGGTCAATATCCTACAATAGCTAAGTTGAAGTTGATATTTGTAGCTCTAGCCTCTACACCTTATGATCTAGCCCCACTTTCTATTAATGTTGCCAATCTACAATTTTGTACTTTTACTTCCATTGATGTTGCAGCTCCTCCGATTAGTGTTGCCCCTTTTCCAGTTCGTATTGCCTCTTCTAGCATTGATGTTGCCCCTTCTTCCATTAGTGTTGTCCCATTTCCCATTAATGTTGCCCATTCTCCCATTAGTGTTGCCCCTTCTCCCATTAGTGCTTCCACTTATACCATGGGTGGTGCCCCTATCCCATTAATGTTGCCCCTTCTCCCATTAGTGTTGCCCCTTCTCCCATTCCCCTAGTACATATAACCGAATCTGTGTTCAAATTACGTCATCAAAGATGACCCCAAACTCTCACAACCCATAAACTTAAACGTACCAATGGTCACAAGTATTGAATTATGTCACTACACGCCACTCTCATTCCATTTCATATTCCCACTCATGTCACTCGCACTTCCACTCCCTGAGGTATGATGCCACCAAACACACCACTCGCTCCCTAGCAGTCCAGTTCACTTCTCACTTTCACCCTCTAACATACTGGGCAACCTCGCACATACCACTCACTCCCACTCCCCTTACTTCCCACTCCCCAAATTTCAACTCATTTTCCACTGCTCAAATTTCAACTCATTTCCCACTCTCCAAATTTCAACTCATTTCCCACTCTCCAAATTTCAACTCATTTCCCACTCCCCAAATTTCAACTCTTTTCCCACTCCTAAAATTTCAACTCATTTCCAACTCTCCAAATTTCAACTCATTTCCCACTCCCCAAATTTCAACTCATTTCCCACTCCCCAAGTTTCCGCACAATTCCCTTTCCCCAAGTTTCCACTCACTCCCTACCACACTCACCCCTTATCTCTGCCCCCCCCCACCTAGAGTTTAAAGACACTCTGATAGTTTAACTCCCTGGTGCAAACCTTGATTAAGAAGCTTCTCTCCCTAACGTCAACTCAAGTTTGAATCCTTGGCAGATAAGAAAAGACAACTCGGCCGTCAGTTAATTGCAGGATCGACAAAGGTGAGCGTTGATTGACAGGCCGAGGAGATCAGGCCTGGCCGAGTGCTTATCTCTGGACTCGCTGATCCGATGGTCTCAATCGTCTGCCAATAGTTCGGACGACGCAGGTTTGTTGGGTTTAAAGGAGTTGGGGGGGAGGGGGAAGATGTGGTGCCATGGCTGTAAACTCTAAGATTATTATCTCCACTCAGGATTGTTAACATTTTAATTTATTTAACCGTTTCAATATTCTCAACTTGTTTTAAAATAAAAGCACAAGTTCCCAGATTATATCACTGCACGATACTTAGACTTACAGGTTACTATGGTAACCATTGGTTGTCTCCGGGTTTGTGCCTATAGTTTGTGCCTATAGTTTGTGCCTATAGTTTGTGCCAATAGCCTCCAAGTCAAATTGTTGTAACTAATGCAGTACGAGCTTGTCCTCTTGTTTCTTGTCCATGTTCATTTGTGGCAACTGTGATTATAATTGGAGGACATCGGTTAAGGACATATGTTGGATACAGGCGCTGGAGGACATGGGTTGAGGACATAGATTTGAGACAGGCGCTGGAAGACATGGGTTGAGGACATGGATTTGAGACAGTTTTTGTAAAACATGGGTTGGTAACGTGTTTATTGTATCATGTTGGCCACACCTCTGGCAAAACTATCTCAACTTTTCTAAACACGCCTCAAACTGGAATCCGTCTCGTGCGCGGGATTGTGCCCTCCCTTCACTCTCGTCCGAGATCAACTGAGATAGCCCCATGCATTCCCAGTCCCACTTGACAATTTCCATGGAGAGCTCTTCCAGCAGGCCCGTGAGATTGATGGCAATGTTTAATCTAACTTACGCCAGACTTCACTCTACGGAATACAAACTTAACTTCTTCAAAGGCTGCATGACATTTTCTTATTGGGTTAACGCGGCAATCTATTTTGATGGGGAAAGTGGGGGGGGGATTTCAAACATTTTTATTTGAACAATAAATCAAAGACTTCTGAATCATTCGAATTCTTACAATATTGCACTAGGTGTGAAAAAGTACTTCGGACACTTGGTGTGGAAGAGTACTTCGGACACTTGGTGTGGAAGAGTACTTCGGACACTTGGTGTGGAAGAGTACTTCGGACACTTGGTGTGGAAGAGTACTTCGGACACTTGGTGTGGAAGAGTACTTTGGACACTTGATCTATTCACTTTGTTGACTGTTGTGTATTGTATCTACTGTGAGGGATTAGGTCTCCAACTGTAAACTCATTGGGTCTATGGCAGTGGCAGTTAGGGTCAGCGCTAGGTTCAGGGTTAAAGGCATGGTTAGGGTTAGAGCTAAGATTATGGTTAATGCTAAGATTAGGGTTAAGGGTAGGGTTGGGGTAAGAGCTAAGCTTATGGTTAATGCTAAGATTAGGGTTAAGGGTAGGGTTAGGGTAAGAGCTAAGCTTATGGTTAATGATAAGGTTAGGGTTAAGGGTAGGGTTAGGATTATCTCACTGTGATGTCATCCCATGCTTCTAAACCGAGACCACTCATCCTTCAGGCAAAAATAGTTATATCGATGCTAAAACAGACATTAACTGCTGTGGTATCGATGCTAAAACTGACATTAACTGATGTGGTATCGATGCTTCGCAAGACATTAGCTGCTGTGGTATCGATGCGACAATAGACTTTTGATCCTGTGGTATCGATACTTCAACAGACATAAGCTGCTGTGTTATCGATACTACAACAGAAACTAGCTCATCTGGTATCAATACTACAATAGACATTAACTCCTCTGGTATCGATGCTACATTAGACTTTAGTTCCTGTGGTATCGAAGCTACAAAAGACATTAGCTGCGTTGGTATCGATAATACAACTGACATTAGACTATGTGGTATCGATACAACAGACATTAGCTTCTGTGGTATCGACGGTACTAGCGTTTTCTGTCTTGGTATCGATGCCACGAATGACAATCTAAGTGGTGGTATCAGAGGTACGTATGAAATCTGTAGCATACCTCTATGTCTATAGAGAGAGAGAGAGAGAGAGAGAGAGAGAGAGAGAGAGAGAGAGAGAGAGAGAGAGAGAGAGAGAGAGAGAGAGAGAGAGAGAAAAGAGAGAGAGAGTGAGAGAGAAAGAGAGAGAGAGAGAGAAAGAGAGAGAGAGAGAGAAAGAGAGAGAGAGAGAGAGAGAGAGAGAGAAAGGTGCATAACCCACAATAATACTCCTTAACCCCACTGTAGCCATTCTCAGGAAGATAACTTCTAATGGGTGGGGGTGGGGGTGGGTGGGGGTGGGGGCGGCAGTCCAGCTCTGACAAAATAATGGTAATAAATGAGTTTTTAAGGGCATCACTTCTTGGGGTGTCTAAAACATTCGTGCTCCCTAATTGCATAGTTTCTTTACCAGGTCAGATTTTATGTTAAATATCCAGCCTACTAAAGTAAGTACTATGCTCTGCATTTAGATAATTTGTCTTTAAAACTATGAGGAATTTAAAACAAGGTTAATCTGAGACCGTTCCTCCTGGTATCATCTCGTCTGATAAACATTTAATAAAAGTTATTTTTTTTATATTTCTACCTCCTCCCCTTTCCAAAATCACGACCATCCCAATGGGTCATTATCTCCCCTTTCATTTCCTTCTTCCCTTGTACTCTCTTGATTGAAACACCATTTCATATCAGAGATTGCCAGGAAGCAAAGTTAATCTCAGGCAATCAGTTGCTTTTCACTATTAACTTCGAATGTGTACAAGTGTGTACCGTTGTGTACATGTGTGTACGTCTGTTGAGATGAATATCCTGTGGAACCTCTCATAACGAGAATAATTCGTTCTAGAATCTTATTCGTTAAGCGAAAAACACTCGTTAAACGAAACAAACTTTCCCATACGAACAATTTAAAATACGATAATGCGTTCCAGCCTGAAAAATTAGTAATTTTTCTAAACATTTTATTGATATTTTTTCAAATAAAATTACCTATAAATTCTTAAGAAGTGTAACAACTTGGAATACAATTATTATTTGTGTGCGTGTGTGTGTCCCATTACCTTTTTTCGAGGTCGTAGGGGGTTCTAATGTTTCCTTTAGAACAGGGGTGGGCAAACTACGGCCCGCGGGCCGCATGCGGCCCGCCAGAGCATATTATGCGGCCCGTAGGCATGCACATGTTGCGATCTTATGTCGATGTTAATTTTTTTTGTTGAGAATTTTAGCTATATTTTTAAATTTTTATTTCAAGTATTTGATCGAATCATGGGATATTAAACGGTTTAAAAAACAAACAAACAAACAAAAAATCAAAACACAAAATTGAGGACGAATGTTATGTTTTTAATGAAGAATGGACCGGTACATAACGCTTCAAGAGCGTTGGCAGCAAAGCAGTCTGCTTGCTTTGCCGTGAGTGTGTGAGCGTCTTTAAGGAGTACAGCTAAAAAAGACACGGCACAATTTAACGTTCAATTTGAACGAAGAGAGAAAAGGGAATAGCCAGGAGTTGGTTGTTAGTTTAAAGAAGCAGCAAACTTTTTTCACCAAACAGTCTTTAATACAAGATGCTGCAAACAAAGCCAGTTGGTTGCTATTCCATAAAAATGTAAATCGAGCAAGTCTTTTTCTGACAGCGAATTCATGATGAAATGCTTGTGAGATGCAGCAAACATTATGTGCCTAGAAAATAAAACACAATTTGATAGCATTTCTTTATTAAGGAAAACTATAGCCAAGCGTGTTGAAAGATTAGTGACAATTTGATGCACCAACTTCGAGATGCAAGCAAAGACTTTTTGTGGTACTCTCTTGCGTTGGACGAAAGTACCGATTTACAGGACGCAGCTCAATTGTTGTATTTATACGGGGAATAAAGGCTCCTTTTGAGCTTACCGTAAAAATTACTTAGTGTTGAACCATTCAAAGACACAACTAAAGGTCAGGATTTATTCAATGCTGTTGAGCACTGTGTTGAAAGAGCTGGGTTGGTGTGGAAGAAGATGGCAAGTGTAACAACTGATGGAGCGCGGGCTTTGACTTGAGAAACGTAGGTCTTATGAAGTTGATTAAAAAACAATTAAAGAAGAACAACCTGACCATACACTCTTACCTCTCCACTGTTTCATCCGTCAGGAAAGTCTTTGTGAAGCTAAGTTGAATATCAAGCATGTTATTGACCCAGTTGTCAGTGTGATAAAGCTCATAAGATCCAGGGCACTTAATCACAGTAAGTTCTGGATACATTGATTGAAAATTTGGAAACTGAATATTATAATATTATCTACCCCATCAGTGTCCACTGGCTGAGTCTAGGCAAGATATTGAGGCGAGTGTTTGATCTCAAAGAAGAAATAGTTATGTTTCTGGAGATGAAGGGTTTTGTTTGTGCCTTTGTTACGAACATTGTTAATGAGAAGTGGAAGTGAGACTTCATGTTTGCTGTTGACATTATGGAAAAGTTAAATGAAATGCATGTCAAACTTCAGGGCAATAGCTTGTTTGCACATGAAATGTATGTGCATGTTAAAACATTTCAGGCAAAGCTCTCGGCTAGCAGGTGAAGACAGGTTTTGCCATCTTCCTGTGCTGAAACACAAAACCATTTCTGGTGGAGAAGGCTGACAAGTACACGACTCAGTTAGATGCTTTGGTCGTGGAATTGGAAAGAAGGTTCCAAGACTTCAAGAACCTCGAACCACTCTTCAACATCCTCAGTTCTCCGTTTATTTCAGAAGCTGATTCAGCCACAGAGGATATACAGTTACAGCTGATTGACATACAAGCAGATTATAACCTGAAGGAGAAGTTCAAGTCAGTTCTTCTGCTTGATTTTAATGACTGTTTGCCAGCCGCAGCATTTCCACACTTAAAAAACTTAGCACAAAAATTTTGTCACTATTCACTATTGGAAAAAAATATGCTGCCAAACTTTTGTCACTATTTGCGTCCACATATATCTGTGAGCAAGCTTTTTTTTCTTTGTTCGAAAATAAACAAGTTTAAGAACAGATCTTATCTGTTTACAGACGCCCCTTCTATACAGAAGATCATTGTGTCTATCGATGTAGACTGACAGCAATTTGAATGCAGTCATGCGAATAACAACAAGTAAACTGGTTCCACAGTTCAAGAACATTATCCAAAATTGTGAACAGTTACATACTTCTCATTCATTATAATTGTACTCTATGGTCAGCTTATATGTAAATAATGTTCCTATTTATTCATATTTATTATGACAGGTAACAATTAACTTTTGTTGAAATAATAATGAATATTAAAATCTTAGTATCAAATTGGAAAGCGTGTCAGTATGTAATTTACATGTGTAATAGAGTGTGAATGTGAAATAAAATGACAAGTACATGGTTATAATCATTAATTCATATTTTATACGTTGTAAATTGTAATTGATTTAGACAAAATATATATGCGGCCCGCCTATGACGATACAATATTCAATGTGGCCCTCCGTAGAAAAAGTTTGCCCACCCCTGCTTTAGAACATTCTCGGGCTTGGTAGACCTTGGCGGCGCTCATCCATCTCCAGGTCAGCGTAGGACTTTCTTAGCGTTAGTCATTTAACGTGGGCTCGATCACACGCCCCCATCTTGTGAGGCGAGCGCTCTATTGACTTAGTTATCCAGCCGCCAGTATACTATTTAGATTTGAAATAAAAAACGTAAATAAAAATATGCATTTATGACAAATAATTAATCCTTTATAACTAGAAAACTGTCTAAACACATTGTTTTTGCCGACACTTCAAAATTTGATGAAATGTGTCACAGCACTAATTATATATATATAAACACCCTCAATTATCATTCCGTAACGCTAAGGGACATCACTATGCTTTTTTTTAAAATTAAATGGAAAATATAGACTTAAAAATCATTATATGACGTCATTGTTTTAGCTCATATTTTAATTTTGGAAAAGGGAACGATGCAAATAGAGGATTTGAGGATTGCTAATTATAAAATACTTTGTGTACACTTCAGGAATATTTCGTATTTATCATACGAGGATAAGTTACTTGGGCTTTTGACAACCCATATTATAAAATACTTTGTGTACATTTCAGGAAGTTTAATATTACTCATTTATCATACAAACGCCAGTCAGTTGGGCTTTTGAAAATGGTGGGCGCCGTAGGTGCCCTAAAACAAGTGGGTGCTGCAGCACAACCTAGTGATTGAATAAATTTCTAGCACGAATAGCCACCTTCTTATTAGGCTGATGTTGACCGATTGTATCTGCGCGCTAGATTAGCCACGCTCACACCTTGTACTCGCCTAGATTAGCCACGCTCACACCTTGTACTCGCCTAGATTAGCCACGCTCACACCTTGTACTCGCCTAGATTAGCCACGCTCACACCTTGTACTCGCCTAGATTAGCCACGCTCACACCTTGTACTCGCCTAGATTAGCCACGCTCACACCGTGTACTCGCCTAGATTAGCCACGCTCACACCTTGTACTCGCCTAGATTAGCCACGCTCACACCTTGTACTCGCCTAGATTAGCCACGCTCACACCTTGTACTCGCCTAGATTAGCCACGCTCACACCTTGTACTCGCCTTTCAATCATTTTACTTTTCATTTCAATAGTTATTTTTCCTCTCTTGTGATTGTCCTCTTGTCGTTTTTTCATTGAAGGCTTTTTAGCACAGGTTATTACACTTGGCACGTACAAAAATATGATTTTGTCTGAATACAAAATTTGGAAAAACTTGTGATCACACACGAAAACAATACGCTAACACAGGGGTGGGTGACCTTTTTAGGGCGGGGCTGCATTAGCAAGAAATGAAACATCTTACCAAAATTTAGCCCCAATTAATCTTTACATAAATTTTTAGATTTTTTCGATATTATCCCAGGCTTCCGCGGGTCGCAAAGAGCTCCGTAGAGGGGCGCATGCGGCCCGCGCGCTGTAGTTTGCCCACCCCTGCGCTAACAGACCGAGTGCTAAACACAAACTATTGCTTTGGCGCGGAAGTCCCTGCTCACAAATGAATGTCGAGAAAAAGGGAGTTCCCCTTTCTGCGTAACTCGTTATGCGAAATGTCGCTGGTTAAAGGAGGAGCAGCTTCTTCACATTTGTTATTGTTCGTTGTACGAATTACTTGTTATGAGAGGTGTACATCGAAGTGATGTAGTTCATAGACTTCTCAGTTAGATTCGACATAGTTTCCTTCATGACCAAATCGAACATTGTCATTTCAAGCACGACCAATCTCTCCATTCATTTGTCCCTGCAACCATCACTCCATCCATCTGACCCACCCATCGCTCCTTCCATCTGTCCCACCCATCTGTCCCACCCAGCTGTCCCACCCATTTCTCCACCCCCATCTCTTCTCTACCCCCCATCCACTACCATCTCTCTCAACCCATCTTTTCACTCTGTGATCCAATCATCCGGCCACTCTGCCCTGGTCAAACCTTGACTTTTGTCTGGTCAAACCTTGACTTTTGTCTGGTCAAACCTTGACTTTTGTCTGGTCAAACCTTGACTTTTGTCTGGTCAAACCTTGACTTTTGTCTCGTCAAACATTGAGTTTTGTCAATAGAATTCCCATCAGACTTCAATAAGGACAGAACTCTGGACAACAGACAAGTGACAGACCTCTGGACATCAGACAAGTGGCATTTCCATTAAGTAGTTGCGGCCACCCCTGTCCCATACCACATATACAGCACAGATCCGAAACACACAGTCAAGCATACACTCGCACACACAAGTCGTTCCATGATTGGGTAACGTCAAATAAGCCCAGAAGCAGTTTTGATTGAATTATTCCGAGTCGACCCACTTATGAGAAGCTGTTTATTACTTTGAAATTGCGTTGGCGTAACTATTTGGTCTTTCTGGTGGCGTAGGGATATTTGAAGTCAAGCACATCAAGGATGAACTCTGTCCAAATGAACTTTTAGAACTTTTCTTTCTCGAAATTTTTTCTGACATCTATTAAGGTATTTTATCGAATTTTGTACGAGGGGTGACATCCAAGAAAGTGGATTATATTGAAAGCCAAGACATCATACCATTTTGATAGCCAAGAAATTATATCAATTTGTCAGCCAAGGAAGTAGATCAACTGGGCAGCCAAGAAAGTAGATCAATTTTGTCAGCCAAGAAAGTAGATCAATTTGTCAGCCAAGAAAGTAGATCAACTTGGCAGCCAAGAAAGCAGATCAACTTGGCAGCCAAGAAAGCAGATCAACTTGGCAGCCAAGAAAGCAGATCAACTTGGCAGCCAAGAAAGTAGATCAACTTGGCAGCCAAGAAAGTAGATCAATTTGTCAACCAAGAAAGTAGATCAACTTGGAAGCCAAGAAAGTAGATCAATTTGTCAACCAAGAAAGTAGATCAATTTGTCAGCCAAGAAAGTAGATCAACTTGGCAGCCATTAAATTAGATCCGCTTGGCTCCACACAAAAAAATCCGATTTGTGGTTGTGAATTTTGCCGCCAAATGAGGCAGTTAGACATTAACTAATTAAATTGATGAACTTTAATAAATGTATCATGATTTATTTATGTATTTTCATCGGAAATCGATGTAAAAACCAAAACTTTATCTCCATTGGACTACAGAATGAGGTGAACAATTGATGACGTAATTTAGACCTAGACAACGGAATAGACAGCGAATAAAGAAAAGCGTGTACAAATAAATTTATCAATTTTTTAAAAGTCCTGTTTGAGTTGTCAAACTTTTTTTTTAAGTGTTAAAAATCCTTTTTAATGAAACTTTACCCCGTAAATATTTAGGAACATTTTTTTTGTTACTTCCTGAATTCCTGATTTAATTAGCTTCATTGAAATAAAAAAATTAAAATTAAGTATTTTTAAAATAATGTATATACAATTTGTTTTATTATTGTGATTATTTTATTTTAATCCTTTTTTAAAAATCACGTTTGATTTTTTAAACATTCATTTGTGAAATTAATTATGTTAAAAATTGCGATATGTTTTAACATTATGTTAAAAAATTCCTTTTCATTAATTCATAGCCTTTTAAGGCCATTTGATCCCGCTAGAACAGCTTTCTGTGTGGAATAATAAGCTAAGCAGGGCCGGCCTTTGGCCCCTGCAACCTATGCGGCCTCAGTGGGCCGGCCTTTGGCCCCTGCAACCTATGCGGCCTCAGTGGGCCGGCCTTTGGTCCCTGCAACCTATGCGGCCTCAGTGGGCCGGTCTTTGGTCCCTGCAACCTATGCAGCCTCAGTGGACCGGCCTTTAGCCCCTGCAACCTATGCGGCCTCAGTGGGCCGGCCTTTGGTCCCTGCAACCTATGCAGCCTCAGTGGGCCGGCCTTTGGTCCCTGCAACCTATGCGGCCTCAGTGGGCCGGCCTTTGGTCCCTGCAACCTATGCGGCCTGTGTGGGCCGGCCTTTAGCCCCTGCAACCTATGCGGCCTCAGTGGGCCGGCCTTTGGTCCCTGCAACCTATGCAGCCTCAGTGGGCCGGCCTTTGGTCCCTGCAACCTATGCGGCCTCAGTGGGCCCCGCGCTTACTCTAGGGTTTACACCTAGATTCTAGGAGTTAATTTTCGCTTATTATCCTTATCCCTACCCAGACTAGGCCCATCGCAATCCGTTTCGCATATTTCCCCGCAGTTGTTAAGCCCGGCCCTGAAGGTAAGTGATGTCACCCTATCTGAAGTTTTCACCACAGTGTGACAACGTGTGACATTCTGCTTCCGGAAATATTCCAAAACTGTTTTAAAACATTATTTGCCAAAATTTTGAGGGACCACGTCCAAGGGACCACGTCCAGGGGACCACGACCAAGGGACCACGTCCAAGGGACCACCACCAAGGGACCACGGCCAAGGGACCACCACCAATGGACCACGTCCAAGGGACCACCACCAAGGGACCACGTCCAAGGGACCACGTCCAAGGGACCACGACCAAGGGACCACCACCAAAGGACCACGACCAAGGGACCACGTCCAAGGGACCACGACCAAGGGACCACGACCAAGGGACCACGAACAAGGGACCACGACCAAGGTACAACGTCCAAGGGACCACGACCAAGGGACCACTACCAAGGGACCACGACCAAGGGACCACGTCCAAGGGACCACCACCCAGGGACCACCACCAAGGTACAACGTCCAAGGGACGACGTTCAATGGACCACGTCCAAGGGAACAAACTTATCGACCAGTTTATTTGGGATCTATGGAATTCCATGCAATAACTCGATTAACTTTTTAGGGGCAAGTAAAATCTGAGCTTGGAAACGTTCAGTCGGATAGAGTGCCGGGCCTTTGCCATTATCACCTAGCATTAACCGGGTGACGTTTCTTGATGAGAAATAGCGCACAGCATGCCGGGATAGCGATGGACGCGCTTCCTGTATATTATTTAAGGGGGAGTGGCTCGGAGCGAGGCTTCCGGTCTCCAGGTCGTCTGTGGAATCTTCTCGTCTCCACCACCATTAAAGCAGCTGGCGTGGTGACATCCAGGATTTAAATTGTGTAAATACTCCAAGAGTTCGTCTCCATGGCTACATTTCGTTGAGAAATGTAATGGCTCATACAGATAACTGTGAATTATAAGTAAAGACATGACATTTAACAGACGTTTATATATACCCCTTATCAATAACATACAAGAATTAAAGACATGACATTTAACAGAAGTTTATATATAACCCTTATCAATAACATACACGAATTAAAGACATGACATTTAACAGAAGTTTATATATAACCCTTATCAATAACATACAAGAATTAAAGACATGACATTTAACAAACGTTTATATATAACCCTTATCAATAACATACAAGAAGTAAAGACATGACATTTAACAGAAGGTTATATATACCCCTTATCAATAACATACAAGAATTAAAGACATGACATTTAACAGAAGTTTATATATAACCCTTATCAATAACATACAAGAATTAAAGTGCCACTACAATTGTAAATACTAACTACCACATGAGCCCAGAGTGAAAAACACTTCGTAATAGCATTAATGAAATATAAAACTCTCTGCAGCATATTCTTTTTAAAACTGAAATTTCAAGGTTTTTTTAGGATAAAACACACATTATCACACATTGCATGGTTAGAATACATTTTTTAGGCTTTTCAGTGATATAGAAAGGAAAAATATTTATGCATAAACACACATTTTATTCACGAAGATCTTTAAATTGCGTTTATATATTTGAAATGTATGTGCTGTCTGTTCGAGTTTGCACAATCAACTTTTCCTGAACCATACCAGATAGAGGGTTAGGATTGCAAATATGTTAAGGAGGTCCCAAGGATGTGCATGGGCCAAAAAATATTACCGAACAGGTTTAATGGATTTCCTAAATAATCAAAAAACCGAAAAAATATCCGTGTTTTGTCAATTTCTCCCCAACCATAACATCTATCGGGTTGAAACAAGCGCCAAACAATAGCTAATAATATTTAGAACAATTTTGGAGAAGAAACTTTTGAAAAAATCTCTTTTCGTTCGACTCCCGTAATTTTAGCAGCAATTTGTAGATAGCAATTGTTCTGTTTAGTTTCCGAATTATTAATTTGAAATGACTTTTAATGTAATCTAGAATGATTTCCCTTGAATAAAAAAAATCGGAAATTCTTTGTTGGAAATTGCGTTTAAATATTCATTCGAGTTTGTATTACTTGTTTATAGCTCTATGAGCTTTCTAAATTTGTTAGATTTTCTTACTACGCCATTTCTTACGTAACAAACATTTTTGGTCACAGAAATTATAGATTAAGATGGATGGACGGTGGTGTGAAAAATATGATTAAAACGTTCGGAAAATGTGCAAAAAGCGTGCGAAAATGTGCGTGAAACGCTGAGTTGTGTATGTCGTCTGCTTCAGACCGTTATGATCAAAGTTATGGCACACTTGCGGGCAGCCATCAAACTTGTCTGGACTGTCCACTATACAGCACGCACAGAGATTTAGTATCCACAAAGGCAGAGAGGGTCAAGCGAAAAGTTATGTCCGAGCCATGCGTGTATCGACGCCGTTAAGGTTCAAGTTCAAGGATCTTCAATATCCAGGGACATGGGATCTGTTTTAACTTTGGGACTAGAAACCAATACGGCACTGACTGAGTGTGACTCTGGACGGTCACTGGACAATGAGAGCAATTAGGAAAGTGAGGGCAATGAGAGCAAAGAGGGCAATGAGGGCAGTGAGGACAATGAGAGCAATGAGGGCAGTGAGAGCAATGAGAGCAGTGAGGGCAATGAGAGCAATGAGGGCAATCAGAGCCATGAGAGCAATGAGAGCAGTGAGAGTAATGAGGGCAATGAGAGCAATGAGGGCAATGAGAGCACTGAGGGCAATGAGAGCAATGAGAGCAATGAGGGCAATGAGAGCAATGAGAGCAATGAGGGCAATGAGAGCAATGAGAGCCATGAGAGCAATGAGAGCAGTGAGGGCAATTTACATGGCACTTGAGAATTGCGTATTCTTTAATATCATTGAGCAAAGTGTGCAATATCATTGATATAATTGTGTACAGTGCGCAATGTCATTGACATAATTGAGTGGTGTTTAAAGTCAATTGTCATTAGTGTCATTCAGTAGAGCGTAAATATTCCTCTATAGGGTACGTAAGTATTATGGCAGTTATGTACAGTATCAGCGCAGGGATCCATTCCTCACAACCTACTTTCAAGGGAATTAATGTCATATGGCCTGTTTTAACAAGAATAAATTTACCTTGACATACTTTCGGGTTCCATGACCTACTTTGACCTATGTCTGCCCTGGACTATGCCCTGCCTCAAAGACTAATGGCATCAATGGCATACTGTAACTAATGTCAACAAAGTTCTCCCCTCTCGGAGATTTGACTTTGTCTGATCAGTGGGCTTAATAAAAACATTAGATTATTTATCGGGATTTCCCTTTGGTGTGAATTTTAAAGGTTGGGGGGAGTGGCTATAGTGGACGTGTTTGGGGAAATAGTATTATATTTTGAAATATAAATGCTACATTTTAACGTTATCAGAATGACTTTTAGTATCACTTCCTTTCCAGCGTTGAAGTTGTGTAGACAAGAAGTAATAATTAAATCTGACAGCAGAAATTACGTCCCCTGGTGTTAAGATTTCCAGTAATCCCCCTTTAGCTAAGAGGAAAAACGACCAGTCTGGTCCATGCTAAGCTCATTGGGATGATGACGTGGCTTTCTACGTCATCGCCGACAATGCAAGCTAGTACAGGATGCTCGTCACGCTATACAAAACTAACTTAATTTTTTAAAGTCTTTAAAATTTTGCAATGTGGTTACATTATTTCAATGAGTTGCCATGCAGTAGTTTCAAAAGAACGCACCGCATAGGACTTCTTCCTGTCCATCAACTCCGGGAACTTTCAGAAGGAAACAGCACCGCTATAGAGAAACACAGCACCGCTATAGAGAAACACAGCACCGCTATAGAGAAACACGGCACCGCTATAGAGAAACACATCACCGCTATAGAGAAACACAGCAGCGCTATAGAGAAACACATCACCGCTATAGAGAAACACCGCACCGCTATAGAGAAACCCATCACAGCTATAGAGAAACACATCACAGCTATAGAGAAACACATCACCGCTATACAGAAACACAGCAGCGCTATAGAGAAACACATCACCGCTATAGAGAAACACCGCACCACTATAGAGAAACCCATCACCGCTATAGAGAAACACATCACCGCTATAGATAAACATGGCACCCTTATAGAGAAACACAGCACCACTATAGAGAAATACAGCACCGATATAGAGAAACATATCACGGCTATAGAGAAACACCGCACCGCTATAGAGAAATACATTACCGCTATAGAGAAACACCGCACCGCTATAGAGAAACACATCACCGCTATAGAGAAACACATTACCGCTATAGAGAAACACCGCACCGCTATAGAGAAACACCGCACCGCTATAGAGAAACACATCTCCGCTTTAGAGAAACACCGCACCGCTATAGAGAAACACCGCACCGCTATAGAGAAACACCGCACCGCTATAGAGAAACAAATCACCGCCTTAGAGAAACACCGCACCACTATAGAGAAACACATCACCGCTATAGAGAAACACAGCACCGCTATAGAGAAACACAGCACCGCTATAGAGATAGATAATTTGAAGTGAGTTCTTTCAGACAATAATAGGAATGTGTTATTTGGGTCGCTGGATGTGATGGTTAGTTATGCTTAATCGGTACATTATCAAGTAGACTCATTAATATCTTTAAAATAGTTACATAATGAAATCAAAGACAAGTCTAGTTTTGAGACATTGTTTTAAAAAATTAATTGCTGTGAAAAAAATATGTGATTCCTTAACGTTAGCATTGTTTTTTTATAGAAGTAGATTTTGTAAACTTTACCACCATGGATCTTGGCGCTAGTCGAAAAATCCAAAGGTTTTCATACTATGATTAAGATAAAGACTTTTTTATTCCCTCGATCTCTTTTTTTCAACTCTACCCCTTACCTGGGCCAATGTTCCCTTTAAGCTGCGCGGCTGCGCAACAGCGCAGATATCTGACTGTCGCCGAGCAGTAGTTAAGAAATACCGTGCAGCAATTTTTTAAAAATATTGCAGAAAAGCAAAAAAATGGACGCAGTGCACCTTTGCACACAATTTGTTGTTTTTTTCCTTTGCACATGAGCCAACGAACCTTAGAGGGAACATTGCCCGGGAACACACATGCACGTCACGAGTTCACAAAAATGGAGGATAATTTTTAGTTCAAAAGCCTCTCAGAACTTGAGTGAATCTAAGTGAGAAAAGTTTCCTCTAAAAGCTTAATGTACAGCTAATAATATATTTTTTTTAAAAAGATCCATTTATGAGCAGAAGGCCACGAGATAGCTACGGGTAATTGTTTTACATGTTCTTGAACATGCAAGTGTTCTAACATTTTTTATTTGTTGTTGATTTTTTTCCCCATTAAGCATCCAAAAGTGGATGTGGAGAAGTCTCAGGAAATGTCACGGAGTAGACGAGACAGGATCTCATTGAAGAGACGAAATTTAATGGGGGATATTTAATACTGTTATTAATGGCTTCTGCTTCAAATGTTTTATTGAAGTCTGCTAAAAGTTTTCACAATTTCAGCCACAAGTTGTCATAAAGTCTGCCACAAGTTGTCACAAAGTCTGCCACAAGTTGTGACAAAGTCTGCCACAAGTTGTGACAAAGTCTGCCACAAGTTGTGACAAAGTCTGCCACAAGTTGTCACAAAGTCTGCCACAAGTTGTCACAAAGTCTGCTAAACTTCTCACAATATCTGACACAAATTATAACAAAGTCTGCCACAAGTTGGGATGAAAAGTTTTCTGCTGTGGCCTGTTGGCATGTTGCATCTGTCATTTGAATTGTCATCCGTCATTTTGAATATCACATCTGTGCATGGCAACTGTTAGCACTGATGGAAAAACAAAGTCTGCAGCCTAGACTGGGCCCCATGCCTCCTGGTTAGAATGGAACCTCTGGGTATACTGCGCCCCTGGGTAGACAGGCCCCTGGATATACTGGTTCCCTGGATAGACTAAACTACTGGATAGACTGGTCCCCTGGATAAACTGGGCTACTGGATAGTCTGTATATTCAAATGTATGGCCCCTTTGATCTATAGGATAGCAGCTCTATATTTAATTGTTTAATTCTTATATCCATATGAGCACACACCTCTATTTATAGGATACCTTAGTAAGTAGCAAGTAGTAACTCTACTCATCACCTTAAACCACTCATCTCACACTCTGAAAACCTTTAAACTCAATTAAATTGTAGAATAAATTTACTAGTAGTATTTTTTCCCAGCATTGTTTCTTTCCATCTTATTTCATTAGACAGCCAGCGATCAATTAAGTCTTTGACTTGTGAAATTGGATCCCAGCGAAGTGTTGAAAACTAGGACCTGGCCGTGTGTCTCGATGGTCTATTCTACTTCCATTGCAATGACATCAATCGTGGACAATGTCACTGTGTGTAACAACTGGATAGTTATGGTACCAGTGTGTAACAACTGGATAGTCTGGTTATACCAGTGTGTAACAACTGCCTAGTTCTGGTACCAGTGTGTAACAACTGGATAGTTCTGGTACCAGTGTGTAACAACTGCCTAGTTCTGGTACCAGTGTGTAACAACTGGATAGTTCTGGTACCAGTGTGTAACAACTGCCTAGTTCTGGTACCAGTGTGTAACAACTGCCTAGTTCTGGTACCAGTGTGTAACAACTGCCTAGTTCTGGTACCAGTGTGTAACAACTGCCTAGTTCTGGTACCATGCAGTGTGAAATAACTGCCTAGTTCTGGTACCAGTGTGTAACAATTGCCTAGTTCTGGTACCAGTGTGTAACAACTGGATACTTCTGGTACCAGTGTGTAACAACTGGATAGTTCTGGTACCAGTGTGTAACAATTGGATAGTTTTGGTACCAGTGTGTAACAACTGCCTAGTTCTGGTACCAGTGTGTAACAACTGGATAGTTCTGTTGTAGATGCATGACATAATTCATTAATTATACCTAATTTCGGGTAAACATTGAGAAACAGTGTGTGTTGGTGGGAGCACATCTGCTTCAGAGAAGGTTAAATACTCACACGGCACATCATATGAACTAAATGCATGTGGAGGTCAAGGTCAATGATTTTATTCTCAACTTTGGAAATGACCCATGTCGTGTTGCTCATTGGGATTTTTTGTTTCTTCTTTCAGAGCCAGGCCATGCGAATTGTGAGAACCATTGGCCAAGCTTTCGAGGTGTGTCACAAGCTTGGTGGTCAGTCCCGGCCAAACTCGGACATCAAAGAGGACGCCAGTGACCGGGTATCTGAAGATAATGATAGAAAAGTCACCAAAAGTAAGTAAGACCACTGAATGGACTACAGACATGTGGACAACTGACTGGACAACAAACTTGTGGACAACTGATTGGACTACAGACATGTGGCCAACTGACTGGACAACAAACTTGTGGACAACTGACTGGACAACAAACTTGTGGACAACTGATTGGACTCGAGACATGTGGACAACTGACTGGACAACAAACTTGTGGACAACTGACTGGACAACAAACTTGTGGACAACTGAATGGACTTCAAACATGTGGATAACTGACTCGTGTCTTGTATCGGACTACATTTTAAACTTTAAAACCATTATAAGGACTCTTTTTATCTTTGCATATTTTGGAATACAGAAACGGCATCTACGTTCTTTTTCACGGCATGTCCGTGTCATAAGGACATTTCCTGGTACATAAGGGCATCTCCTGGGACATAAAGGCATCTCCTGGGACATAAGGGCATCTCCTGTGACATAAGGAAATCTCTTGTGACATAAGGGCATTAGAATTACAACATCAAATTAACAGAACAATGCACATTTTTACAAGAATATATGTTTAAGTGTATAACACTATGTGGATGTATGTGCATTAAACCTGATTTATTCACAGACAAAGAGGCTGGAGGCCAGGAGAAGAAAGAGTTGAACACTGCGCCCAAGGAGGCGAGCAAAGAGAATCACAAGCCAACCCCTCCCAATGAGTTGAGCTTAA
The DNA here is from genome assembly GCA_944989445.1 of Ampullaceana balthica. Lineage (NCBI taxonomy): Eukaryota > Metazoa > Mollusca > Gastropoda > Lymnaeidae > Ampullaceana > Ampullaceana balthica. The sequence goes on from CALYLW010000158.1 coordinate 973,513, forward strand.
AGAGCACACAGCATGGCCTCCCTGCGGTACGGAACACATCTGTCTATCTGTCTGCTGTCTCTGTCTTAGACTTAGTGTGTGTATAAACATGGCCTCCTGGCTGTATGGAACATTTCTGTGTCTGTCACTTTTATCTGCGTATGTGTGAGGTTACTTCAGGGAAAAATTACATTGTTACCTTTTCAAAGCATAATCATTAGGGCATAACCGAGTAGACAATTTCCACCGAGTACCGAGTCCGAGTATTTGGATGCACTATTTGCCGGATCCGGATACGAACCGAGTAGTAGCTGCGACTTAGGAGAGTACCATTTCTTTCATCATCATAATTGCAGAGCCAAAACTGTTCAATGTTTTCATATAATCTAAATTCTAAAATAGCTAAATAATTTTTTACCTGTTATAAATTAATAATTAATTCATATTTTTAATTTGTAGGAGGAAATTTGACAACTTTACATGGAATGCTGATAAAGTTAATGTTTTCCGCCAGTAAGTGGCATATATCTCTACAACCATTGCAGTCGGACGGAAGTATATTAGTATAATGGCCATCTTTTGAAAGAAATTTAGACTATGCGTGACCCAGTAACAACTGGTTACGCCACCTGCGGAATGCTACTGAAATTATCGTGTCTTCTTTGCCAGCTGTTCAGTATTTATTGAATACCATTTGCTTAATTTTTTATATATTTTTATTTTTTAGCTATTTGCGTGTGTAATATTTGCCGAGGCGAATACTTCCGGATATTACCGAAAATCGTAATATTCGGCCGAGGCGAATGTCCGAAGCAATTTCCGGTTATGCCCTAATAATCATACCTCAATGCAACCATTTATCCCCAAATCCATCCTTCCCAATGGTGACTTTGTAGCTTACGCCGAAGCAATTATCTTTAACAAATGTCCACAATTTTGCTGGAACATCTGATCTTTTTCTCCCTGGCCGATAGTCTCCCTTTGCACGCATCCGGTCTGTAGGTGATCACGTGATATATTACCTCCCCCTCCACAGCTCCCCATGAAACTCTCGACACCCCTCGGCTCTCCCGTCATGCTCGGTGACCGGGGAGACAGCGGAAACGGAAGTGGTCACGAGTTGTGTCAGCTTCCTCTCAGTCAGCATCACCAGATGCAGCTTGTCAGACAGCAGCTCGAACAGCAACAGCACCAGACACAGGTAGGATCAAAAGTCGGGTTGGCACACAGGTAGGATCAAATGTCAGGTTGGCACACAGGTAGGATCAAATGTCAGGTTGGTACACAGGTAGGATCAAATGTCAGGTTGGCAGTAGTTGGTACACAGGTAGGATCAAATGTCAAGTTGGCACACAGGTAGGATCAAATGTCAGATTGGCAGTAGTTGGTACACAGGTAGGATCAAATGCTGGGTTGGCAGTAGTTGGTACACAGGTAGGATCAAATGTCAGGTTGGTACACAGGTAGGATCAAATGTCAGGTTGGTACACAGGTAGGATCAAATGTCAGGTTGGCAGTAGTTGGTACACAGGTTGGATCAAATGTCAGGTTAGCACACAGGTAGGATCAAATGTCAGGTTGGTACACAGGTAGGATCAAATGTCAGGTTGGCCGTAGTTGGTACACAGGTAGTATCAAATATTGGGTTGGCAGTAGTTGGTACACAGGTAGGATCAAATGTCAGGTTGGCACACAGGTAGGATCAAATGTCAGGTTGGTACACAGGTAGGATCAAAGTTCAGGTTGGCAGTATTTGGTACACAGGTAGGATCAAATGTCAGGTTGGTACACAGGTAGGATCAAATGTCAGGTTGGTACACAGGTAGGATCAAATGTCAGGTTGGCAGTAGTTGGTACACAGGTAGGATCAAATGTCAGATTGGTACACAGGTAGGATCAAATGTCGGGTTGGCGCACAGGTAGGATCAAATGTCAGGTTGGCACACAGGTAGGATCAAATGTCAGGTTGGCAGTTGTTGGTACACAGGTAGGATCAAATGTCAGGTTGGCAGACAGGTAGGATCAAATGGTGGGTTGGTACACATGTAGGATCAAATGGTGGGTTGGTACACAGGTAGGATCAAATGTCAGGTTGGTACACAGGTAGGATCAAATGGTGCGTTGGCACATAGGTAGGATCAAATGTCAGGTTGGTACACAGGTGGGATCAAATGTCAGGTTGGCACACAGGTATGATCAAATGTCAGATTGGCACACAGGTAGGATCAAATGTCAGATTTGCATGTATTGGGAATAGCATAAAACACCTGAAGAATCGAGTTATAGTTTGTGATGTATAAATGTCTTTGTGAGTGATGATTCGAGTCTGAATTATTATTTTTTTACAATAAAGCCGATAATTGAAAGTGATATTTATGTGAAAGTGATACTTATGTGAAAGTGATACTTATGTGAAAGTGATACTTATGTGAAAGTGATACTTATGTGAAAGTGATACTTATGTGAAAGTGATACTTATGTGAAAGTGATACTTATGTGAAAGTGATACTTATGTGAAAGTGATACTTATGTGAAAGTGATACTTATGTGTAGGTGATACTTATGTGAAAGTGATACTTATTTTGATCCTCGCCCATGTGTCAAAGTTAAACTAAAACTGCACATTGCCATTCCCAGGTTGCTATTGCCCAAGTTCATCTGTTGAAGGATCAGCTTTCAGCCGAGACGGCTGCCAGGATAGAAGCCCAAGTAAGTCACGTGACACAAGTCAGCCAGAGAACTTATCTGACCATGAAGACATCTTTTTTTTTAAATTACTGTACTGTAACACTTTCCAATTTTCTCTTTAAAAAACTGACAGTTTTATTTCTGAACTTACATTCTGCCGACTCGGAGTGCCCTCCCCCTGCCTGAGCCATTACTGTGGCCCCATGGTTGATACATTGCGTCTGAGCCATTACTGTGGCCCCCTGGTTGATACATTGCCTCTGAGCCATTACTGTGGCCCCATTGTTGATACATTGCCTCTGAGCCATTACTGTGGCCCCATTGTTGATACATTGCCTCTGAGACATTACTGTGGCCCCCTGGTTGATACATTGCCTCTGAGCCATTACTGTGGCCCCCTGGTTGATACATTACCTCTGAGCCATTACTGTGGCCCCAAGGTTGATACATTGCTTACGTTGTCAGCCTTGGGTGCTACTCTACCTTGTTTTTATATTTTTGCTTTCCTCTCTTCCGAACTCCTGCAGGCAAGAGCTCACCAGCTTCTCCTCCACAACAAAGACCTGCTGGACCACGTCTCGCTCCTGGTGTCTCGCGTCCAACAGCTGGAGATGAAGGTCAACGGGGTGAACCCCCACAGCGTTGAACCCTTCCACGCCCCTGCTCAGGTGGGTCACTACCAGCGGTGTTAAACACCTGATCAATAATTTGATTACAGCTACGACCGATACTTTTGGGGGTTTTTAGTAACAGTTTTGTTTAACTAAAATTAGTGGGTGTTAAAAACAAAGGTAAAATCAGAAGGATAAAATATTGAGAGATAGGTTGGGAAAGGGAGGGAACGGGGGCTAAACATATCGTGGCTCAAGTTGAGAGCATTTTTGTGAGTATTGTCCCCCTTGTATTTTCATTAGAGGTAAAGTCTTTTCTTGTGATTTATTCTAAGCGATTTTTGACAGATATTCTGATGTCGTGCCCAGTTCTAAAATTTCAGTGTCGTTACCACGATAGGGTTTGAGAGTAAGACTCAAAAGCAACTTTCATTTCGTTATCTAACACCAAAGTGTAGCATCATTCAATGTCTGTTGTGTTCCTGTGTGATCCTACCTTGTTAGCTTATTCTATAGTTTATATAAATCTTTATTCTGATGGCTTGCTGTATTAACCGCTGAGTGAATAAAACGTCTGAAAGAACGAAAATTACATGGAGCCTCATTTAAAGAATATTCCGTGAGTTGATGCGGGAAGTTTCAACTTCAAAGGTCCGGCTTTCTGTGTCAGTTAGAGTTAGAGTGTAAGTGGTGTGTGGGGAGGCTTTCCAAAGAAGGGACATTCCCAACGTAGCGCTACGTGACCCGGTAGTCTGGAAATACTGGGTTGCTTAGAAGTGATTGTACTTTTAAAAAGTGTTTGTGTTTGGCGGGAAAAGGTGGGGTGGGGGGGGGATAATTAAGAGATCGTGCATGACGGTTTCATTTTTTTTTAATTCGAAAACGCTATTTAAATGATTAAACGTTCTTGGATTGTTGGTATGCAATCAGAATCACTTAATTTAAATGTTTACTCTAGTCTACCTCACATCAAATCACATCAACTTAAGATATTGTCTCGTCTAGCTTACATCTCAGTGACAGATAATTCATGTTCTTCTTGTAATTGTGTACGCCCCCACTCCCCCTGTTCACTTCCAGGCAAAAGCAAACTCCAATGTTTAATGACTTTCTTTCCACTGCTATCGTCCATAGATTCCATCTCTCCCAGACGCAACCACACCCCGACCAGCCCCCGTCTACTTGCCAGACATGAGGCCGTCCAATCATTATTTAAACCACGATGTGGTGGGCGGAGCCAGCACCTTTGCCAACATCAAGGCTGCGGGTCTTGACGCTGATTCGCCAGACAGCGGCCACAAGGAGATGTCATCGGAGAGTCTGTCCTACAGCCTCAGCAACGGGGACGGAAACGGTTGGCTGAACCCGTATGGGCCCGCCTCCATGACGTCATCTCAGGACTCGGGGCGTAACGATGACCACGGCGGTTGGGTAACGCCCACGCCTCGCTCCTCTTCCTCGCCCCCATCCTCCTCCCCGAGCAAAAGCAGCACGCTCAAGGCTGGTAGCACCAACAGTGTTGACAGGTCAGGGGGAGGGACAGGTTCCACCACCCACATCCCCCACTCGTCGTCCTTCACCCCGGACTCTTACTTGTGCCGATCTCCCAACTTCTACAAGACGTCCTCGGGGGGCTCCCCCCACAAGAAAGACGCCTCTGATAAGGTTAAGCTCATCTCTCCATTGGCGTCTCCCCAGGGTTCGACCAGCAGCCACAGGATGGACTATAAATCCTCGCCCCTGTCTCACAACAGCAACCAGTCCATCTCCTCGGCGTCGTATACGTCATCTCCGTCATCGTCCGCGGCCTTGACCTACACCTTGACCCACATGTCGTCAGGAGGGGCGGCGCCGAAACTCGATCCTCCCCCGAAGTTCCGAAGAAGCTCGCGACCAATGGAAAGGTGGGAGCGGGGCAGTTGGTACATGTCATCCTTGGCTGAACCCCCGGGGGCGTTCGCCTCTGACAGTGACTACTATTCTACTTACACCGGCGGCGGCACAAGCAATGGCGTCCAGCTGAGATCCCACACCCGCAACAGCAGCAACGGCAGCAGCATCGCATCAGCCGCAGCCTTCCGTTACTCTGACTCCAGCGCTCGCTCCTCCGTCTATAGCGACAACCGAGAGAGCACCTCGTCCATGGCCGCCCTACGGCAGAAACTTGAACTTCGGGTCAACGACCTCAACTCTGCCACACAGCAACAGCAATACCAACAACATCATCAGCAGCAGCAGGGCCAGAGCGGCAAGTGGAAGATGCGTCTAAGCTACACATCAGATGAAAACAGTGACAACTCAGCTGACTTTACGGGAAACAACCCCCATAGCCAGTGTCGTGAATCAGACAGAGTGGAGTCCCTTAGAAGTTGAGGAGAAGGTTCATTCTTATAGAGGAAAATAGCATAATATTAACAACTTAGAACTGGAAGCGAATGTTCATTCGTGTAGAAGAGAATGTTTATTCTTATAATGAGATATAGCATCTATATTAAAAATTACAGTAAAACAATTGCACACGTCAATGAAGTTTAAAAATGGTTTATTTTATAAATTTGAGCAAAATAATTTTGGTAAGCACTTTCAAATATAACAGTAATATAACAGTATTATAACAGGCTTTCTCGCCTATAAGTTTTTAAAAAGTTATTATTTATAGTTATAAATAATAGAAATGTAAGTAATGGATCAATTGTAATCCTGACAGAGTCATAAAGAGATATGTAATGTATAAAATGTGAAATTAGATCACCTTGAGGTTCAATGGTAATAGACATCGTCTCAAACATTGATGTGGTAATAGACATCGTCTCAAACATTGATGTGGTAATAGACATCGTCTCAAACACAGATGTGGTAATAGACATCGTCTCAAACATTGATGTAGTAATAGACATCGTCTCAAACATTGATGTGGTAATAGACATCGTCTCAAACATTGATGTGGTAATAGACATCGTCTCAAACACAGATGTGGTAATAGACATCGCCTCAAACACAGATGTGGTAATAGACATCGTCTCAAACATTGATGTGGTAATAGACATCGTCTCAAACACAGATGTGGTAATAGACATCGTCTCAAACATTGATGTGGTAATAGACATCGTCTCAAACACAGATGTGGTAATAGACATCGTCTCAAACCCAGATGTGGTAATAGACATCGTCTCAAACCCAGATGTGGTAATAGACATCGTCTCAAACACAGATGTGGTAATAGACATCGTCTCAAGCACAGATGTGGTAATAGACATCGTCTCAAACACAGATGGCAGCCATCATCTACTTAGCATTTCGATGGTAGCATCCATCTCATCACTATCCACATGGCAGTATCCAACTAAACTATATTCAGATGGTATCATCCATCTCATCAATATCCACATCGAAGCACCCAACTAAACTATATTCAGATGGTATTATCCATCTCATCAATATCTACATGGAAGTATCCAACTAAACTATATTCAGATGGTATCATCCATCTCATCAATATCCAGATGGAAGCATCCAACTAAACTATATTCAGATGTATCATCCATTTCATCTATATCCAGATGGTAACATCCGTCTCATCTATATACATATGGAAGCAGCCATCTCATCTATATCCAGATGGTAACATCCATCTTATCTATATCCAGACGGTAATATTCATCTCATCTATATCCAGATGGTAGAATCCATCTCATCTATATCCAGATGATAACACCCATCTCAGCTATATCCAGATGGTAGCATCCATCTCAGCTACATGTAGATGGAAGCAACCATCTATATCTAGATAACCAATTATCCAGAACAGTCTCTGAAACATTTATCCACGAAAAACAAGTTGTTCAAACTAAAACAAAAGAAGACAATGAACTATTCTACAGATAAAGTGTGCAATGACGTCACTAACTAAGATGAGTTAATGGTAGCCAGAAACATAGGACATCAATGTCCCTTAAGGGTGTCCTGAAACATAGGACATCAATGTCCCCTACAGGGTGTCCTGAAACATAGGGCATCAATGTCCCCTATAGAGTGTCCTGAAACATAGGACATCAATGTCCCCTATAGAGTGTCCTGAAACATAGGGCATCAATGTCCCCTATAGAGTGTCCTGAAACATAGGACATCAATGTCCCCTATAGAGTGTCCTGAAACATAGGACATCAATGTCCCCTACAGGGTGTCCTGAAACATAAGACATCAATGTCCCCTACAGGGTGTCCTGAAACATAGGACATCAATGTCCCCTACAGGGTGTCCTGAAACATAGGACATCAATGTCCCCTATAGAGTGTCCTGAAACATAGGACATCAATGTCCCCTATAGAGTGTCCTAGAACATAGGACATCAATGTCCCCTACAGGGTGTTCTGAAACATGGGACATTCTCCCTGAACAGCCAGCATAGGTGTCAAAATGTCTGGTTCCAAACTGGCAAGAAAAATGGGTTTATCAAACTTAACCAAACGACAGAGACACCAAACTGAAGAACTGCCAGACTGCCACTCAACGCGTATAGTTTCACAGCCTCTTGAAGCTACGCGAAATTGAATTGTCCATGACATGCATTAATATTCATGATATTTACATTTATATGAAAATGATAAATAATTTTTATTTCTGAAAAGTATCATTTCATTGTGTATTAATTTTCATGACATACAGTTGCAACTAACACACTTTGAATATTGACTTTGAGTAATGAAAGTTGACTGTAAAGACATGCTCCTTTGAAAAACGTGCATATCTTTAAATCTCAGCTAAACGTATCATCTTCTTACATATCTTGACTGCATATTTAATCCATGTTAATGTTATGTCTTTATTTTACCAATTCTATTTGAAGAGGATGAAATGGGGGGGGGGCATTTCTTTCAACAATCTGTCAAAGGGCGGAACAACTACATCGACATCCGTGGTGGAAGAAATGAAGTTTTTTAAAAGTATGTTTTATATTTTGGATAGAAATGTATCATTATGCATATTGCACCATTGTACCGAAGACTGAATAAATGCATGTGTTGGTATGACTGAATAAATGCATGTATTGGTATGACTGATGTGCCAGAGACATTTATATTTACGATATAATCAATAAATGTTAATTAATGCATCAAAAATTAAATCTAAATGAATTCACAATTGATTGAATGAATTTAGCTCCTATTGAAATTGAAGTAAAGTATATATTTGAATGAATGAATCGGAGCCCTTTTTAAGATTGTAAGAATACATAGGTGAATGAATGTATTGTTATTGTATTTGTATCAGTATCACTGAGAAACTATAAAGCATGTTGATTCCATTATTAGCTTCGCAAAATAATTTAAATGTTTTTTAAAGAATTAATTCATCTTGGTATGAACAATGTCTGTTTAGGCAATTAGTTCAAAATCTTTTTGACACGTTTTCTTAACACATAGAACTTGATAAACAATCTTGTCATTTGTAACAATCTTGTCATTTGTATCAATCTTGTCATTTGTAACAATCTTGTCATTTGTAACAATCTTGTCATTTGTATTGCAATCAAACAGAACCTCTTGTACAGGGGTCACCAAACTTTTTTTCAAGGCAGACCGGACGGCTGACAAAGTGACGAGTGTCCTGATAAAGTGACGAGTGTCCTGACAAAGTGACGAGTGTCCTGACAAAGTGACGAGTGTCCTGACAAAGTGACGAATGTCCTGACAAAGTGACGAGTGTCCTGACAAAGTGACGAGTGTCCTGACAAAGTGACGTGTGTCCTGACAAAGTGACGAGTGTCCTGACAAAGTGACGAGTGTCCTGACAAAGTGACGAGTGTCCTGACAAAGTGACGAGTGTCCTGACAAAGTGACGAGTGCGTAGCGTCTTCAAATCGTTGACAAAATAAGTAGAAGTTTTAGTTCAGCCTTTCAAGTCAGCCATAGTCAGGGGAGGGCACTAAAAAATAACAACAAACAGATGACAAACATCATTAAAAAGTTATCAAAGGAGGCCAACAAACAAAAAAATATAGTTATAACATAAGATAGTCATAGTGTGCACATATAATATAGTTATAACATAAGATAGTCATAGTGTGCACATATCCAAATCAAACAACCTAAAAACATTTGTGATATTTGCATATCTGACATTTGAATTTCATTATGTCATCAATATTTGGATTGGGAATTGATGCATCCAATCAGGAGAATTGATGCATCCAATCAGGAGAATTGATGCATCCAATCAGGAGAATAGTTTTCAAATGTATACCAGTCAATTACGATCTCGTTTTTTTTTACTTTCTTACTAACTTTTTAAAATTTGTTTCCTAACATACAAAAGTTGCTCCAAACACTGTTACCATACTAGCGGCTTAATTCTTTAGTTTCAAAAACATCAGCAAAGCTTCGGGTAAAATTCAAGAAGTTTTATTTCTCTCTGCTTCTCATTCAACAAGTCATTTGCCTGACTGTAAGTTAATTCAGTTAGCTTCAAATGTAGTCAGAGGCGTAACAATGACTTGGCATCGGGCCAGTTGCCAGGGGATAATCCTTCAATCTATTCCAAATTTAGTAAATAAATATTTTTTTAAATCTGGTTGCAGTAGGACAACCTTCTGCTGCACTTTTCCCAACCAAATTAAGGGAATAAGCTGTGGACGGCACATAATGAGCAACACTGCACTCCTCACGAAGGATAGTCTGGACTTGGCTTTACTTCCAACTTATACTTGCAGCATTGTCGTATGACTGTCCACGGCAATTTTGAATTTGAATTTCTTCCAAAATATTAAAAATAATTTGGGCAATTCCTGATCCAGTATAGGACTTAATTGGTATGAACTTGATGAATCTCTCAACAGGAATGAATGGTATTTAGCTAATAACGGAACGCAATATGTAATTCAGGTTAATTAGGGACACCAGTGTACTTGTGCGTGATTGTGGGTATGTCCCCGTATGAAATTCACAGAAACGACTGGTCTCAGTACACAGGGAATATCCAAGTCTTTCCCACAGAGCGCTGGATGATGTAAGATCCATTGTATGAACACAGCGGTGCGCAATTTTTAACTCTTCCAAAGTCTTCATCTACCCCACTAGACCCTTCCCCACTCTTTTCCCTCCATCATCTGTAACACCTCAAAGCTTACTCCGCTGAAGATCACAGGTGTACGCTACAACCAGCTGCTTGCTATTAGCCCGGGAAAGGACTATAAACAAAACACCTTAATAAAATGATTGAAAATAGTGAATTTTAGGCACAAATTAGCTAAACATTCTCTGTATTCTAAATACTTCAATACGTCTCTTGAGTCATATGTTCTTTATTGCACATGCAACATTCTAGTATCGTTAGCTGGACTTTGTTTGGTGACCCCTTGCTCTTGTAGATATACCTGTACATTGCATTGATTATGATATGAAAAAAAGAGAGAGATGTTTTAAATAATTTTAATTGAAAAAAATCAAACAACATCGATCCTATCCAATAAATGTTACGTTTACCATAATACCACTTGTTTTAAAGTTAAAGGAGACAATGCATGGGTATTTTGTTTGCGTAAAGTGTAATTCATTTTTTGGGATTTATTTTAAATTAAACTTTACAAAAATTGTGTGTTTTTTAATGCTAAACTGTCATTTTCCCTGTTAGTATTAGTGACGAGTTAGTGTTGGCGTATCCCTGCCCCCAGTAAGTAGTAACATTTAAATTTTAACCAGGTCTATCAGTGTCAACAGTAAGAATTCGTTTTAAATGTCTAATCCTGCCGAAGTTGGAATTAGATGGGTATTTTTAACAGGTCTTTCCTGCCACCAAGTTGTTTTGATAGAAATACACAAACTGTCAATGACACTATCTTAGAGGATTTGAATAATTTGATAAGTGTTAACTTAGTATTCTATTTCTATGTATTTGTATTGATTAATTTATATCAAAAGCCAATAATCGTTTTTATGCAATACAATAAAGACCTTGTTCCTCCAATAGGGACGTAAATAAACTACCATAATTTAGATTAATAGTTCATGTAGTCGCTTTCCCCCAATTTTTTCAGTTCAACCTACTTTATATTTTATTATTAGTTTTATGTAACGTGCAGACGTAACCTTCAACTATCTTCACCAACATGTTTATTTGACGTGTGAACGTCTATACTAGTTTATAACAGAGTATAATGGTACATGCTGTGACAGATCAATAATTGTAAAATTATATATTGTAGGTTTTATTTATAACTGATTGTTGTCCATAATAATAGTTCTTAAAATTATTATTTTTTAAATATCATCACTAATACCAGTGGAACACATACCTCTCTTATTCATTACTGTTTCAGTGACCATTGCAATGCATCCTTGTATTGTAGTGTTACAATTTATTAAACTTTTGGCCAAAAACTAAAAGAACCACTGATTCTCGGAGTAGAAATTAAATCCACCACATTAAAAATTTAGAGAATCCAAGACAAAATAATTCAGTAACCAATACCAGTGTAGCATAAATAATTTTTGTAGTACCTTATTAATTATTTTTTTTAAAAGTAAAGAACAAATTTAATGATGTTCCTGTACATATTTTAATTTAAAAAAAAACCAAGTTCAAGTATTGATCATTGAAAGTTAGAGGTGTGTTCGGTGTTCATTGATGTTCGGTAAGTTAGAAAAAGTAATTGTATAATAATAATATATTATTTAGATTAGTAGAGTGATGTCAGCTGAATTCTTTAAATTTCTTCATCAAACTACAAAGCAAGTAATTTTTGCCACTTACTCATATCTTTACATAAAATCATATTAATTATACTCATTATCAGTTAGGGTTGATTTGCCAACATGCCATCGTATGTGAATTCTATTTGTTTGTAAAATATGTATAAGCTCATCTAAAAATATTATGTCATAATGAAATCTTTATATAATATTATATTTATAATTCAACACTGAATAATTAAGAGGCACATTTGTGAACAACTTGCCAGGTGTAACATGTATCAATAAAACTGATTAAATAATGATTTACCTCTTTTGTTTGAGACTTTAAAAAATAAATATGTCAAATACAAAAAATAACCAGTATAACTTAGTACAAGGCATTTGTGTTTCTTTTACCCTAAACTCTACAATAAAAAAAAATCTGACCAAACTTTACTTCAACTTGGAGGAAAACATTCTTGATTACGATATACAGGTACTCATTAGCCATTTCATTAATGAATGTCTTCCCTAGATATCAAGTAACCAATAGATCAATAGCTATTTTAGATAGATCAACACAATGTTTGAACACCCTATTCTTATTTAGTTATTGGAATGTGTGAGATTAAATAAGACTATATGAAGTAAGCAAGTAAGGTTTCGTATCAAGATAAGACAATATAAATTTAAGGGCGAAAAAAAAATGAGAACGCTGAATTATCATTTATTCAATATTTATTGTTTAACAGCATATTTCCTTATAGGATAAAGACGCTGTTTCCTCAACTCCTTTCTACTCTTGATGGAGAGTTCAAATGGTGTAAGGGCACGACGCATGGCTCTGGTCTTTTTCTGCCTGAGGTCTTTGGGCTTGTGAGCCTTCTTGCGATAAAACTTGCGCAAGTTTTCTTTCTGTGTCTGGTTTATGACGGTGAGAACACGGGCAACTGACTTTCTAACTGTGTAGCTAAAGGCAGTAAAATAAAATAAAACAAGATAAAGACAAATCTTTGAAAACGATGAAGGTGAATATAATATTTTAAAATCATAATTCGGTTGCTGCAAAAGAAAAAAAGATATTGGCAAAACGAGAATTTGTTCACAGCCCACCCCGATTTCAGTAAAGAAGTGGCTAATTATCGTTAAACGAATCAAAGATGGCAGCCGTAGATGGTGGTCACGTCTAGGACGGTACTGTTGCTAGGTTGCAGTTACTTTAAATATTCATATATATATACTTTAATTTTAATAGCCCCTTAATATTATTTCCACAGTTGTCTCCCTCCCGGTTAAAATTAATTTAAAAAAAGGGGGGGAGGGGGTCTACGTGGAGGGGGAACGACTCCCCTTATAAATATTAGACACGAATCATCGAATACGAAACTGTGGACATATTAAGTGATGCAATAAGCCCGCGAATTTGAAGGCTCCCACTTGTTCGTTTTGCCACCGTATCGCAAACATCGCCTTGGAAATTTATTCGTGATTTGCTAAATGGAAGCTGAATTAAGTGTCTTACTTACTAGTGATATTTCGGAAGGATATAGCTGGAGAATTATTTATAAAATTAGTGATAAAGTGTATTTGTCGTGATTTTCTTCCATTGCCAGGCCCATTTCAACTTCATCATTTTCCCTCGGTTGGGACTATCGATCTGCCCGCCATCTTTGTCCTTGCCTGGCAACAAAGATGGCGACCAGAAGAGACCGTATTTTAGCATGATCCGTACAAAGATAATTTACACAAGAAGCCGTTGCTAATTAACTCACCCCCCATCTCCCCACCTTGACTAAATGTGCCCTGGGAGTCCCCCCCCCTTTCCTTTCATTTTTATTAGAAAAATTACACATCCTCAAGATCTATCAAACTATATCCCAAGAATTATATAAATAGAATTGTTTGCCAAATGTGCTTATGACAGCAATAAGTTTGAGACAATGTCTAATGAATCTAACAATGACGGAAAAAATTAAAACAAAAAATAAGAGGCATAAGTAAATATACTAACATTTTAGCCAGTTTGGCAGCTGCACCACCAGTAACTTTTGCAACTCGAAGAGTCTGAAGCTCCTGCAAGTGAATTAGTAAATAGACAAATGAACTAATGAATTGTTTAAATAATAAAACTAAATTGCCAAATGTATAGACTAATCCTGACAAATGCAAAATCTCAAAATTAAATGAATATGTAGGTAATAATATAACCTATATTGTCATATAAAACCAGACTGTAATTTAAATTAACTCTTTTAAATTTAATTTATGTATGTATCAGTGTATGCAAGTCTACATCACAAATCATGACAAGGTATCAAAACCAACTCAAATTACTAAAACGCAAACAAATGAGAATTAATTTTTTTGACTTTCAACTTTTCCCAAAGACCATATATTCTAATTAACACAAAGCTGCCCTGACCAATGGTTACATTATGTACTTGTTATTGCCTTTAGTTTATAGGCCTAGGTCCAACACCATATTCTAAACATCAGTGACTTCTGACATTCACATATTAAAGGGCCAATGGTCAACCCTCTATCGACTATGAATTAAGGTTGTTAAAGACAGCTCGCTTTTGAGGACCGGTTTAACAGTTCAAAAAAGACCGGTTGAACATCGGTCTGTATTTTATGTTACGTGAACCAAGAAAAGAATTATCAAATTATCGCCTTGCGTCATCTGATTTGACATAATGCATGTACTGACGCTAGTAGCTAGTGTTCAGATCTCTGCTACCAAAAAGGCGACTATTTTTTAATTTAAAAAGTCCAAACAAAGAAGGAAACTATGATAATTAATAATCAATTTTAAGTATTAGAGGTATTAAAACGGCATATTAACAAATGTCAAGTTAGTTTGTTTTTGATGACCGGTTAGCAGTTAAAAAAAGACCGTTTTACTGTCCTGTCTGCATTATTCCGTAAGTTTTTGAGGACCAACAAGAGAATGCATCAAATCCCCCCCCCACTTATATAGGGGACATCAAAGGGCATGTGATGTCACAGCCTGATTGTGTTCAGGTCTCATGCGCTGTGTTCCTTTCCAACGCACTCAAAATACATATTTAGTAAACATCAAATTATATATCAATGTGGGAATTTTAAGACAAATGCCTTTGACATGCACGTACTGGAAAACTGTTGATATAAGACCGAATTTGAGGACTGAGAATCTGACTAGTTTATGCTTATCTTTCCTCTTGTAATATTAATTATAGTAACACTCTGGGCCTTGTCAGTTATTCACAACTTGAGACTACCACCCTGCTGTGTCTTACCTCTGGTACTATGCTTCGGCAATAAGAGAATTAAAAAAAAATAATTAAAAATTGTTCATTAACCAAACTCCATTAGCTCCTGATGCGACTAAATGCGTCCGTTTGTATAGCGACACACTCGCATTTTTAGTTAAAAATAGCATTGAAATCGCTTTCCTTGAGACTTCCGGCTATTGTGTGATTCTACGAGAATTCAATAAAAATTACCGGATGTTTTATCTTGTTTCACCTTCGATACATGTGTTAACCCTTTACTGGGCAGAGCTTTACGGATTTTCATCCTTTAAACGGGCAAGATTTTTTTACAATTTTAGTGATATTTAGGGGTACGTCAGTAAAAACACCATATCTTAGGTATTAGTGCAAATATTTTAATAAAATAAAAAGCAAAATAAACAAAAATGAATTCTCTTTTGATTATTTACCTTTTTATTCTTGTCATGTCTTGTTTTTTTTATTATTCCATGTCTTCCCCCCAATAAATATTCCAATAACGTTTTTAAGAAGTCCAAACAAGCACTACTGACACTATTTACAAGCACAAATTTCTAGTCTGACTGAAAGATCGGATGTTTGCACAATACTAACACTAATGTCACTATCAATCTTTTCATCAAATTCAAAGTACATTTTTCTCAACTCAATTTCTGTTAAATTTAAGCCTGTAAACACCACTTTATCGCTTCAAGAATCCAAACTATCCATTTTGAACACACACACACACAAAAATTGAAAAAAAAACAACAAAAAAAAACCAACACATCAAAGAGAACACGTGTGGAAATGTAGTCAAATCTATCCACAACAGAATAAACAGGAAATCATGTGCCTGAAGTCTCGCAATTTTAAAAAAAACGTGAGATCTTGACTGATAGTACTACCGGCCGTTTTGGGGATAAGACGCTTTCGGCCGCTGTGCCCAGTAAAGGGTTAATTGGCTTGACGCGTCTCTAACAAATGTTTTACCCGAGGCGCCGAAAACCACGATATAGGTCTTTAATCATCATTATTTCGCAGTGCATGTTATATTATTATTAAACTTAATTCATTTCTCCATGCATCAATCATTTTATTTTTTAAGATAAACGAATATCTTTAGAAAAGAAAAGCATTTTTCTAATGGAATCAAAAGCTTAACGAACTTGCTTCTCTTTTGGCCGCAATATGAAATAGATACAGAAGTAGCCCTTCAGGAGCTATTGACAATTGAGTCAACAGTGATGTGCATTTGTATATTATTTATAGACCAGAACATTGAGAAAACGCTTTGATGTCAATGTCGCTCACATATTGGCCTTGGTATTCTGCAGTAACACACCAAAAAATTAACTCCGGGTAATAATCTAGTACCGATTAATTGAAGTTACGGTTAAACAAGACATGTGATGATCTGAGCACCTCACTATGAAACATGGTTTACACAGACAAGAACAACGTAATTCTAAACAATGTAAATTGGCACACAAATAGGCCAAAAATTTAAGATGACAAAATTGTCCTCTAAGACAGGCTGGAGCGCACAATTTTTTATTTCAGAATATGTGCCAATTATAATAAAAATACAATCAGAAATTATTTTAAGATATATTGCCAAAGATATTTAATAATACGAAGTGGGTGGACACCTCGCAATGCGGGGCATACACTGTAAAGCTTGGTTGTCGCGTAAATGTGACGTCACATTTTGCTCTTTCATCCGGGTCCGTTTCATGTGACTACTTTATAAGATTTTAAAAAATTCATACGGTACATGAGCTTCTGTGGTCTCACGGTTAGGACATTCGATTCTTGAACTCTAGGTGTCAGGTGGAGGTTCGAGTTTCGTTTGAGTCTTTTTTTTTAAAAGTTTGTAGTTTGTTTTAGGGTCTGGGTTAGGTTTAGTCGTCTATTTTTAAAAATTAAAATAGAAAAAACAACAAATATAGGCCTAATATAGCAACCAAAAATATGATTTATCGAGCGCACCGTTCTCTTTGCTTTTACCAAATTAATTTTAAAATGATAAATCTTTTTAAAAATAAATTTTAAGCTATTAAGGTGGACTGGTTAGATTATACCAAAATAAACAGACTGCGTAATGCGTGTCATCCACCCAACTGAGTTTAGACCGCGCGTTGCGTGGTGTCTACCATCGGCCTTAATAATATTACACAATGATGACATGACACATTTCACAACTGTCAACTTACATTCTTCAACTCATCAAGCTGTTTCAGGAGATCCTCCTTTTTCTTGCCACGAAGCTCCTTAGCCTTGACTTTGACCTTACATTTGAATAAAGAATAGATCAATTTAATAAAATCAAAATAAAGTTTGGCCTAAATTTATATATGCCTACTCAGAGGAAACAATAGGAGATGGATTGGACGCACCATTAGGTAAGATAGGGCTAGACAGGCCTTAGATTGGAACCCTCAGGGTAAACGACAACGAGGAAGACCCAAGTGAACATGGAGTATGGAGACGGAGCATTGTTAGACGAGGCTGGATAACTGGGAAGAATTGAAGCGACTGGCAAGGGACCGGGTAGAGTGGCGAGCTTTGACAGAGGCCCTATGTTCCACAAGGAACTCAAAGGACAAATGATGAGAGGAAACATTAACTCGGTTGACTTGATTCTTGAGTTGATATTGATAGATCTACTTTTTACTTTATTTTATCTAAATTAGTAAGAAATCGGTTCGATATTGAGAGGGACGAAATAAATTAGGCTTACGTAGAAAGAAATAGAACATATTCAATATTATTAATTCTAATGATAAATACGACCCGCTGTCTTTTTTATAATGGGAGGCTAAAAAATAAATAACTTACATTTAGTCATCGGGCTTTTACATGTTTGCTATCGAAAATTCATCCAGATATTTACATGCATTAATCACACCAAAAAAAACGTTATTGCATTGAATGAATATGATATAAATTTTAAAAAACTAACCATTATCAAAAATATAATATATAAAATATAAGTTTTGTGCAATAACTTATAATAAATTTCAAGATGAAAGTCGATTGTAAATATCACCTACCATTTTTGGACAGTTTTGATATGGAAAGAAAGAAGCGTTGAAATAGCGTATAATACTTTCCGGTTCCGATGAAACTATTTTGACGATTATGTTATAATTTTAAAATGTCAATTTGAAAGATTGAAAATTTTCAAAAAAAAATAATGAAACCTTTTCTGTTATTTAAACTATTTTGGTACAAATTAAAAATTACTTATTATTCTATTTAGAAATAAGAAATGAACACAATTCTTTGTCAAATAGCAAATACATTTTCCGGTTTTACTTCCGGGGTGTATAAGGAAGGAGACTAATTCTCGTGATAAGTGGCAGTTAATAAATAATTTAAAGAATGGCAAAAAACACAGGTTCTAGCAAATTTAGGAAAGTAGATGTAGATCAATTCGACGAAGACAGGTACGTTTTACAAATAAATTTACTCGCTTCTAACTCGTAGGTATTTTTAAACAGAATTATGTTTTGGCTTTGGGGTGTCACCGGGTGTGTGAGTGTGCACTTACTCATACTCTTACACTGACACAGTTACAGTAAACTTACACTACTTACTTTACTAACTTAATTATTAGTATTACTATTAATAGTATTATTAGGAATAAATATTAGTTCTACAGAAGTTCTAGCTCTTGATTATTAGTATAAGAATTAGTCTGCGCTTAAACTTAAACTATTTAGTCTTAGAGTTAGAGACTTTGACTTAGACTAACTAAGACTAAGAGTACTAAGACTACAGTAACACAGTTGAATTTCAGTACCAGCACTGTGTACGACTATAGACTATACCAACGGTGGCCTAACTGCATGCAGCTCTTCAGGGTTTACATAGCGGCTCGCAAACAATTTATGAAAAGAAAAGAAAAAAAACAACTTTTCTTTTGAAATTTATATAAAAAAGAAAGGTACGTTTAAAAAAAACCTTGACCCAAACAAGGGGTTGAAAATATTTGGGCTTGATTTAAAGTTTAAAAATTTAAGGGAGCAATTGGTTTCTCATCGGTTGGGGGTTTAAACTGTTAAACTTCTAATTACAGTTATGGCATGGTAAAAATTTGCATTTCGAGCTACCATTACTGTTAGCCCAACAAAAGTTATTAACTTTACTGTTTAAAAGTTTATATAACATATGGCAACAAGTGCAGGAATCCAAAATATACAGAAGAAAATTTAAATAGAAGTTTTCCACCAGAATGGAAAAATGACTTGGCATTTATTGATAAAGTCTGTAATCTATTTCATCTATCCTGTAAAACACCTCTAGCAAATTACGAACATGGTCAAGAAAAGTTTGCATCGCGGTATCCACTGCAATCTTTATTTTAATAAAGCAAGCTGGATTAGTTAAAGACTAGAGTAAGAGACGCTACTTTCTGCTTTCCAGAAGTTGTCACTTCAACTGAGGGAAGTTATGCCATCACTAGGAATATTGCTCTAGCTTAACAAACTTATTTTGATGGGGACTTTTAAGATGAATATCGAGGAAGTATTTCAATAATAGATCCAAATAATTTAAGACACAAATTTCAATGAATATTTGTACTTCATAATGAAATTCATAAAAATCAAAGCATCGAGCATTAACTAGTAACAGACATCTGACAGAAATTCACACAACTATTAGCTACCTAGGCCTACCAGATTTTAAAAACTGGTTAGTTCAAAGGCATCTTAAAGCAAAATCATAACAATTAATTTTCACCATAATTATGAGTCTATATGCAGTGGGGTTTCTATTCATAAATTTTACATATTTAAATGACATAGTTAAATAGAGCTTATTTTAAATTAAATTTTAGCACCAAAATTATATTTTTAGGGTTTGTAGTTTTAAAGCTATGAATTTTAAAGTGTGGTTCAAATTGTCCCAATACCCAATGCATTTTGCCTCCACAATTTGTGACCTCAATTCGGCTGTTCGCGTCACGCACTTTATCTCTCGTTTTAATAATGATTATATTTTCAGGATCAATGCTACAAATAAAATTATTATTTCTTTATTTTGTTTTAAAAATAATCTTTATTAATAAATCATTTTACTTTGCATTAACAGTAAAATTTATCTTTAAACGAATTTATGTTGTGTTACAAGTTCCAGTTCACACAACTATCATGACCTACATATGACAAAGTGAACTGTTCTCTGTAAAAGTGTACAAATAATATTAGGAACTCCTTTTGAAACTTCAATTTTGACTGTCTAATTTAACAACACTGACCAATGGCTAAATATTTTTTGCACACGGCTACAACTATTTAATGAAACAATTGAAGACATAGTATTAGTAGGAGTCACAATGAGGTTGAATGAATAGTAATGGTTGCCAGGGACAACAAGTTTGCACACGGTAAATTATAGTATTTTATAATATAAACTCTGCTGGCATTAGCCGTCTAAATTAAGTATATTATTGAATTAATTCCATATTAGATCATCTTTAAAGTTCAATTATCAAATATTTTAATGTTACTGGGCTAAATAATTGAAGATTTTATAAGCATCGGGGACTTCCGCCATTAAAAAAGGGGCGGTGACACTTATGTAAAGAAGGGTCATGTCACTCAAAATGAAAATAGGTAATGGCCGACACGTCCTAGGTCAATGAAAATTGGCATAGAGATGTATCAATAGATGGTGCTGATGGCGATTTAATATGGTAGATGGTGAATTTAGATTTCAACAAAAAGTTGTGAGTCAAAGATGCCATATATTGACCTTTTTATTCCAAAATTGAAAATATAATTGAAACCTATTAAAATGTAGGCCAATATGTCTTGCAAAGCTTTAGACCGGAAAAGGAACTCGAGTACGTTTAGAAAGTACCTATTTATTAATAGTTTTACATCCCCCTCGGAAAATTAAAAACTGGGATCTTCCTGCGCCGAATTTAATTTCCCATACAAAAAACGTAGTAGTCGCCCTTGGCATACCGAAGTACCTAGTTTAGTTAGTATAGTCTATCGTCTACTGTTTGGAAGAGACCTAGTCTAATATTTGGAGCCAGCTACATCACTGTACTAAGTACTATCTATTATACTATTGAAGAAGGGCGGGTAAAGTTGATCGAAAAACTAGTCAAGCAGTGCAGTTTGATTTAAAGGCTGCGTAGGGGACAAATTGTTTTTCTTTCTTTCTGTTATCCAGAATATAAGCAAGCTTTTCAACATCTTCTAATGATCCTGATCTCTGTTTTGTAATCGATTTGACCCCATTCACATTCACAACATTAGCCTATTTAATAACATTTTTGTTTTTCACAGTAACTATCATAGAAATTGTCGTTCTCTGCATTCGGTATGTCGATACTAAATCCCGGGCACGCATGCTAATTTCATCTTTTAAAGTCTCTTTTTTCACCTCCTTGGGGATTTTAATCATTTTTTTCTATTTTTCATTGCTTAGCTCCTCTCATTAACTTTCTTAGTACTCAGGGTAAGTGAATTTACTTAAAATTTAAGAGAAAAACACAAAATCATATGACAATATAGTTATTGCGCGACTTGTCCACTGTCTGGTAGCAACTGCCGTACCAACACGCTAAAGTATCGCGCCATGTGCTGTGATTTCTACAAATTACTCACACGCAATGTGTCAATTTTACTCATGCTTGCTCTAGCACGCAGGTCGTATTCCAAAGGTCTTATACCAGGCAAAGTATTTCGCGTCCAAACAGAACATATACTGAGTTGGATTTATTCCAAAGCAGACACATACTGAGGTACCACTTTTGGGCTCACTAATTCTGCATTCAGTTATTCAATGAAGTGCATTCATTGGTAATTTGTAGTGATAATCCTAAGCAATTTGTAAATTCAAGGATACTACTGTAACTGTCTTAGTTCTATTTTCAGTTCTCTAAAACTATTTGTTATTTTAAAAAATCAAGTTAGTTAATGAATTTTTACCATGGATTGTTGCTCTATATATCATATTAGTATTATTAGCCTTATTATAAATGAGCTAGGAAATAGATAATGTTGGCTAAAAAAAAATCAGCAAATAACAGAAACAAGAGTAATTTTTATATGGTACACTGTCAAGAAGGCATCTCAAAAAAGCTTATCTACAAATTAACTTTATGCTCTATACATTTTCACATTAATCAAACTCAAGGCACTCAAGCTTTTTAAAAAACTCACCTCCCACGTGTGTGACCTACTTTATGGACAGACTCGTGTCTTCACAGAAATCCTTAAATACATCCAGTGTAAACATTTTCATAGCCTAAGAATCACTCTCACCATATTATAAACACTTACGGCGGTTTTTTTAGGAAGTAACTGAAATACATAGTAAACAACTATTAGCTTTAACATTTAGCCTAAAGTCTGGAGCTAAATTGAAAGATGTTTGTTAGGGCTGAAATGCATTGAGTCGAATAATTGATGTTTCATAAAAATAAATATATTTGAGGAAGTTAACTTAAGAAGCGATAGTAAATATAAATATATATTTAGCATACACACAAATAAATGGGGATGCCTCGTGTTCTGAAATGGTAATTGAGTTCTTGTAATTTTTTAAAAATTAAAAGCTAAGAGAAATTTTTTAAAGATATTATAAGGAACATTTTTTCACAAACTGATTTTTTTCCCTACAAAATGTCATCGCAGTGAGTGGAGCAGCATAATTGCTTTTAATATGATATTGTTATTGCCTTGCCAGATTCAAAGATGATGAAGATGCAGATGGTTCAGGAGTCGACCAAGGCCCAAGTGAAACTGAAGTCAATAACCTCCTAGCAAGATATCCTTTCTTTTGAATGAGTAGCAATAATAATATTGTATCCTAGGCAAGATATTCATATTGTCTCAAATAACTAAAAGTTAATTATTATTGATATTTAAGTGAATTTTGATTATTTTTCTTATCCATTTACATTTTGGATGATTAAGAAAGACCTTTTGTAAGCCATACTTTATTTTGCCAGCAGTCTCACTAATTAAATGATTGATATATTATTTAAAACCCATCCATTAAAGAAAGCATTGATAAACTAGAACAAATTAAAAAAAGAGCTGCCAGATTCATTACTGGAGAATATTCAAAACTGACAAGAATAACACCATTAGTTAAATCATTAAACCTTGAAACACTAGAGCAGGGGTCTCAAACTCAAATTGCCCGGGGGCCACAAGAGTCAGAGTCTGGGTGATGCTGGGCCGCATGAAGTTAATACAAAAAAAGTACAACTGTTCAGTATCCCCCATCTTTATTCATTATTATTTATTTAAGGTTCAAACATTGGCTTAACTGGTAGCACTCTTGTTGCCTTTGCTATTCCTACTGCTCCTTGCTGGAAGAGACCTGGCTGCGTTTCCCCTTACACAGCTGAAGCACATTTGGCTTGAGGGAGGAAGCAGTCGAGACCCTCAGTATAGCTTGAAGATGATCATCACTGAGTTTTGACCTGTGCTTGGATTTATTGAAGTTCATGGTGGAGAACAGCTTTTCACACATGTATGTGCTCCCAAAAAGGCACATAGTCCGGCTGAACATTCTGGAAAGTTCAGGGAATGTTGGGGACAATTCTCTCAAAAAGTTTCCAAGCTTGTCTGCTTTTCCATTCACCTCCCTGAACTTAGCTTTCAGATGAGAGTTGCACTGCAAGTCGATGAGTTCCAACTGCAACACAGGGGGGGCATCTTGGACATCGACAGAGAAAGGGTCAGCAAATATTTTAAAAGTGATTTTGTGATTCTTAAAATCTGCAAATCGGTGATCAAATTCTTCCTGTAGCTTTTCAATGGCATCAATATATTCCTCACCATCGAATGGTATGTCCACATCCACGAGTGCCTTGCATGCTGGGAAATGGCTAAGGTTTTTCTGAGAGAGCTGGGCTTTCCATAAAATAAGTTTTGTGGAAAATGCTCTCACGTTTTCATAGGCAGCACTGACAAGCTGCTCCTGTCCTTGTAACTTCTTGTTCAGTACATTCAGCTCCTGTGTGATGTCAACAAGAAAAGCTAAGTCCATGAGCCATTTTGGATCACTTAGCACAGGAACAGCCATCCCATCGTTCTCCATGAAAGCTTTCACTTCTGTTCTCAACTCAAAAAACCTCTTCAAGCAGGTTCCCCTGCTGAGCCAACGCACCTCAGTAAAGTAGAGCACATCTTTATATGCAGACTCTATTTCCTCCAAAAAAGCCCGAAATTGCCTGTGCTTTAAACCCCTGGATCTAATACGGTTGATGCATTTCACAATGACAGACATCACATTGTCAAACTTGAGGCATTTGCTGCACAGGGCATGCTGATGGATAATACAATGCAGAGCGATAGCCTCCTCCACACCCTCCTCTTCTAGTTTTTTTTGAACAAGTGCAACCAGTCCATTTTTCCTCCCTGTCATTGAAGGTGCTCCGTCTGTTGTTATCCCAGCAAACTTCTGCCATGGTAAACCGGCATCCACAATGGCATTACACAGCTGCCGGAATATGTCCTGAGCAGTGGTCTGACCATGCATTGGCATTACTGTGAGCAACTCCTCTATCACTTCAAAATTGTCATCAATACCACGGATACAGATTGCCAGTTGTGCTGTGTCAGTAATGTCTGTGCTCTCATCAAGAGCGACTGAGTACGCACTGAAATGTTTGGCCTTCTCTTGCAGTTGATTGTATATGTTTCTTGACAGCTCAATAGTGCGCTCTGCCACTGTGTTGGCTGAAAGACTGATGTTGCTAAACTGACCCTTCTTTTCTGGACAGACAATACTTGCAACCTGTAACATACACTTTTTGATAAACTCGCCATCTGTGAATGGCTTCCCCGCCTGAACAATCATTTCACTCACTACATAGCTGGCTTCAACAGCCGAATCACTATCTTTGCATGATTTCTTGAAAAAATGTTGCCTCCTTGTTAGACATGCTTTAAGACTGCTGATCCGGCCCTCTCTATCATTTCCTTTGTATTTTGAATATTCCTCAGCGTGCTTAGTTGTGTAATGACGTCGTATGTTGTATTCTTTGTGCACTGCAACTTTCTCTGTGCAAATAAGACACATCGGGGTACCCATATGCTCAATAAAAAAATATTCAGTTTCCCACTTTTCCTGAAATAGTCTATGCTCGTCATCAATCTTTCTCTTCATGGTAGGCTTTGAGGAAATCATGACTTGGGCTGGGTGAAAAGAAAAAAATATTGGCACCGGTATTTTTTATTTCTATTTTAGGTTTGACAAAAATTATTTTAATTGAAAAGTTCTATTTTTAGTAAATTGACACTCCATTTTTGCCAAAGATCAAATTTGACCGTCTATTTTCAAACTATTTTGGGGAAAATCTAAACCAACATTTTATTAATTATTTTTTAGGTCTTAAAACCTTCTAAAAAATAGTATGTTACAATATTTTCACATCAAGTTAAAACAGTTTAAGAATCAATTGTATTCAATTTGTAAAGCATTAGATACACCAATATTTGCAAACATTAATTCTTACAGAGAATTTTTATCACCGCTTGCTATGGTTTTTGTTTATACGCCCACTAATTATTGGAAGGATTTTATATGTAATTGTCATTATTTTTCCCTCTTTTTTAGCTCTTCTATGTGAAATGTTAAAGATAATATAAATTAGCTACTTAAAAAAATGGATCGGCTCTGCAAACGAAACA
Organism: Ampullaceana balthica; assembly: GCA_944989445.1. NCBI lineage: Eukaryota > Metazoa > Mollusca > Gastropoda > Lymnaeidae > Ampullaceana > Ampullaceana balthica. The sequence continues at coordinate 999,387 of CALYLW010000158.1, forward strand.
ACCCAAAATCGGCAACGCTCGGCGACTGTAAGAGTCTACCGATAGAAGGCGACGCGCGGAGACTCCAAGGGGGAAATGGTTAAACAAATTAGATAAAAACAATATGATCAATAAAACTTCATGTCTTAGAAAAAAGGGTACTGGAAGGCCAAAGAAAAATTTCCAATTACATTTTAAAATATCTTATTTTAATTTAATTTTTTAAAAATTTTCTTCGTTATCGCCACGGCGGGCCGCACTTGCACTGAACTTGGATATCAAGTGGGGGGCCACAAAATATCATCCAGCGGGCCGCAATTGGCCCGCGGGCCGCGTGTTTGAGACCCCTGCACTAGAGGATAGAAGAACCAAGAGCAAATAGTAATCATACATAAAGCAATTAATTCTAATTTAGAAATACAACACAAAGATAACTTAATACAACCCTCAGATAGACATAAGGATAAAAACACCTTTCTTATTCCGCATGCAAGAACAAACACATACAAATTTTCATTCTTCCCGTCCAGAATTCGGGCGTGGAATGGGTTGCCTGAAGAAACCAGGAACACCAACACTTTATCAATATTTAAATCTCTAATAAAAATGCAGGGCTAAACACAAACCATAGATATGCGTAGGACGCAATAATCTTCTGTATAGAAGGAGCGTCTGTAAACAGATAAGATAAGATAAGGATATCCTTGCACGCTCGGAACTGACAAATTTCACTACTGGTGATAACCCTTATATTCCTTAGTAAATGGACTAAAGAAAAAAAAATCTCACTAACAATAAATTCATGACCTGACCAAAGCCCAAATAAAAAAAAACTAAAAAACCTTTTTGACTCTAAATCCTTTAAAGTGGGTTAAAAATCGATCCTAGGTTTTTTCTGCAGACAATCTACCAGACGCCATTAGTTAATATAAAAGATTTAAAATGGATGATCTTTATATGAAGTCAAAAGGATTTTGACCAAAATTTGAAACAATTTTTTATACCACCTTAATAGTTAGCACAGATAAAAGTCAAGAGGCCTTGTTGCATGTTTTACAGAATGCTCCATCAAATTCCAAAAATCAAGCTGTGAAGGTAACAAAAATTGATGTTTTTTGTTTTATTCATTCTAATCTGTTATTTAAAAAAAAACACACCAAAAAGCCAACTTAATTTACTTTACATATATCTCTATCTGTGTTCAAATGCTTTTGGTTTATGAAAAATACTTCATTTTTTGTGTTAAATTATTAGGATAGGGCAGCGAATCTGGCAGTGAGAGTTCTAACATCATTCAAAGGTGACATGGACCAGTGCATCAAATCCTTAGACAATAAAAGTATAGACATCCTCATGAAGTACATCTACAGGGGATTTGAGACACCCTCAGAGAACAGCAGCGCGATTCTTTTAACTTGGCACCAGAAGGTCAGCTGGTCTTCTTTTATTATGTTAGCGTTAGTTTGTAAACAATTTAAAACATCTTTAGCGTAATTCATCTTGCTTGTTGCCTTTACCTTGTTATCTACATATAAAGTTTTTAAAATCTTCTTTCATCGTTCTGTGTAGGGTGTCCTGAGATGTTCAAATCTCACATGAATGTGTGTAGCTAAAGGTGGCATTATTAAACTAATAACTTATCTAAAATTTGATCTGAACAAAATTGCCTTAAAATGTATTATTTAAGTCCATTGTTCGGCAAATTTACTATTGGTTAATGGAGAGCAGAAAATGGCAAAATTTAACTCAACTGTAAATTAGCTATTTTCATTCTTGTTTATTATCTTTGTCTGCATTAAGAATGTCTTTACTGCTAAGGGAAATTAACACATGGATTTTCCTTGTTGCTGTGTTTTAGACAGACAAATTGGGTTCTTGCTTTCATGCCTGTATAAAGAAAGTGACATTGTCCGTTTCAGTACCAACATAAAAATCCTATTATTAAAATGTAAATTTGGGCAGACACAAAAAGGTACATTGCACTAAAAACATCTATGGCTAATTTTTTTTTAAAATGTTGAACTTAACTGCCTGAGTCCAAATTCTCCACACTGTTATTTGTTTCTATTCCCACAGACCTTTGCTGCCGGAGGACTAGGAAGCATAATGAGAGTGATGACGGACAGGAAGAGAGTGTAACACCAAGTGACAGATAACAACTTGTTTGGGTTATGGTTTTGAATTGTGTTTAGAACAATGAATTATTACATTTCTCTTTATGTTATTGTTACAACAATATTGGTAACTTCCTACCAGACCATAATTATTGTTTATCATGTATAAATCTTGAGGTGTCTGTGAGATTTCATGGACATTTCCTGGTGTACTATAACTTGTAATGACAACAAATGACGGCACACCTTCATTAGGACACAACTGCCAGGTTTCTAAACAAAAGTTTTGTGTGGTTAGGGTCAATTGTGCCTTAGATATAGATCAACATATTAAATAGAAAAATAGGGCATGATCATTACTTTAAGCTTGACAAATAGAAATAACACTGGTTGATGGGTTGTTTGTATTAAATATATTATTAAATGTCCTAGCCTTTGTAGACAAGTAAGTTGAACTGGAGTTTGATTAACCTTTAACCTTAATTTAAACAATAACACCCCAAAAATGTATGAAACAGGCTTTGTGTGATTAAATAAAAAATTTTACAGGAGCATAAAGTGAGTTTCAAATTTTTCAGTTTATTTTCAGTAAAGAACAGTTAAAATAATCATTTCTTAGTGCACCACAGTTGATTTTAAGACCCAAGTATAGATTTATTTTAAAAAAATGTTTATTTTAAATAACTACAGAGTTTTTGTTGTAATGTAGGGAAATATATATGAAGTTATTTTCAAGAAAAGATCTTCACCATCCTCAAGTCTAGCACATCATGTATTAGCATCATGTCCTGATTTTATTGGTATCATAATTATTGGTATCATATTTATTGGCATCATATTCATTGGCAATGTTTCCACCGCTTGTCATCACTGGCCCTAAAGGTCAAAGGTCAGCAACAATATTCTATAATTTGATCAACATGATGGAGTTCATCCAACGTTGAATTGTCTGTTGTGCCCTGATACTGATCTGTTTCGGTGGTCTATTGTGGTCTTATTCATTCAAATTTCATCTAGGACTCCTAAAAGACATTTCTCATGTTTGGAAGTTTTTTGCTAAATCATGTAACCGTTTCCTTATTTTTGCCCGAATGTGATAAGCACTGTGTATTTTACAGCTAAAAATATATGGGTGTGGTGGGGGTGGGGGGTGTTGGTCTCATTTAAGTTTATTAGAAATTGATAAAGTTAATTCATCTAAAGCTAAGAGAACTGTTAAATGTATTAACTCAGTGAAGACAATTGTATCCAAGCACATCATTTGCAATAGAAGTTAAATAATTTAGATTTATTTCAGAATGTAGTAAGTTGATACAAAATCCATTTATCTTAATACGTCATGTATGAGTATGTGCTGTGGCTTTTATCAAACTTTATTATTAAACTATTATTCTCAAATTCTCTGAGTCATGAAGTACTGATATGATGGAGGAAAGCTTTAACTATTATATTTATATACATCTATCGTGTAATGCCTTTATAGGGGTGTTGGAGCAATGTCATCAGTACAGTAATCATTTGAAATTGATGGTGGTTCTGTGATTGTTGACCACCCAGATATCAAATTTAAAACCTCAACTTCTGTATATTATATAGCAACCTTATTTTGTTTCTACATCATTTGATTGTCTAGTTGTGTATTTGTTCTGGTCATCTTTTGTGTTCCATGTTGATCTCGCATATTTGTGGATGGCTTATTTGCATGTGTTATCTGCCCTGATACCTAAAGGGCCTCAATTAAATCTAAATATTTATAATTCAGTGAGTTGTCTACCCTTTTTCATTTACTTTTTTTCGCTTGACATAGTAATTAAATTTGTATGGGAATATTTTGTAAATGTTAAAATAAATAACATAAGCTAAAAAAATTTTTTTTAAAGAATGAATTTTCAAGGGGAGAAAACGTTCACATATAAATTGGACTTTACGTAGATGAGTGAATGGAATTATAGTTAAATTTTAAAACTATTTATATTAATTTATTTTCAATCAATGATGATGAATATCTATAGATAAAAATTAAGTATCATTCGCAATTAAATCCTTACTCTTTATTTGAGTATATCTGTCACGCAAATGTATATTTATATGACATAATATTTAGAGAAACTATGCAAAGGTTACTTTGAAGTTTTTAACTGGGTAGAAGTGAAATGTTATAACCTCCAAGCCAACATGGTACCATTGACTATGGTAATACTAATAGTAAATGTTATAACCTCCAAGCCAACATGGTACCATCAACTATGGTAGAAGTGAAATGTTATAACCTCCAAGCGAACATGGTACTATTGACTATGGTAGAAGTGAAATGTTATAACCTCCAAGCCAACATGGTACTATTGACTATGGTAGAAGTGAAATGTTATAACCTCCAAGCGAACATGGTACTATTGACTATGGTAGAAGTGAAATGTTATAACCTCCAAGCCAACATGGTACTATTGACTATGGTAGAAGTGAAATGTTATAACCTCCAAGCCAACATGGTACTATTGACTATGGTAGAAGTGAAATGTTATAACCTCCAAGCCAACATGGTACCATGGACAATGGTAGAAGTGAAATGTTATAACCTCCAAGCCAAGGTGGTACTATTGACTATGGTAGAAGTGAAATGTTGAGTCTCTCTGTCTTTGTGTCTTATGTTATGGCTGCATAAACCTGCAATGTACTTAATTCACACCCATGTCATGGTTCACCTCTGATCCACAGTGATTCCATCACTATGATGACATGTCTTATTACTGCCACACAATCTAATTTGTTCCACCATCACCACATGAACAAGTACTACTGGAAGAACTCTTTATCTTGTATAGGGCCATCTTTTATCTGACGCTATGATGATCACCTCTATGTGTTAGCACCTTGTGCTACTTGAAGAACTCATCTTGTATAGGGTCATCTTTTATCTGACGCTATGATGATCACCTCTATGTGTTAGCACCTTGTGCTACTTGAAGAACTCATCTTGTATAGGGTCATCTTTTATCTGACGCTATGATGATCACCTCTATGTGATAGCACCTTGTGCTACTAGCACTTGTACTAAGCTAGCTAACCTCTTTGGATGTTAATCTAAGTCCACGATGCTACGAGTTAGCAACCATCTATTTTAATTCAAGTGTAGAGAGTTCTTTCCATCAACCAAAAAAACAATAACAAACGAACTGTGACATCTCGTAACCTCCCGAACTTTGACCCGTGTTTCTTATCTATTCCCGAAAACCCCCAGTGACTTTTGGGTTACGGACATACTCCTTTTTCATTTCTGAAGTGTCTGTCTGAGGCCATTTGATAGCTACGACATTTGAAGTGTCATTGTCCAATCACTGGTCTGTACTTGAAACAAGCCAGGGCACAATGTAGTAAATATAACTATTTGAAACAAGTCATAGCACAATGTATTAATATTAAGTATAACAACTTGAAAAAATACAGAACAGGATGCAAATACAATGTATAGTCATGAATACTTGAACAATACAGCGTACAAGCACTAGATATAGCTACGAGATCTTGAAACAGTACAGTGTACAAATAAATATGTACGGTATTGCTATGAGTACTTGAAACAGTACAGTGTACAAATAAATATGTACAGTATTGCTATGAGTACTTGAAACAGTACAGTGTACAAATAAATATGTATAGCTATGAGTACTTGAAACAGTACAGTGTACAAATAAATATGTACGGTATTGCTATGAGTACTTGAAACAGTACAGTGTACAAATAAATATGTATAGCTATGAGTACTTGAAACAGTACGGGGTACAAATAAATATGTATAGATATGAGTACTTGAAACAGTACAGTGTACAAATAAATATGTATAGCTATGAGTACTTGAAACAGTACAGGGTACAAATAAATATGTATGGTATTGCTATGAGTACTTGAAACAGTACAGTGTACAAATAAATATGTATGGTATTGCTATGAGTACTTGAATCAGTACAGGGTACAAATGAATATGTATAGCTATGAGTACTTGAAACAGTACATGGTACAAATAAATATGTATGGTATTGCTATGAGTACTTGAATCAGTACAGGGTACAAATGAATATGTATTGCTATGAGTACTTGAATCAGTACAGGGTACAAATGAATATGTATAGCTATGAGTACTTGAAACAGTACAGGGTACAAATAAATATGTATAGCTATGAGTACTTGAATCAGTACAGGGTACAAATAAATATGAATTGCTATGAGTACTTGAATCAGTACAGGGTACAAATAAATATGTATAGCTATGAGTACTTGAATCAGTACAGGGTACAAATAAATATGTATAGCTATGAGTACTTGAAGCAGTACAGGGTACAAATAAATATGTATAGCTATGAGTACTTGAATCAGTACAGGGTACAAATAAATATGTATAGCTATGAGTACTTGACACAGTACAGGGTACAAATAAATATGAATTGCTATGAGTACTTGTAACAGTACAGGGTACAAATAAAAATGTACTGCTATGAGTACTTGAAAAGGTACATTGTACAAATAAATATGTATAGCTATGAGTACTTGAACAAATACCGTGTTTTGCAAGGTACAATGAGATGACTATAGTTATAAATATTAGCGGAAAGCATCCACATACTCATATATTGATGTTACCCTCATCTACACATTAGCATCATCAAAAGTTCTATTACTCATCAAATCCAAGTAAAAAAGTTATCAATGTTGTCGCCTTGGGGGCTGGGGGTGTCAAAGAAAGAAGAAAAAATAATGGGGGTGGGGGAGGAGGGGGTTGTACCTGAGAGTCGAGTCCGCAACAGGTATTAGATTAATCTGTAGGCTAGAGACGAGATCGGGAGTGAGGGGGTGTGGGCTGATGGCAAGGGCTCTAACTCTAATAGTAACGTAACCCACATTTGTTTTGCAATATTTTAAACTTGGCTGGGGTTAATCCCCAGAAACGGCATGTGCTCACAAAAGAATGTAATAGTATAGTTTTGTGGCAACTATAAAATCAAGTCCATGATCTGTGCAACATCTAACTTTAAAAGTCTTTCTCCATACATAATTTCTTAGCCTCTCTGAGTCCCCATGACAAAACATTAGCTGCCTACAACGCTTATAATAAACACCGTCACTCTGGTTACACGTTCTAACTATTAAATCAATACAAACATGTACAACTACTGTTACAATGAACAAGCCAGACTTTTATTTCGTAATATTTTTAACTTGATCATAGGACTACAGCAGAGATTATAATCGAAATATATTTGTCCTTGACCTTGTTGAGTTGACAAGTTATATTTTAATGTTACTAAATAGTAACATTATTTTGACAAGTGTAAATGAGTTTACTCATTCGAAGTGATGGAAAATTCCTGTTCAAATAAAGGTAACACAACCCAACTTCCACACAGGAACAACTTCACTCCCCAGTCAATGACACTCATGTTCAAATAAAGGTAACACAACCCAACTTCCACACAGGAACAACTTCACTCCCCAGTCAATGACACTCATGTTCAAATAAAGATAACACAACCCAACTTCCACACAGGAACAACTTCACTCCCCAGTCAATGACACTCATGTTCAAATAAAGATAACACAACCCAACTTCCACACAGGAACAACTTCACTCCCCAGTCAATGACACTCATGTTCAAATAAAGGTAACACAACCCAACTTCCACACAGGAACAACTTCACTCCCCAGTCAATGACACTCATGTTCAAATAAAGGTAACACAACCCAACTTCCACACAGGAACAACTTCACTCCCCAGTCAATGACACGCATGTTCAAATAAAGGTAACACAACCCAACTTCCACACAGGAACAACTTCACTCCCCAGTCAATGACACTCATGTTCAAATAAAGGTAACACAACCCAACTTCCACACAGGAACAACTTCACTCCCCAGTCAATGACACTCATGTTCAAATAAAGGTAACACAACCCAACTTCCACACAGGAACAACGTCACTCCCCAGTCAATGACACTCATGTTCAAATAAAGGTAACACAACCCAACTTCCACACAGGAACAACTTCACTCCCCAGTCAATGACACTCATGTTCAAATAAAGGTAACACAACCCAACTTCCACACAGGAACAACTTCACTCCCCAGTCAATGACACTCATGTTCAAATAAAGGTAACACAACCCAACTTCCACACAGGAACAACTTCACTCCCCAGTCAATGACACTCATGTTCAAATAAAGGTAACACAACCCAACTTCCACACAGGAACAACGTCACTCCCCAGTCAATGACACTCATGTTCAAATAAAGGTAACACAACCCAACTTCCACACAGGAACAACTTCACTCCCCAGTCAATGACATTCATGATACGAACATGAACATTCCTTTGACAAAAACATTTCTTTTGTATTTATTGCATGGCTGTGAACGAAGGGTAAAACATTAGTGATCTATGAAAAACGAAGCTTTATAATTTATAATATTTATGCGGTGTGATTTCTGAAGTGTGATATCAACTGAATGTTATGTTTGAAGATCGTTTATCAAAGATGTAAAGTGAGTATCTCAGATACGATTAAACTCGATGGACGTAGGTGTGTGAGTTCTGCGGTACAAGAGATACGTTTTCATATATACTTTCATGTGGATTGCAGTTTCATAACATAATCAGGGTTGCCAGATAGTAATTTGGGTAAAAGGCCAAACTGACTGCCAAAAAAGGCCAAAAAAGGCCAAACTTATGTTATATGAAAAATGTCAACAAAAATGACGTCACGCACCTAGGGGGCGGGAGGGGGTCACAGATTTATGGCGAGGGGGGTGCTTTTAAGAACTGTGACGTCATATTGGAAAGGGTCTAGCTCTTGATTACATGTGACAAGTGGTTGGGGGGGGGGTGAAAATACATTGAAGATCTGCCAAAATCGCGTGACGTCATTTATGGACAGCTCATAACGGCTGAAAATTATTTAACTATTTAAAATGAAGGTAGAACCAGGAGAAAAGGGATAATAAATGTGTAAATGCCAATGTTCGTATGTATGGTTGTACTCACAAAATAAATAGACTATGATACTAACATAAAAATTTGAAAGAAAAGCTTCAGGTCAACCTTTTCCTCTAGACTGCTATTTGCAGTATTATTAACTTTATCCGATGTCAAGTCATCAAGCATTCTTGGTGAAATGAGAAAGTCCTTACTGCATTTATTTGTAAACAAAAGCTCAGCCTTGACTCTAACAATAGCGTCTAAAAGTGTTAGCTGCATTCTATATCTGGCTTTTTCTTAATAGCCTTTTCGTTAAAATTTTTAATGTCTAAAATACACGTAAGCTATTCAAAAATAGAAATTAATTAATAAGGTTATTGACTTATTGGCAAATTTTTAATTTTTTTGTTGTTGTGATAAACATTATTTATATATATATATTATATATATAATTTTTTTTAAAGAAAAAGGCCAAAAAAAGGCCAAAAGGCCAAAAAAAATTGTTGAGGCCAAACCCTCTTAAAAAAGGCCAAATTTTGAGAATTTGGCCTTAAAAAGGCCAATATGGCAACCCTGAACATAATTGATATACATGTACATCTCCTTGAAAGCAAGAGTTACTTTAAGGAGATTCCTATACTCCGATCACTGATGTGAAATGGACGTGAATGATTTTCAATGTTTTGTTGTGTTGTTGTTTTTCCATTGTCGTTCCAAGTTATAGGGCCAATGGAAACATGGATGTCATGGTTTATAAGTCGACTCAACTCCCTCAGGAAATGATCTCGATATGTTGGCATTCAAAAAATAAAGATCCGCTGTTGTCAAACTCAAGAGATAAGCGAACTCTTAACACTCAACTGTTAACACTCAACTGTTAACACATACTGCACGATACTTTGACTTAGTTCTACTTTTACCCTCATAACCATTACCCCAAAAAATCCATTTTTACAAATGTTCACCTATTATAAAAGGACCTAATTTTTAGCATACGACCACATCTCTGAGGCAACTGATAAACGAAAACCCGGGTAAGATTCGTCACCTCTGTTTAAGATTATTGATTCGTTTCTTTGTGATTTTGTAATTTTGGTTAGGAAGTTTTATAATGATCTGAGTGGTAACTAAGCTCACTAAGTGCCAAAGCATCACTTTTATTTATTTATTTACACCTATAAGCAAATGCTACGGTGCGTTTTTTTCCTCTCTCTCTCTCTCTTTTTTTTTAAACAAAAAAGAAAAAAAAAGAAAGTCTTTGGAAGCTGTTATCTAACAAGATTATATGACTCTATAAAGACAACTCTATAAAAACTAATCTATAAAGACTACTCTATAAAAACTACTCTATAAAGACTACTGTCAATCAGTCTTATGAAACGTTGAATCAATTTTTAACATTTCAACAGCTGAATTAGATGTTACGAGCATCCATGATAAAATGTATTTAGCTCAAACTTCAAACTGTAAGTTAGAAGGCACAAACTTTCAATGATGTCATAGACTGTTGAGTGTTCTTACCCATCTTTCTGTTCAACAGTTTGATTTGTTTGCAGAAACCAACTTTCAAAGCTATTTAAAGAAAATGTTGAGTATTTCCGCCCATCTTTCTGTTCAATTAGATTTCTATACCAGAAATGTTACACCTGCTGTTTGGAGTGGCCATCTTGGTGACCACAGTACAGCCCCTTGCCATCCCAACAGCACCTGGTCAAGGTAAGGGTTCCGCACATGGTCAAGGTAAAGGTTCCGCACCTGGTCAAGGTAAGGGTTCCACACCTGGTAAGGTAAGGGTTCCACACCTGGTCAAGGTAAGGGTTCTACACCTGGTAAGGTAAGGGTTCCACACCTGGTCAAGGTAAGGGTTCCAAGCCTGGTCAAGGTAAGAGTTCCACACCTGGTCAAGGTAAGGGTTCCACACCTGGTCAAGGTAAAGGTTCCACACCTTGTCATGGTTAGGGTTACACACCTGGTCAAGGTAAGGGTTCCACGCCTGGTCAAGGTATGGGTTCCACGCCTGGTCAAGGTAAGGGTTCCACACCTGGTCAAGGTAAGGGTTCCACGCCTGGTCAAGGTAAGGGTTCTACACCTGGTCAAGGTAAGGGTTCTACACCTGGTAAGGTAAGGGTTCCACACCTGGTCAAGGTAAGGGTTCCAAGCCTGGTCAAGGTAAGAGTTCCACACCTGGTCAAGGTAAGGGTTCCACACCTGGTCAAGGTAAAGGTTCCACACCTTGTCATGGTATGGGTTCCACGCCTGGTCAAGGTAAGGGTTCCACACCTGGTCAAGGTAAGGGTTCCACGCCTGGTCAAGGTAAGGGTTCTACACCTGGTAAGGTAAGGGTTCCACACCTGGTCAAGGTAAGGGTTCCACACCTGGTCAAGGTAAGGGTTCCACACCTGGTCAAGGTGAGGGTTCCACACCTGGTCAAGGTAAGGGTTCCAAGCCTGGTCAAGGTAAGAGTTCCACACCTGGTCAAGGTAAGGGTTCCACACCTGGTCAAGGTAAAGGTTCCACACCTTGTCATGGTTAGGGTTACACACCTGGTCAAGGTAAGGGTTCCACGCCTGGTCAAGGTATGGGTTCCACGCCTGGTCAAGGTAAGGGTTCCACACCTGGTCAAGGTAAGGGTTCCACGCCTGGTCAAGGTAAGGGTTCTACACCTGGTAAGGTAAGGGTTCCACACCTGGTCAAGGTAAGGGTTCCACACCTGGTCAAGGTAAGGGTTCCACACCTGGTCAAGGTGAGGGTTCCACACCTGGTCAAGGTAAGGGTTCCACGCCTGGTCAAGGTAAGGGTTCCACACCTGGTCAAGGTAAGGGTTCCACGCCTGGTCAAGGTAAGAGTTCCACACCTGGTAAGGTAAGGGTTCCACACCTGGTAAGGTAAGGGTTCCACACCTGTACAAGGTAAGGGTTCCACACCTGGTCAAAGTAAGGGTTCCATACCTGCTCATGGTTAGGGTTCCACATCTGAATCATTGTTTCGTGTAATGTATCTAGTCACACGGGACTTCGATTTTTTTTTAAAACGAGCCCAGGCTAAAGTCAGATTCGCTCAATATGTGTCACGTGATAAATTCTTACGTGTGCAGTGATGAAATACAAAATGTGTTTAAAAGATAAGGGTTAAGGTCGTATAAGCAAAAATAAGCATATAATATATTAATAACAAATAGCTGAAAATGTTTTATTCATTTTATCTGTTGGACGCATTTTTCCATAACAAGAAACGGAAGTCCTGCGCTCTTCATGCAATCACCAACAAATTTTTAAAAGTTGACTTTAAGCTGACCCCAAAAAACTGTCTCGCTCACTCATACCTTGTTTGCATGTTATCCATCTACCTACCCAAAAAATAAAAAAAACTGGACACATGGCCCCATTCCCCAGAAATCGGACGCATGCTCCACAAACTGGACACACAGCAAACCTGCCAACTGAACAGACCTCCTCTCCCCCTCAATTTTTTTTGATATCGATGCCCGCTGGAAAAATCTAATCGCTCAGCTTTTATCCCTTTGACCCCCCCCCCTTTTTTTTTCTCGACTCCGCCCCAAAATAAACTTTGTATAAATATCTCGTAGATTCAGGGGCGTAGCTGGGTTACTGTCAATCTGGGTGCATGGGACAAGAATTCACTCCCCCCTTGTGTTCAGAAAACTTTCAAATGAAAGTAAAACTGCCACTCCCCAAACAAAATAAACGCCGCCCCCACTCCGCCTGGAGTGTCTAGATCCTATTCTCCTTCCTAAGCCAAACAAGTCACGCAAGCTTGATGGACATCGAATCCATTGACATAGGAGTGAGCAAGTGTTGGTCCAGCCCGATAGTGCTAAAATAATTACCGTAAATGAAGATTTGTTCTTCGCCCATGTTCTGGAACCATTGCATGAATCATATCACTGCCTGTATGTGGGTTTACTTCCCATGAATGTTGTAAGTCTTAGAAGATTCTTGTCATTAATCTAGCTCTGGTCCATTTAGTGTCCGAAGAACCATACAGCTGTGGTGGTTGCCCTCACGACTGCTCTAAATTGTAGAAACATTATGAAAACATGTACTTTAAAAGTAATATATGAAATCGTAGCTATTTCTTAAAACAACGTATTTATTTTAAAATCATTTCCAGGAGAATTGTCCATTGCGACATTTGCCTACCATGAAGTGCTGGACGAGAACTACCACCTGTACTGGAACACCAACGGTTCCCACATTGTGTTTAAAACAGAAGTGAAGACTAACGGTAAGGTTTAGCCTCCTAGGGTACATAACAATAGACGTATTGAATCACAACACACGTATGTAGTCACAACACACTTATGGAATCACAATGCACGTACATAATCACAACACAAGCATGGAATCGCAACACAAGCATGGAATCACAACACAAGCATGGAATCACAACACAAGCATGGAATCACAACACAAGCATGGAATCGCAACACACGTATGGAATCACAACACACGTATGGAATCACAAAACAAGCATGGAATCACAACACACATATGAAATCACAACACACGCATCGAATCACAACACATGTATAGAAACTGTAACTGTTAAAAAGCTCAGTTTCCTCAAGACCTGTTGTTTTTATTTTCTGTACAGGTTACATCGGGTTTGGCATATCTCCCAACGGTGCAATGGCAAAGTCTGATGTGGTCATTGGTTGGGTCAAGGATGGACAATCACATTTTGCGGTAAGAAATTTTAAAAGGCCGCCCCTTCGCTCCGTGTGTGAGATGTAAGAATTTTGGGATTATAGCAAATAAAATAAGTTTTTATTCATCCTTTATATTTGAAAATTGCTATAAAAATTAAACATAAATCTTTGTTAACAAATTTAAAATAGTTTCAGATGGGATGGGAAAATGTGAAAGCGTTGTTACGAAGTAAAGATATTCTAAACACTAAAAAGATTTTAACGCACACTATTTGCCACTGTTCGGTAATGGGGTCGTGTAATTGTTAGGCTGATTTGTGGTTCACATGCTTTTATTTAAGGATCGTCATGCTTTTATTTACGGATCGTCATGCTTTTATTTAAGGATCGTCATGCTTTTATTTAAGGATCGTCATGCTGAAGGAAATTTCGTACCGGCCATCGATACCACCCAGGACTGGACACTGCTGTCTGCTACAGAAATTGGAGAGTATACGACCTTGATATTTCTGAGAAAACACGTGACCTGTGACCCCCAGGACCTCCCCATCTCCGTAAGTTAAACGGCATTTAATTAACAACAAAGATTTTAATGTCATCACACATTCGGTTTTTTTAAAGGAAAATAAAAATAAAACTGTTAAGTAAGTTACTGAAATGTTTGTTGTCGCACATGCTTGAACTATGACTGAAAAAACATACATAGAGGAACTTTCTGCTCAACTCACTGGGAGGGCAATGTATGTCTTTGTTATTTTTAGAACAGTGACATATAATTTGTTACCAACCAATGTAACTATTCGAAAACTGTCTGAAATGGAATTAAAGCAAACTTTGTAAACGGGTTCAAAATAAACTGAAGAATCAATTTTTTAATAGCAGTAGCAGCTACCGAAAAATTTGGACACGAGGCTAACATTTGTTTCACCTATTTGGGCAGGAGGATGTTTGTCTGCCTTTGAGATGTTCTAATAAATATATTTCATCAATTCAGCGCACATTTTCATTGTTCTTCAGAGCCATAGCATACGGTGGCACACTCTAATCATGGCCCTATATTATATCTTTCACTGGATGTAGAATAAAATTATAATTTAAAAATCATCTTACCCTAGTTAACCTATTAATATATGAATGTCTGTAAACTAATCATTCTATGGTGACGGGTTGACAGAACGGCACAACACGGGTCATCTACAGCTACACCCCGACTGACCCCAGCTCGGACAGCGCGGTGGGGTATCACGGACCAACACGAAGAGGCACGAAGTCGGTCCTGCTGCTTGACCCCCCGACCAGTGAAAAGAATGGTAAACCCCTTCCGGATGACGTCACCACGTTTGATTTTTTCAACAAGAACGTAAGCTGTCAAAACTAAAGCAAATTAACAACCTCATTTGAGAAATCACATTTTTCTTCTTCTTCTTCGTTCTCAATTTGAGTATTGCGTGCCGACGAGTTTTGCGCCAAATGGCCCGTGGTCTCCGACTTCAGCCTGCTGTTTTTTCTGGATGTGCTTCCATAGCCTTTTGGTCAGCCAAGACCATCTGCAAGGCAGCAGTTGATTTTGGCAAGTGATGCAGCGTTCACATGCCACGGCTATAAGGGTTCCACGCATTACCCAGCCGCCTTTTATTTTCCCTAACTATGCGTTAGGTACCCACTCGAAGCTGGGTGGACTCGGGGACGCCCTAGGCCCCGGGAACAAATCCATGGATTCGAACCCGTGACCGTCGGTACGCCAGTCGAGCGCGCTGCCACTTCGACCACCGTATCCCCTGAGAAATCACATTGCTTTGTGCCAGTTTTTAAATTACTTTTTTTTTACACATTTTGTGAATTATTTAATATTTTAACCCTTTTTGGCTCTTAAATATTTAGCTCGCGGAATGAAAGGGTAAAATAAATAATGTAAACTGATAAAATATATCGTATTTACTAGGGCTGTTAACGATGAATTAAAATTTAATATTTAACTTTTGAAAAATTAAAGATTAATTAATCGTTAATTTCGATTAAAGCCAAAAATTAAAATTTATGATGTCATAAGTAACACTTATTAAACGTTTTTGTTGAAAATCTAAATAACACTGGGGTGTCTCCTTTATATGTCATCTTTTAACCAACTACGTAAAAAGACAAGTGTGTTGTCATTATTTGGTTCAAGTGATGAGCGGGTCTAACTGTCATTATAACCAGCTGAGCTGAACAATCATTCACATGGAACTGAGGTAACTGGTATGCACAAAACGGTCTTTGCAAGGAATGACATTACCGGTTTCTCAGTGTTAATTAAGTTTCCACCATTGTAGAGGGTTAATGAATTCAGGAACTTTCATCTCCATTTTTTAACGCAGTAATTCATCAAAAGAGCTGTCGTCATTTTCTGTCTCTGAGTCAGACTCCATTACTGCCATTAGCTTAATAAGCTTTTCATTTGGTTTGATAAGTAGGCGAAGTGTTAGGACCGTGGTAGGCAAACGATTTCTCACAATGAACTTTCAATGAATTTACAATAAACTTTATCAACATTCTGAACATTCCTGTCAGTAAATAGTTTAAAACCAAAATGCTTGTGTAATCGTCAGGAAATTTGTTATTATTTATTGGCCTCTATTTTTTGTTATTTTTTGTTTACTTTTTGACTTCCAATAATTTGTAAGTGATGGGTCGATTAATCGTTTAAAAAAAATTAATCGTTAAAATTTTTAAACGATTAATCAAGAAATTAATCGTTAATTTCCGCAGCCCTCGTATTTACATTTGGTTACAGTATATTTTTGTAAGGCCAGATTTTCACAATAAAGTTTTTAAAAAGAATTGACAAACTTTATTTCTGATTCCCCATATACTTTGACCTCTAAAATTATTGCAACGAATAGGCCAATTTATTCGGTTTTATCAAATGACACTATTTTATTATTACTATTAATATTATTTTGTTTGTGTGCTAATATATACTTGAGATAAACTAGGGAACAAAATGTGATAAACTTTTTCTTGAGATAAACTAAACGTTTAGTTGAAACAAATTGAATTTTCCAATAAATAGTTTTCTGTACCCGCTAAAGACACATACTACAGATGCACTATGTGGAAACTACCCCCACTGGGACAGAAACATCACATGATTAGGGTGAGTGTATAATATATGATTAGGGTGAGTGTATAATATATGATTAAGGTGAGTGTATAATATATGATTAAGGTGAGTGTATAATATATGATTAGGGTGAGTGTATAATATATGAGTAGGGTGAGTGTATAATATATGATTAGGGTGAGTGTATAATATATGATTAGGGTGAGTGTATAATATATGAGTAGGGTGAGTGTATAATATATGATTAAGGTGAGTGTATAATATATGATTAGGGTGAGTGTATAATATATGATTAGGGTGAGTGTATAATATATGAGTAGGGTGAGTGTATAATGTTATTATTTTTTTAAAAACCCACAAAGCAGCAAAGCATTGCTTAGAATTTTATGTGATTTGCTGTCATATTTTTTAAATAAAAAATCTGACTTGCAATATCATTGTTAGAAAATTAATTGCTGAACACTGTCTTCATTACAGGATATACAACAGAAATTTTAAAGAAGAGATTTTGTAAATTTTGAAAGTTTTAGTTTTTATTATGCTCTTGATTGAAACAAATTAAAATTTAAATAAATAATAATAATTTGCCGAAATATGTATATAATTATTGAATTTTTGTCCTGTATATCACTTTAAAACTCCGCAATAATCTTATTACATATAGCGCAAATTAAGAATGATATATAACACATTTAACTGTTTCCATTTTTATATATCATGCGCTAATTTTAAACAAACATGGATTAAAATTTTTGTTAAAAATAATCAAGTCTTAAATTTCAAACATTGTTTCATTAAGCTCATGGATTATAAACGACATTTTAATGATCTTGTTTGAAATTTAAAGGGTAGTAAGTCAGCTCAAGGGAAGTCATCTATTCTATTACTCAACTGTTAATTGTTTTGTTTTTGTTTTGTTTTCTCTAACTTAAGAAATAACTTTAAAACTTGAAGATTAGTTTAACTCTGTATTAAAATAAAAAGTAATATGGGTTGTTACTGTGCACAAATTACCAGCATCAACTATGAACAAGTTGAAATAGATTTATAAAGACAATGAATAAAAAAAAGATGTTTATTTTAATTATACTATACTACTATACTGTTGTACCTACATTACCTTTACGTCATGCATATAACTGTAACTATGCCCTATCGACAGTGACAATAATAACACTCACCGGGTTATTTTTGTTTGCACAGTATGAGCCAATCATTCAGCCAGGACATGAGCAACTTGTCCACCACATCCTCCTCTACTACTGTCCAATCAACATTAACATTGATGACAAGTTTATTGGCACGTCCTTCATGTGCTACGATGAGACCCCCACAGAGTTACAAGACTGTGAGAATGTATTTGTGTCATGGGCCATTGGAGGACGGGTTGGTTACTCTTCAATCTTTGATAAAATTTTAGCTGACTAAAACTGATGAAGTTAAAAGTATTCTCTAAAACATATCAATTCATAAGAGTATAAAGTTTTAGGCTATTAATATTTCCTGATACTTATTAGGGACACTTTTTTTTGGTTAGGTAAGGGTAAAATGTGCTTTGAGAATATTTTGTGATCAGTTGACCTCATTCTCCCTAATACATGAACTTAAAGGCGAGCATAGTAACTTTAAAATAAATATAAGCAACTGGAATTGCCAATGATTTGTGATTTTCCAATTTCCTGATTTGAATGCAGTTGCATGACAATATATCTGTGAAAATAATAACTGTTGTATCCCTCTGGATTCACATTAATATATCAGCACATGATTGGGAATAATTGAGATCATGATTAAGTATAGGTTACTTTCTTGATTTTCTCCCTTGTCATGTACATTATCCTGAAGGAAAAATTAGATTGTTTCTTTATTCAACACTTTTCTCAAAAATAATTTTTTTATGTATGAATTCCCACCATTGATTTAAATAAATCATATTGTTAGGTTTTAAGAATTTACGTAGATATTTTAAAAATTCTAAACTCTCTAACAAAGTTCTCAATTGTTGTGCCTGCTTTCTGAGAATTTTTTCTTGATCCTCCGCTGGTTTCAACCCATGTTCCTTACACGTAGTGACATCATTTTAATATCACCAGATTTTTAACTACCCGGATGTTGCTGGATACTCTCTTGGCACCCCAAATGATCCTGGCTACTTCAGGATGGAGACCCATTACAATAACCCTTTACTGAGAAGTGGTCAGTTGAATAGTCAAGCAATATTGTATGTGTGTCCAATAGAAAGATTAATTAACATTCAGGATTATACCAGGTATTCAGAAACATGTGACAAGTAATGTTCATATCTGTTTGCCTGAGTGCCTTGTTTAATTTGAATTTTCAAGTAAAGGAGTTATTTAAATATCAAATAGATTAATTACTAATTTACCCACAAATACCAAACTTATTGCTGCTTAATATGTAGCTCACCAACCATTGTGGCCCTTAATTATTAAAATTGCCTGATATAAGCTAAGCTTTAATTACACTAAATAACTTGTACCCCCCCAAAAAAAAAGCATCAAAAATAATTTATGTGTTTTTCTTTTTTTCTTCTTCTTGACTCAGACTTTGTGGACAGCTCAGGTATCAGAATTTATCTGACCAAACAGCTGAGACAATATGATGCTGGTCAGATTGAGGCTGGTGTCTCAGTTGATGCATATCAAGTAATACCTCCCTATGAGAAGAGTTTTATTTCTGGTGGTTACTGTACTCAAGACTGTATTGAAAAGGTAGGAGTAGGAGTACTTTATTCATTAGGTTTGTTTAATATCACAGGACTTTATTCATCAGGTTGGTTTAATAGCATAGTATTTTCCCATAAATTAATGACTGAAAACTTTTGCTTGAAATGGAATTTTTAAAAAATTTCAAAATCTAGAAACGATAATTTTTAAATCAGGTAACTAAGAACTCTTACACTTAAATTTGATTGTTTGATGATTTGTCAAACAGTGAAATAATTTGTTTTATGAACAAATTGGGAAAAATAGACTCAAATAGTTGTTTTTATATATCTAGTTAAAAGTCAGCTTTTCTAACAAAATAATTTTTTAAAAATGACATTTTAGCATTTAAAAGTTTTGACAAATTTATCTAGTGTCAACGCATTTTAAATACTCTTATTGAAATTTATTTGATAATTTTCTTTATATTGATTGGAAATCAATAACCAAGGAATGAAGAAGCCCAAAAAATATACACAACAAAATAATCAATATGTTGGCAACAATCTTTCTACGTCAAAACACAAAAAACACACAAAAGAAGTTTTAAAAAAATCTTAGTTGCGACGCAGAATTCAAACAACAAAAATAAAACAAAAGCCTGTTTTGAATCTACTTTAAGGCTAAGGTCTTTAAATAATGTGTGACGTCTTGTTGTCTTTTGTTTGTTCAATGACAAATGACTCTTACTAAGTCATTATTTGTTTTATTAAGTCTTTTTCTCAGGCCTACACACACCTTATTTGATCCCTTTCTAGCTAAATTATTTGTAGGCTCACCTGCTCTAATTTTGTATATTTGAAAATTGAAACAAAACGTAGACCCAACCCAAGAGCCTATTTTTAAAATTAAATTGACATAAACCTTCAACTACATTTTACAGGCTCTTGGGGATCAAGAGATTAGGATCTTTGCCAACTTCCTTCACTCTCACTTGCTTGGAAGAAAGATTCGCACTAGACATTTCAGAAATGGTATTGAGTTGCCTCCCATCTTGGAAGATAATGCATATGACTTTAATTACCAGGAGACTAGAATATTAACGGAAGAGAGGGTGGTTAAAAAGGTAAGACAATAAGGGTTCTTAGATGTAAAGAGGAATTTTTTTTTCAATTTATCTAAATAAAATTGTGTCACATTTGTTTACCCTATAATTTTAGGTTTGCTATTTAATTTAAAAAAAAATCAACTTATGAATATTTCAAATATATAACATATATCAAAAATATATTATTTAAAATATGGAACATAATTTGTGAAATTTTATAATTTTGGTCCACATATTTTAATAGCTATACCATGACTCAATAATTACACTTTTTTGCTTATGACATTGACCCATTCCATGTTTTTATAAGTTACGTTTTAATTGACAAATTAAATTCATATATACCTATTATTTATAAACTGAACACAAGATTATCATGCTTAAAGTATAAAATAGAAAAATATAAATGTTTCTTAAAATGCATTTAATCTAAAACAGGGAGATCTTCTGTTAGTGGAATGTGATTATGATTCTACTCAACGTACACAGATTACACATGTGAGTTTTTGTCTTAATACTCTATCATTATTAATCATTATTTTTGAAATAAAATTTAATATTTCTTAAATATTCTTATGAAAAATTATCGGGAAAATTTTTCAGGGCAAGGCAAGAATCAGTTGGTCATAAAATATCAAAAGTGCCATCACTAAAGACAGCCTCAGTTCAAACACAGTAAATGTATTATTTTTTCAAATTTGCTGCAGGTTCTCAGGCCACAAAGTCTCCACTTGTGACCCTTTTTTGGGCCTCTCCTGTTATAAAGAATTAAAACTGCATGTGTTGAAAAATCATAAATCATAAATCATAAAATCCTTGCAATATTAAAAAAATTATTAAGAATATAATCATTATTTGACTTGTCCATTATACAGGGTGGTCTGAAGACATCAATGGAGATGTGTCTTTCGTTTCTACTCTACTACCCCAAAACTTCGCTGTCAAAATGCTTGACTAGGTAAGTCTTTGTGTTGGCTTAAATAGTGGTCTGTAGTCCGAGTGAACACCTGAAGATTATTTTGTTTGTTATTCTACGGTTGTCTATCTTGATATTTATCTGGGTTTTTTTACAAAGTCAACAGGCACTTTTCTAATTATCTATGACTAGTGTATTACCATAAAAAATGACGGAAGTTATCAAAATAAATAATTTCAGCTGAAATCAATTTCTTTTGAAAAATTACACATCAGAATAAAAAATAATATAATACAGAACTTTCATTTATTTTAATTCAACAATTCCTTAATGACAAAATTTTTTGTATATATCCTCATTTCCATAATGAACAATTTTATGTGGACGCTCGAAAAGAGTTATTTTTGGTGCAGTAATTTTGTCTCAAGGCTTTTATTTTTTAGCGGTGTGCTTTATAAAATCTTTTATTGGCTGATTACACACCGTTAGGAATGAACAGACATACATAGAAAATTATATTATTAATTTTACTTCGTTAATTGGAGTGCAATTTAATTTGCTCTTATGTTTTATCTCACTTGTCATACAAAGGGTATAAAGAAAGCCGAAAGAAAGTCTGCTCCAAAAGAACTTTAAAAAAAACAACCTTCAACAGCAATAAATATAAATACAGTCAAATTAACTTGGCCAGATTTTTAAAAAGAGTTTTCATTAATACCTTCTTTCCTTTGTCAGTATCGACTACAAGATTCCAGACCAGTTCAAGGGACAGGATTTTTTTTCAGTCATTTATTCCCTAGACTGGACTAACTCCAATGTGAGGGAAGCTTTTAAGAAGGATATTGAAGACTCTGCCATCAATGACCTTTGTTATACAGATAACAGAGCACCAGTAAGAAGTCAATGTTGTTTATTTATGACATCTCAAAATTATAAAATAAACCTCAACTTATAAATATGCTTTGTTTTAATTACAATTCCTGATAAACATCCACACCCTTTCTCAAGAATTTTTTTTATTCTAAACCTGAGTAAATAAAATTTTTTAAAAATTAAGATCATTTTAGTACTACGTGTCATCTACTTAAATTTTGTTTTACAATTATTCTCCGCTTAAACCCATAATTCCACCAGGATCATAAGGTCTTGACTCAAATCTTGTTACCCATCATTTAATATTCTTGTATTGGTTTGTTTAAAAATTGTATTTTTGTGTTTTACTTATAATTATTTGGATACTAAATTTGTTGCCGTTATTTTAAATTACTTTCTCTTTCAAATTTTTTTTTATTATCTAGTATGTGAGTTTCCATTCTCCAAGACCAAACATCACACAGACATATCAGAGGCCACAAGAATGTGGAAACTAAATATTCCATTCATTTATCAACCCAGGAAACCTGCTTTGATGTCTTTTAATTTGAATCCTTAAGTATTGAGTTCTTTGTTCATTAATGGTCCATGTAGTAAATGTTTGACATAGAGAAATATAGATATGGAAAAAAAAATTTCAATTTAATTTTAAAATTGGAATATCCAAAAAACATTTTATAAAATCTTACAACTTTTATTTTTTTCTTTAATGGAATTGAAATTTCATGCTGATTAAGTATAGATGTAACTGTAATTTTTATTCCTTACAGAATTTTACACCACTTAGGATATGTAATGTTTGTAAATATTTGTTATACCCTTTTGCAAAAGCCATTTTAATATGTCCCATGTTCATTGTTTGTGAATAGATTAAGAGAAAGAAAAGAAGAAAAAAAAACTCCTTTCTTGAGGTTGAAACATATATTTTTGATTTTTCTTTAACATTGTGGAGATGGAAAATACTTTGAATTAATGTGTGTATAATGATATCATTTGAAAAAAATTAATTAAAATGATCTAGATAAGTTTAATGAATTTTGAATTGAATAGAATATTAAAAAAAAAGTAAAATATTATAAATAGCAGTGCTTTTTTTATAAAAAAATAGGTGCCGGTACTCAGTGATGATTTGCCTAACTTTTAACTACCAGTTCGCATCTCGATGCAAGCTAAATCACAACTGCAAAGATACTAAATGTCTAAAACGATTTTATTTTATAATTAACCAATAATAATAAACGTTAAAATACAAGAAAAGTAATAATTTTTTCCCACATTGAAAAAGGTGCCGGTACACTGTACCGGTGCGTACCGTCACAAAAAAAGCACTGATAAATAGGTATTGATAAGTATTCCGTGAAGCAATAAATAAAGAATGGTATAAACAAATTTAAAATAATAAAAAAATTTTTTATTATCAAAGCATTTAAGCAAAAACATATTAAGCTGTGTTATAAAGATTCCAGAACAGTATAATAAAACTTTACAGTAAACAATTGACAGAAACTTGCACTCCTAACAGGCCAGCTGTCTTTCAATGTTCAGTCTTGAGCCTCTCAAAGTTAAATTTAATTACAGCTTTTAAAGAACTAATATTCCATATATGGAATGAATTCATCTGCTAAATAGTGCAACCTTTATAATCTAAATGAGATAGGTACTAAATAATCTAAATTGGAATGGAATTATATGATCTAAATCAAATTATTATCATACATATATGCAGAACAAAATCAAATTGATATTTAAAATTGCCTCATTTGTTCTTATGTTAAAATATTTTTAAAATGTACATCAAATTCTTGAACAGCATCCCACATGTTGCTGTTACTAAAACATTGAATACATAATTCAAACTCAGAAAAATGTAAAATTAATTTGGTTTGTTTAAAGTTTTTGAGGCCCTAGAGTGGTATGCAATAACAATTCTGCTCCCAGTTAGAATTCATTGACGTGAATAAAAATATTGGAAGTGAAGACACCACCTGCTTGTGACTGCATGTCTTTGTAAAAATAATAAATATCTCTAAAATATGGAGCAGCAAAAAGTTTTTCAAAGGTACATAAAGTTTTTTTTTAAATTGTAAAATTCATATTAAATATAAATGCAAAGGACAAAATAATATGATTAATAATTAATTATGTACAAATGCACATTTAAAAAAATCAATATTTAAAAAATAGCATTAATAATGCACAAAATGAAACTGCTTTGCTTTGGATAATAACAAATAAAATTTTGTAATGAGGAATATTTGGAGAATCTTTTTTAAGTTTAATTCAGTGGATACTGCCAACATCCCTAATTTTTATAGAATACTTAGAGCATCATTTAGTAGAATCAGTCATGAAATTTAAATATAAGAAAGTCAATTAAAATCATTTAAATTAAATAAGTATTGAGTCCGTTAGAAAACTGGTCAACTCAGGGGTTTCAAAATCCTTACATTGTATATCGAGATAAGCAAAGACAAAATGCTTTATAAGAATGAAATGCAAAATAAGAAACAAGGTAAACTTAGTTATTTCCACCGTCAATTTTTCCTGTAGAATTTTCAGAACTCATTTCATTTGTAGATGTGCCTGGTGGTCTGAAAGAAAGTTTCATTTCTGTCAGAGCTTTCTGCTGATCACTCTGCCTGCTGTCATTGTCACCAGATGCGCTGTCATTGTCACCAGATGCACTGTCATTTTCACCAGATGTGCTGTCATTGTCACCAGATGTGCAGTCGACAGTTTTCTTGTAATCACTGACAGATGTCACATATGTGTTTGAAATAACTTTATCTGAATCAGTCCAGTGCATGTCAAGAAAGTGATTTTTGCGTTCCCGGCAGGCACAGACAAACCTAAAGAATGATGGAAACAAACAAGGAGAGAAATGACTTAATGCAGAGAAGGGTTATAATTTTGAATGTCACTAACTTATAACAATTTAAAACATATTTTTAAAGGTAAAAAAGACTTGACATTCTTACTAAAAAAATTCAAATTGAAAGGTCAATCACTACTGGCTGCAGTGCCAACAATTTGCATATATAAATATAGTTGTAAAACCTGGATTTGAAAACAATTCACTCACAAATAATATGATGAAAGAATTCATGTGGAAAAATTACTTTAGCATCTGCAAACCTATCATATAAATTCTGACACACATATAATTAACAGAAAATTAAAGGTTGTAATTTAATTCCTTTAATGGTTTCATGAACCAAAGTTGCTTAATTTTTATTTGCTTTAAGATTCTGTGTAAAAATATTGTCATAAAGAAGTTAATGTATTATCAGTTTGAGCAGCATCACAATTGTATGCTCTAAAACTAAGCACTAATTTAACAATTATTTTAACATTACAAATTTTGTTCTCCATAGAGAATTATTTCTACTTGTTAGAATGCACAGACATAACAGGGTGTCTCTCAATGGGTGTCTTTCAGTGCAACAACAAAAAAAATGTTTAATATTTCTAAGGAGGCAACCACCATATTTAGATGTTTTTTAGCTGCTAAATAAACATTTCTGGTTTCATGCAGACATTTTCATTTACACTGGAAGCTCAAACAGGCCTAAATGTTCTCAATTTGTTAAGATACATTTTTATTTCTCTAAATTGATTATTGTTTTTATGTACTGGATATAAAATTAAACATCATCATATTATTTTTTATTATATTACTGACCATCAGGCAGTTGTGATTAATACACAAACTTAACATCCTTGACTCAAAGAACTATTGATGAACAAGCTTATGTTAGAAATTTGGATGACCTAATTTGTTGAAGGGTCAGAACAAAATTCTTGTTTGTGTTAGATTTGATGAGCTTACTGTCCGAGAAGCTAGCATATATTAACATTTAATTAAATCATCATAAAGTCAGTATTGTCACCAGATAAGGTTATGTTCCTTGTATTCAATGCTTGGTAAATATGTTTTTCTGGACTATACATTCTTCAAACATTACTTATGAATCCATACAAGGTACTAAAAATATTTTTAAAAACTTTAATTAGAACCAATACAAAGATATGACGATCTTATCTCAGCATCACTGATTGGACTATTGAGCCTTTATATTGTCTCAAATTTATGTAACTTACTTTAAAATTAAACCAAGTATAAGAAGAGTCAACACAGTGCCAATTCCAACGCCTAATATCAGAACTATGTTTTCTGTGGAAACTGGAGACATAATAAATTTATTCAGTTTTTTAGCATGTCGATAAAAACATATGTTATCTTATCTTATCTGTTTACAGACGCTCCTTCTATACAGAAGATTATTGCGTCCTACGCTTATCTATGGTTTGTGTTTAGTCCTGCATTTTTATTAGAGATTTAAATGCTGATAAAGTGTTGGTTTTCCTGGATTCTTCAGGTAACCCATTCCACGCCCGAATTCCGGACGGATATGTTGTATGTTTTAATTTAGACACTGCCTGGTGTCTAAAGGAAGACTGTGGTAGGTGTCAGAAGCTACATACTGAAAAGTTCATACAACTTTTTAATAGATTATTATACAGATTACAAAAAACGTCAAGTGAATTGAAATGAAGTTAAATAGTTCTTTTAAAACGTATTTTCTACAGCACCTTATTGCAGTCAAGCTGAATTAAAATGAATTTAAATAGTTCTTTAATAACTTCTTTTCTACCTCACCTTATTGCAGTCAAGCTGAATTAAAATGAATTTAAATAGTTCTTTAAATACTTCTTTTCTACTTCACCTCATCGCAGTCACACCCATTTTATCATTGGATTGAAATGTTTCAGTTGAACATGCAAAAATAGCAAAACCCAGAAGAGACCCAAAAAAAAACTACCTTGTGGAATAGTGACTTTTGTTACATCAGTTTCTCCATCAGCCCCAACACCTTCAATACAGAGAAATTTTGCAGATGATGGTATCTCCAACATAGACCAGTTGAAGACTTGATTGATGACAGTTGTCAATTTTTGCTCTTAAAACATACAAAATACTAGCCATAAGAAATTTAGACTAAATTGAATACACAGATATATTTTATATCATAACATGAGGAATAAATGAGTAAATTAAAATTTTTACATACCACACCCTTACAAAAAGCTTTCTACTCATCTACTAATCAGCTACACTCTTCTTCGGACATACGTATTCTCTCTGTTCCTTTGACACAAACTAAACATCTGGCAAATGGTCTTTCTATTTTTGTGCCCCCAAACAATGGAATTCTCTACCATTACACATTCGCAGTACTCCAAAAACCAAGACCTTCAAGACTACACAAAAAAATTTTCAACCTTCTATTTAAAAAATAATTAAACAACATTCAAATTTTTTTTTAAAGATCAACATAGCTTATATGCACCATAATATCATTATATGTTGTATTTAAGTTATGAATGTATTAGGTTGAAAGAATTGATAATCATGTGTGTTATTGTTTTTATGTAAAGCACTGTTAGCCTTTTTGTTTGCTGGGATACTGCTCTATTTATATAAGTTCTCTTCTTCTTATCTATACAGACGCTCCTTCTATGCAGAAAATACTTGCGTCCACAGACCATGACAGATGATCTGTTGGCAAGTGATGCAGCATTCACAGACCACGGCTTTGTGGGTTCCACGCATTACCCAGCCGCCTAACACTACAAGTGTTAGGTACCCATTCGGAGCGGGGTGACTCAGGGACTCCCTAGGCCCCGGGAACAAACCCTTGCCTTCACACGGATTCGAACCCGGTGACCATCGGTACGACAGTCCAGTGCGCTGCCACTCAACCACCGCGTCCCACAAATTGTTATCAAATTATTATTATTGTTATATATTCCTTATGGCATGTAACTGTACATATAGCAAGCACCCAATATACAAAAAATATTTTGACATGATGTGCAGCAAAACCACAAACGAAAAAAACTTATAAAAAAGTCACTCACTGTCTTGTTTACAATATTCATCAGTGGATGAGAAAACATTGTATTTTTCTATCAAAAAGTTTTCTGGTTCATTTTTGTCACACTCCTGCCATATCCTGAGATTCTCTTTGCCGTTTTCTTCTACTATTTGGGTTATTATCTGGGCCGTGTCTGGTCAGGAAACAATGGGCGTTAGTTTAGTCTTTCATAGATTAAAATATGTGGTTATATACAAACATTCAAAAAGCATTCAAAATGTTAGTTGTTTGGGGAAGATTTCCAACAATTTTATACAATTCTGACCAAATCATGGGCTTATAATGGCTGCTATCACTTTTAAATAAGTTTTCAAATTTTTTTATTACTTCCATGTGTTATACTGGTGGTACTAATACACGAAATACATTTTTCTCAGTTGTTAATGACTCAGGGCTACCTCCGCCAAGCTGGTTATCTCCCATTGACTGTATTTGTTTATCTCTATTCCACTCAAGTTTTGCTGCCTCATAGAACGCAATCATCCAAAAAACTTTTGATCAAACACAAGCGTAAAGTTTTATCTTAAAAAAATGAACTAAGATAAAACTTACTTTTCTTCCTGTCAAAATAACAAGAAGATGGCACCATTCCACTCCAAGCTCCCCGACCCTTGTACGAGACGTAGAACTTGATGCCAACCTCAGGGGAGACTACTGCTGCTGATTTCTTCAGTCGCCTCCTGTTCCTACGTTTAAGTCTTTTGCTCCGCCTCCTCCTTGTTGTTCTTGACGTGTCCTCTCTAACAAAGCTGAAAGGGTCGGGTTCTTGGGGATCAGCATATCTGGGGTTCACAATTTTTGTAGCGTTGACTTTACTTGGTTCTCGAAGGTTTGAAATGTCGTTAAACTCAAACATCTCAATTTCTATCATCTCCTTTTCTGTGACGTTATTTACAGTGGTTGCCATGTCAACTTCAAATGTCGAGGACACATTTTTTACTATAGTCTGTGGGTAATCCTATAAATAAATGACAGAAATAATTTTGTAATTGATTAGACCAGAAATTAGACGGGATTATTTAAAGAAATTTTACATTAAAACAAGTAATAAAAACTCGAATGAGTATTTAAACGCAATTTCCAACAAGGAATTTCATAATTTTTTTATTCAAGGGAAATCATTTTTGATTACATTAAAAGTCGATTCAAATATTGATCCAACATTGTTCTAAATATTATTTGCTATTGTCTGGCGTTTGTTTCAACCCGATAGATGTTATGGTTGGTGATAAATTGACAAAATACTGATATTTTTTCGGTTTTTTTTTATTTTCCAGGAAATCCAGTAAACCTTTTCGGTATTTTTTTGGCGTTGCACATCCTTTGGACCTCCTTAGCAAATTTGCAAAAGACCTGAACCCTCTATCTATTATGGTTCAGGAGGAGTTGCATGTGCAAGCTCACATGTGCACAGACATTTCAAATGTATAAACGCAATTCACAAGGGAAATTGCGTTACAAATTCTTACCTTAAAATACTCTTTGAAGATAGATTAGGGGCCGTCCATAAAGTACGTCACGCTCCCAAGGGGGGGGGGTGTGTAAGAAAGTGTGACAGTTTGTGATAGGAGGAGGGGGGATCCGGCCATGTGTGACGTCACGCTGTTTTATATTAAATTTTGTTAATAAAAACAACGTTTTTGTTCGAAAGTGTGACGTACTTTAGGGGGGGGGTCCGAGATGTGTGACAGTTTGTGACATGGGGGAGGGGGGAGTTAAAAATGGTCAAAAATAGCATTACATACTTTATGGACGGCCCCTAGATATATTCAACCAAAATATAAACAACATAGATTAAACCCGTAAAATAGATACTTTCAACCCAAAAAACTAGATAGAATGAACCCATAAACTAGATAGATTGAACCTGAAAACAAGATAAATTCAATCCATAGACTAGATAGATTGACTCAATAGACTAGAGAGATCTAATCCAAAAGCTGAATACCCACAATAATTATTGTATTTATCTCCTTTTTCTCTGCCCCTAATCTCAACCCACTATCTACATAATTGCCATCTCCTACCATAGTTATCAAAATTTTACACTGATCACAAGTATGTCACTGAATGAAGCAGAGGTTAAACTCAGCAAGGAGTCACGTGTGTCAACAACATTCAACTGTACACACCTACTCTAGACTTGCCAGTAGAAAACAAAAAAACCTTCAAAAATATAATCAGATAAAATGATTCTCAAACGTACATAACAGAGGTTCTCATCACTGTTCCAATGACACCAGTGAATCAACAACTGATCTGCCTGATGGAGGTTGGCTAAGTTAACAAAGATGTTTGCCTTATCGTCTTTCGTGAATTCTACTACTGTAAGTTGGGAGTAAGTATCTGTATAAATAAAACATCCAAATATTCACATAGCAGTTGGTATAATCTAAGAAATGGATTTTTAACAAACACACACACACAAAGCACAAGAATTTTCCTTAAAAAATTATGAACAAGAAATATCATACCTTATGATACCTTCCCTAGCAACAGTTAAGTTTAAAATCATACTATTTCAGCACAGTCCTATTCCATATTCACCATCTTTACCTGTACAATCTTACTCTATATTCACCCTCCTTCACTTTCGACACTGAAGACCTCAACTATCTATATCCTGCACCATCTTCCCTAACATCTATTATCTTCACAACCTCTTTTATTTTCTCACACCAAGCAACTCTTTAAAATACCTTAATGCCTTTTAAGATTTAAAATGAAAAAAAATCATTTCATTTTCATTTTAACTAAGGCTGGTACTGATTATTTTTTGTTCGATTAATCGGGAAAAAATTTAATCGATTAATAATACGAGTGAAAAGTATGTAAGTAACAAAATATATAAATTATTAATAAAATGGAGAAAAAAAATATTATAAAGATTTTCTTAAATTTTAATCGAATTTTAATGAATCAAATTAATTTTAGTCGATTAAAATAATTTTAATCTATTTAAATTTTAAATAACTAATTGATTAGTTAATCGTTAATTTCCGCAGCCCTAATTTTAACCATTGTACTTTAAAGAGATACAAAATATTAGATAATAAAATAAAAACTGTGGTAGTTACTTGTGATTTCTGGAACAACAATCTGAGAATAATTTTCAGAAATTCCTTGTTGATTGACAGCCCAAATCTTGACAGAAGCTGGGAAACTGACTTGCTGTGAATCTATGTAGTGATATGTTTCATTCACCTCACGGCGGTATGTGTGACCATTACTGCCATTCACTGTCACGTTATAACTGACGCTGAAGTCACCTTTAACAGCTTGGGGAAGTTCCTACATACACACATTAGTTTAATTACAATTTAACGAATTTTGAACCATTTAAAATGATTGAGAAGTAAACTTGAAACTTATTTCAACTTTTTAGCATTCCAAGAAAAATATATACTTAAGAATTTGAAAATGATTACACCAATACAAAAAATATATTATAAGACATTCATAATTTGTGTTTTAAAAATATTTTATTCCAGATTTTTATTTTAAATATAATCACTATAAATATGATTTTTTAAGCTCCTAATCAGTAATTGTGAAATACTAATTTCTTAACTCATGATTCCCAGAAGTATACATGTTTTAAAAGTAACATTTTCGCAAATCCCAGATGGCCAATATTTTTTAACATGATAACTCAGATATAAATGATGTGAATATTAAAATGGGAACTGTTTGTAGGCTGGTTTATAAGTCATCAGTGGCGTAGCTGAGGGGGGGCGGTCCACCCCGGGCGGCACACATTTAGAGGGCGGCATTTGTGGGCATTTGAAAAGTACAACCATTTCCGACAACCGCCATTTTTCTTGTGAAGGGGGAAAACCAAAGTGAAACAAAAAATATTCGTAATTTCTAGTCTTCATTAAAGGATTCGCACAACATGTGTTGATTACATAGTGGATGTTGTAACTAACGCAAAACCGTTCAAATATTTTAAATCGCTCAAAAAATGTATCGATTTGTTTGGAAAATTAAGCGTTATACGTTATATATGACGCTTTTATAAGAAAACTACACAAAAACACATCACCGCTGGGCCGAATTATATGTGCTATTAAATCGCAATGACAGTATTTGCGTGGAATTTCGACATTCGCAGAATGATGCGCGAACAAGTACCTACATGGCATGGTGGTTCAAATGTTGTATTTAACTTGCAAGTAGTAATTTATATTGCTGTTTCAGTTTTCAGAAAATTATTGTAAAGTTAGTTATTAGAAATTAAATGTATTTTGTTTTTATTGCAGTAAAGTAGCACAAATCGTTTGTTTTTTCCCATTAAAATACGGTTATCATTAAAATTGTTACGCCTATCCAATTGAAGTAATGTGTAAATGATTTGAATTCGTCGATTTTATGGACAATTATTAAGATTTATGACTTGAATATGAAAATATTCAAATTTCTCCATTATTAAACACCACAATAGGCATAAATAATTTGGAAAAAGACATACTTTAAAATTTCAAGCGTCTCGGAAAAATTGACATCTGAAGAAGTAACTAGTAAAACGAGATCAGATGCTGGAATTTAATTCAATTCAATGCAATCTTTTTCTTTTCTATGTTATCTCAGTTTATGGGAACCCGTAATATTTCAAATTAATACAAACCCATTTTGGAACAAAGAGATGTGCTAATAGAAAAAGCTGTTATATCAGCCAAACAATTTGTGAAGAGTTGGAGATATCAACTGAACGCGGAGTTTGAAGGAGAAAAAATATGAGTGAGGGAAATTAAGAAGACTTGATTTTATTTTTATAACAAGAAGTACACCGAGAAATGTTTTTATTCATGGATGGAATTATTATAGAACGTGTTGATGAGTTGCATGTTCTTTTAAGAAAATATTCGTATATAATATCATGTAACCTACTATTTGAACATCAAATAAATTATTTTATTGACATTGATAAAGAACACTTCTATATTTAAAGAAAAAGGATTCAGGTTTTTATACACTACAAGAAGAGGCACTATGTTAGAAAAACGTGGGGAAAGGCCCCCTTGATCTATTAAAATTTATTCAACAGTATAGATTGGAAAATATGTGCCCACCATTGTTTTTTTGCTATGAATTTTTTAAAAAGAACTGCTATCAGTGTCCCTAATTGTGAAAGGAGCTTCTCCAAACTAAAGTTGATAAAAATTATCTTTGTTCCACAATGAGTTATTTAAGACTACAAAATCTTGCAATATTGTCTATAGAACAAGAAATTACAAATAATTTAAATTTTGATAGCATAATACACGATTTTTCTATTATGAAAGTTAGGAAAGTAAATGTATAAATTATGTTTAAATACTAATGTATACAATTTCTTTTTAAAAAAAAATCATTTATTTATAAATACAAAATAAAAGAATAGTAATAGGTAATGTTTTTTGGGTGTAAATTTGGAATATGTTTTGTCTCGTGGAAAAATTGGGGGGGGGGATGCCTGCGACCTCATTAACTTTCTTGTGGCCTTTAAAAAAAAAGTATATTGTATTTTTATAAATGTGTATTTATAGGTATATCATCTTAGGCGGCCTCTTTTATTACTACTTACATAAATAGGGCATGCATTGGTAAACATGTTCCCCAACTTTACTTCATTTCAATTACAATTATTTATTTATGTTTATTAAGTTATAAAAACCATCCTATAATTGACTAAGTGGCCGTCCATATATGACGTCACGCGATTTGGCTGATTTTTCACCCCTCCCCCTCGTCACACCTCGTCACATAAACTAAGAGCCCTTCTCAAATATGACGTCACAAAGCTTTGAACACCCCCACCAAAAAGCTGTATTTTCTATTTGAAAATGAGCATGTTTCAAATCAATTTTTTTTTCCATTTAAGTACATGTATTTGACGTCACATCAAAACGCGAAATTTTAAATCAAATGTCCACTTAAATATTTGATTACTTACACTTTATTTAATAACGTTTATGTAAAACGCGCGTTTCGATATAAGGCTGCACTCTTATATCGAAACGCGCGTTTTACATAAACGTTATTAAATAAAGTGTAAGTAATCAAATATTTAAGTGGACATTTGATTTAAAATTTCGCGTTTTGATGTGACGTCACATATTTTAAACACCCCCCCCCCTCGTCACACATCGTCAAAAATGTATGACTCCACGGGTGCGTGACGTCATTTATGGACGGCCCCTAAAAAGTGCGGCAAAAGTTCTAGCTACGCCACTGTAAGTCATGGCACAATGTGTTTGCCGTGTTACTGTTCATGAGGACCTAAACACACTTTAAGTCATGGCACAATGTGTTTGCCGTGTTACTGTTCATGAGGACCTAAACACACTGTAAGTCATTGCACAATGTTGTTGCCGTGTTGCTCATGAGGACCTAAAGGAGGGACTTGGGATGGTTTTATTTAAACTGCTGACCATGGAATTTTGGGGGAGGGTGGGAATGACTCACAAGAATACACATTGTGACTTCAAATAAAAAACGCAAATTTAAATAAGAGTTTTACTTACATATTTGATTACTTACAATTTATTTAATGACGTTTTACATGGCTTAATGCGTGTTACGATTTAGAATGCACTAAATACATACATAAATGAAAAAAAAAGTGTTTTGAAACATGCTTATTTTCATATAGAAAATGCCGCTTTTTGTGTGTGTGTGTGTCAAACGCTTTGTGACATCATATTGGAAAAAAAAGGGGGGGGGTCTGAGTTTTTGTGACACGTTGTTATGAGGGGGTGGGGGGATTAAAAATTGGCCTAAATCGCAGGGCGTCATTTATGGAAGCCCCTAATATCATCTAGAGTTTTTATGTGGGTCTGTATAAGAAGTTTACTAACCTTCCACATAACCAAAATGGAATCAGTAGAATTTATCGAGACTCTGGTGAAGCTGAACTCATCAATGTCTGGAGGAGTGGCTGGGGCTTTGGGAATGGAAACATGACAACAAAGAGAGTCAGTTTGTTATATTTGGTTATGATCATGGGATTGTTTCTTGCACACGGACTAACGAAGCTTAGACTTAGAGAGAACATTGCATGTTAGGCAAACTATTTCACACAATGGACACAATCAGTGGCGTCACTAGGGGGGGGGGCGAGGGGGGCGGGCCGCCCCGGGTGACACCCATCAGGGGGTGACACCCGAGCCTAAAATTTTACTGTGTACGATTTTATGTCAGAAAAAAATGAAGACACATTTTTTTCATCTAGAAAGAAATTAAGAAATACAAAGAAATACGTTAAACGCGAAAATATTTTATTAAAAAATATCAGTTAACTTGCAATAATAAAACAGTCCCAACACACAAACAACATTAAAACAAATTAGGAAAAAAAGAAAAGAAACGTCGCAGTTGAGAGATCTTTAAAAAAGGCTGGACATGAAAGAGGCAGTGTCTTATGTTTTAAAAGATATAAAGCTATTTGGGCTTTGACACACTTACACCATGGATGAATCACACCTCACGACTCCCCCACCACAGTGGGGTGTGGGGGGATAAGATTCAAAAAAAAATAAAAAAATAAATTATTATTTTTTTAAAATCAAAAGATTGGTTTTCTTTGTTGATGTTTTTTCTAGACAAAAATTATGAATTCAATGTCTTTGAGTTAATATTTTGTTATATATATATTTATTAAAGGCGTGATATGCATGTTTATATACAGGTAGTCCCCCGGTTACGACGGTCCCCTCCACACATACGCTGTTTCGTGGTTACGAACGCTCCCCCATAAAGAATAATATTACGCGTTATTCCGTATTTTAAAAACATTTTTTTCATGTGGTAAAGAATTGTTTTCTCTAGTTGAAATAAAAAAAAATATTGAAACATATGTATTATCATTATTTGAACCTAAAACTTTAGTTTGCGAATTTTTCTCATGGTGAAGTTATCAATCAAGTCAGTAAAGCTAAGAAAGCTTACAAGTAAGTTCCTTTTCAATGTTCATTAGAGAGAGCGTTTTCAGTCTTTGTTGTCCCATGCAAATTCTAACTCATTTGTTATTCTTTTCAACTTTGAAAAGGATTGCTCTCAGTTGCAGTTTGATGTCATCATTGATAGACAGATGAGAAGTGCGATGTGTACATTTGTAAAGAGCTGTGTGAAATTCAGCTCATTCAAAAGCAGCAAAATGTTTAGCTCTGTGCACGTGTTTTGAGTTTGGCATTGGGGTACTTCCTTTTCCTTACCCTGAGCCTGGACAATAACTTTTTAAAAGAGTTTTGAAAATTGGACTAATTCTGAAGGTAAGCAGTCTTTGAAATCACTTGAATATTCTTCCATTATCTTGGCTGCTGCCCATCGGATGGCGAAATTGCTGAGCTCAGAAAGGTTTGTAATAAAGCCAAATTTCTCATGGATGTCTTTATATGGGCCTAATCGATGTTGTAGGGCTTAAGAAATTTTGTCAATGATTACCAGAAATACCTCAACCTTGAAACTTTTGTCTCGGGGAGAATACTGTTTTGGTGATGTCTCTTTATCAAACTGATGACCTTTTTTTCACGGGTTTGTTTTATTTCTCTCTTTTTTGTGTGGATAGCATTGAAGATTGTTATACTCTTTTTTACCACGGACTTGTCCTTTCCTTTTTCTTCATAGAAATCAAATTAAGAATGATGTCTTTTAACAAACTCAATGAGAGACTTCCATTCTAAAATTGTTTCCCGAATTTCAAGTAAAATAGCGACTTCCAGTCGTTCAAGTTCTTTTAGAAATCCTTCTGCTTCAAGTAGACAGTCACGTGGCTGATTTTCGTTTGTTGCTAATTCTTCCAGTGCTGCGATATCCTCATGGTATGAGTTATTAACAGACCTTACTGCATCATGTAAGGCTGACCATCTTGTGTCACACAAGGCTTTGTTAACATGTATCAATTTTATGTGTTTTTGAAGTACCTGTCAACGATGAGTATATGCAACAAGCCGGGTATAAAGATTTTGCAGAAGACAAAAAATCTGACTGCATCAGGACAACCTGCTGCACTTTTCCCAACCAAATTAAGGGAATGAGCTGTGCACGGCACATAATGAGCAACACTGCACTTCTCACGAAGAATAGTCTGGTTTCCGTTATACTTCCTACTCATATTTGCAAGATTGCCGTATGAATGTCCAAGGCATTTTCAGGAATTCATACAAATATTTGCCTGCATCTTTATTATACACTATAAGTTTGGAGTATCTTAAATTATTGGTGGCTTCTGGCATTAGCCCGTTCAGCACCCCCCTTTTAATCCGTCATAGGGTGTGGGGGTCACGCATCGGTGACGATGTGTGACGAAGGGGTGGGGTTAAAAAATGTGACGTCAATTAAAAAAATAGCAACTTTAAATAAAAGTTCCACTTAAATATTTTATTGTTTACCGTTTATTTAATGACGTTTTCGATGGCTTCACGCGTTTTACGACATCAGAGCGCAGACTTATCCTAAATACATATTTAAATGACAAAACAATAATTTGCAAGATGCTAATTTTTATTTAGAAAATACGGCTTGAGGGGTGTTGGTGGGTGTCAAAGCTTTGTGACGTCATATCGTGAAAAGGGGTGGGGGTATAAGTATGAAGCTGGGGGATGGTGGGTTAAAAATCGGCATCCTCGCGTGACGTCATTTATGGACGGCCCCTTCAGTTGTGAAGGGGTGACACCATGAGCTACCGCCCCGGGTGACACCAACCCTAGTGACGCCTCTGGACACAATAACCTTTATCAACATTTTGAGCATTCACGTCAGTCAATAGTTTAAAACCAAAATGTTCGTCCGGAAATTAGTTTATATTTTTGGCCGAAATATTTTACATTTTTTACTTTCAGTACATTTAAAAGTGGTGGGTCGATTAATCTTTTAAAAAAATTTAATCGATAAAATTTTTTAGTGATTAATCGAGAAAATAATCGTTAATTTCCGCAGGCCTAATATATATAATATATATATATATATATATATATACGCCTAATATAATGATATTAATAGTTCCTTTTTTATATTTATTTACACGCAGGAATGTGTGTATTAATTCCAAAATCTAATTTAAAAAAAAATATTTTTAATCAACGTCTCCTCTTTTCCAAATAAGTAGTCACCAAATTTACAATTACCAGGAATAGCATCCTCATTGTGGTTTTTAAAAAAAAATTCATTAAATTTTTTTTATAAAAAATTCGCCTCAATCGGGGTTGGAACCACGTATCGATATTAACAACAGCAATCAATCATCCATCCGCCTATCACTTCATCTGAGAGGCTCATGTTAATTACGATAGAAAATAACTTTATGGACACCAAACAAGTTTTTTTACCTTTAACTTTAAAATGCATTAATAAGCTTACCTAGTAATCATGAAATTTGATCATGAGAATGAGAACTAATGTTTAGTATTAGTATTAGCATAATTAAAATGCAGCTTTAGTCGTATCTGTAAGCACATGGCAAATTTTTACGACTAGTCGTAGCAGTAGACACGAGCATTCGAAAAGTCGGGTAAAATTTGTGGCCTCATGCTTATTACACCCTTACTAGTGAGCATGTGACCTACTTCTTACCTGCTTACTAGTGAACATGTGACCTACTTCGTACCTGCTTACTAGTGAACATGTAACCTACTTCTTACCTGCTTTCAGGGTTGTGAAATTCAATGTCTTTTTGCCGCTTTCTCCGCCCCCACCCAGTCCAGCAACTGTTACCTGATACCTGGTGTTGGCATTCAGGTTGGGGAACCGAACCGCTATCAAGTGATTATTACCACCCAAACCAGTGTTTGGATGTGGGTACTTGGCCGGAATCAGAAGCTGTTAAAAAATGTTATAAATAGGGTGGTAACGATTAATTAAAATTTAATCGTTAACTATTGAAAAATTAATGATTAATTTCATGAATTAATTGTTAATTTCCATTAAAGCCAAAAATTAAAATGTATGACGTCATTAAACTGAACATCTCAAAGGAAGTAATAAAAACAGGTAATTGACATTTTTTTTGTTTTATTGAGTTATTTCCCCTGTCTTATAGACATTGAAAAATAATATTTT
Source organism: Ampullaceana balthica (assembly GCA_944989445.1). Taxonomy (NCBI): domain Eukaryota; kingdom Metazoa; phylum Mollusca; class Gastropoda; family Lymnaeidae; genus Ampullaceana; species Ampullaceana balthica. The sequence continues at coordinate 1,038,757 of CALYLW010000158.1, forward strand.
GAACTAAATTTTAATATATTAAATCCACGTCTTTATAAGTTAATAAATTATAATAATACGCGGGAGAAGTTTGAACGTTAAAAATATATAAATTATTATTAATAATTAATTATTTTTTAAATTATTATAAATATTTTCTTAAATTTAAGGCTAATCGAATTTTTATCGATTAAAATTATTTTAATCGAAATTTAATATATAAAATTTTTAACGAATAATCGAGAAATTAATCGTTAATTTCCGCAGCCCTATTTATAAATACTAATCAACAAATTAATTCCAGAAAGCATGTTTAGAGATGAGCTTATATTAACTCCACCTTTTGTCTAACTTTCTGTCTCTCTGTCTCGCTCTCTCTCTTTCTCAGTCTCTGTCTTTCGTGGTCCCTCAGAAAAGCAAAAGTAAAAAATAACCCACTTCCCGTGATCTAATCGAGTTGAAATTTTTCACATAGTTTTATAAAAACTAACAATGCATTCTTTCGAAATGTCAGATCGAACGAATGTACCGTAATTAAATTAATGAATTTTTAGATTATCTTTATGTATCTTTATGAAGTTTATTAGTTTATGTAGGAAATTACGATGGTACGGACACGTGACAAGAAATGGAGGTCTCGCAAAAACTATATTGCAAGGCACAGTCCAGGGAGGAAGGAAAAGAGGCAGACAAAATAAAAGATGGGAGGATGATATCAAAGAGTGGACCGGCCTGTCATTCAGCGACTCTCAAAGGGCAGCACAGGACCGGGACAAATGGCGCGTGTTAGTGAGCAGTTCACGATCGTGCCCCAACAACCCAACGACGGGTTAAGGGATAGTTCAAGTTAAAGTTCAATCTTTATGTAGCATGTAAATGTTTGTGCTAGACTGTCGCGTGGTTCGTGCATTATATTGAGCATACTTTTATAATATTTTACCATTCTGTAATTATTTATGCTAGTCTGTCGCACGATGGGTATTATATTGAAAATAACCAATGCTTTTAGTTCTGTCTCATATACAAGGGATTTAAAGTCAAAAACTTTGTTTTTACGGGTTGTTCAATTAAATACCTTATATTAACTTTACCATCTTGTCTGTCTGTCGTAGTCCAGCGGAAAAAAACAAAAGTATAAAAAATACCCGTAAAAACAAAGTTTTGACTATAAATCCCTTATATATGAGATATAATTAAAAGTATTGATTATGTTCAAACGCGACAAACATTTACAGACTGAATCTGTGTTATCTCCCCTTTGCTTTATGACCCAGCCCCGGGGGGGGGGAGGAGAGGGGAAAGGTCTGGTCACCGATCGCTGGACCAAGCTCAGCGTGACACGTAAAATTTAAACAAAAGCACGCTGGTACATTGACAATGTGGCGTCAACACTTGAACTCAACTGTCACGAGGAAAAAAAAACTAACTGTGAAATTGGATTACATACGTTGTAGAGAGATAAACTAAAAATGCATTAATTTAATTACGATATGTTCGATCGATCTGAAATTTTGATACGATACATTGTTAGGTGACACGAGTCTATGTGCCAAATTTCAGCTCGATGGCATCACTGGAAGTGGGTCATTTTTGACTTTTGTTTTTCCGCCCGTCCGACGACGAACGACAGACAGAGAGAGATGGCGGTGAAGTTAATATAAGTGATTTAATAAAAACAACCCCACAATAAAACAAACCCGTAAAAACAAAGTTTTTGACTATAAATCCCTTATATGTAAGACATAGCTAAAAGTATTGATTATGTTCAAACGCGATAAATATTTACAGACTGAATCCGTCTTAACTCCCCTTTGCTTTTAACCCGAGGTGGGGGGGCTGGGAGAGGGGAAAGGTTTGGTCACCGATCGCTGGACCGAGCTCGGCATGACACGTAAAATGTAAACAAAAGCACCCCGGTACATCGCGTCAACGCCCGAACTGAGCTGTCACGAGAATAAAAAACAATAACAAACCGTGAAATTGAATTACATACCTCGTATAGAGATAAACTAAAAATGCATTAATTTAATTACGGTACGTTCGATCGATCTGAAATTTTCGATACGATGCATTGTTAGGTGACACGGATCCATCTGCCAAATTTCAGCTCGATGGCTTCACGGCAAGTGGGTCATTTTTTACTTTTATTTTTCTGCCTGCCCGGCGACGAACGACAGACAGAGAGAGATGGCGGTGAAGTTAATATAAGTGATTTAATAAAACAAACCCGTAAAAACAAAGTTTTTGACTATAAATCCCTTATATATGAGACATAACTAACAGTATTGATTATTTTCAAACATTTACAGACTGAATCTGTCTTAACTCAAGTTTGCTTCATAACCATAGGGGGGGAGGGGTGGGTGGGAGGGGGAGAGGGGAAAAGTCTGGTCACCGATTCGCTTGACCGAGCCCAGCGTGACACGTAAAATGTAAACAAAAGCACCCCGTCGCTTCGTTGGGTCGCCTCAATGCGTCAGCTCAAACTTTCACGTGGCAAAAAAACAATAATAAACCGTGAATTTAAATTACATACCTCACATTAGGATAAACTAAAAATGCATTTATTTAATTACGGTACGTTCGATCGATCTGAAATTTTGATACGATGCATTGTTATGTCAGACGGGTCAGTGTGCCAAATTTCAGCTCGATCGAATCACGAGAAGTGGGTCATTTTCGACTTTTCTTTTTCCGCCCGCCCAGCCCATGAGATGATGAGATGATGAGATGATGAGACGGCCGCGAAGTTAATATAAGGGATTTAAAAATGACCCAATTTCCGAGATCCTATCGAGCTGAAATTTTTCACATAGATTATTTGCACCTAACAAAGCGTTCTTTCAAAATGTCAGATCGATCTAATGTACCGTAATTAAATTAATGAACTTTTAGATTATCTCTATGTACCGCTATGTAGCATGTAAATGTTTATGCTAGACTGTAGCGCGGTGCGTATTATATTGAACATAATCAATACTTTTAGTCATGTCTCATATATAAGGGATTTATATTCAAAAACTTTGTTTTTAAGAGTTGTTTATTATTATCTTTCCTTGTCTAGCCTATCAGCTTTGGGTAAATGTGGACCTGGCTCATAGGCTCACTAGAACTTTGTCAATACAATAACATTGCTAGCAATTATTATCTGATTAAAATCTAAAATACCCCGGTACTTTCAACTAATAAATAGTCTTACATTAACCATCAGGATCCCACTCCTACGTTTACATACATAATCACAGGCAATAAAAAGATGGTGATAAATATGGGGCCGTCCATATAGTACGTCACGCTCCAGAGGGGGAGGAGGGGGTGTAAGAAAGTGTGACAGTTTGTGACAGGGGGAGGGGGGTCCGGCCATGTGTGGCGTCACTGTGTTTTCTATTAAATTGTAATTATTTTGTTAATAAAAATGAACAGATTTGTTCGAAAGTGTGACGTACTTTAGGAGGGGGGGGGTTGAGATTTGTGACAGGGGAGAGAGGGGGGGGGGTAAAAATAGCTTGACGTACTTTATGGACGGCCCCTATATAAATATATAGAGAAATAAAATAAATGAAAATAAAAATTAATATAACTAAAATAAATAAATACAAATAATTTATGTTTCAATTAAATAAATAAATTAAATAAATTAGATAAATTAAAAATAAATACACAAGTAAAACAATTAAAGAAAGAAAATTAAGGCATTAAAAAAATGAACCCCATCTTTGGTATATACTGATATAAATTTATTTAAGGATGAAATTTAGATACTGAATAATCCTGGAGTAAAATAAAATATTATGTTCTTAAACTTAAAAAAATAAAAAATGTGTTATTGTTTTAATGATTGACTGGATGATTCCTTTCAAAAGAATGTTTAAGTTGATGTGACAATATGTTTAATGAACTGTAAGTTACAACACTCCTTCCAGACAATGTTTGGCCCTAATGTTGTTTCTTAATCTACCACCACAGTCCTTTTAATCGTGAGGACATTCATTTACCTAATTCTGAGATGATGATGTAATGACAAACCTCAGTCTTTGCTTGTACTCCATCCAACTGATGTAGAACAATGTGGTACATCAATGGCATTGAACTTTCTTTCATAAAACCAATGATTCTATTGGTGCTGTTGCGTACTTTAAATACAATGGTGGATTCATAGGATCCTGACATAAACAGCTTGAGATCCTCTGCACTCCCAGGAACAACTGAAATGAACACAAATATGGATTATAAACATCTTTAAAATTTGAGAATGCCATGGTGAAATGACAGAGGTTACAAAATATTACAAGTTAAATACTTGTATTGTTAAAATGTGTAAATATTTGCAGTTATTTTTAAAATTATTTCTGGCCACTTATTTTTCTTTTTCTCACAATACTCTCTAAGACTCCTGCTCAAAATGAAATCTCACAAGGGTAACACAATGTAAGCCACTCACTGTGGTGGAAAAGGTTGAAGGATTTTTGAACTTCCACAAATTGGACAGCGTGCTGTAGACAAGGTCGTGCAGCTTTGATGGTCAACGTGGTGTTACATTGTCTGTGTCCAATCAAATAGATAGAGTCTTTGTTAAAGTGCCTGCATTCGCACTGAGATGAGTTCTTGACTGACGAGCAATTAGTGGCACATATTTCTATTGGATTGCCCCTAGAGGTAACGATAGGTATTTAAAAATTACCAGGTGTATTGTCAGAGGAAGTTAAAAATTGTTATTGGTATCGGGTCGGGGGGGGGGTCCACTAATTGTTAAATTTGGAATCATAAATTTGATCAAAAGTGAGCTTTAATTTAGCGGATGCTTGAGACCAAGTTAACATACATGAAATGAAAGTTTTAAAATTGTCTCCGTAGTTACACAACTATATATAAAAAAAAATCATCATAATTGAACACGGGTAAATTGTACAAAACCGAGAAACAGGGGAGGTTATGGGAATCAGGGGAGGTTACAGAGAAATTTCACGTAATGAAAGCTTTTTATACGTTTTGTTTGTTTGTTTGTTGTTTTTAATCTAGTAAAGGGGAAGATAACTAACATTTCAGCTTAATTTTAAACCAGGTGCAAAATAGAAATAAATTAAGTTTAAATAATTGCCCACCAAAGTAATAAAAGATGTTTTGTTGTATTTGCCAGCCAAAGATAGCAAGATTAAAGAATTGCAATATTATAACAAGGCATGTTGACTCAGAATATAATACGATAACAAGGCATGTTGACTCAGAATATAATACGATAACAAGGCATGTTGACTCAGAATATAATACGATAACAAGGCATGTTGACTCAGAATATAATACGATAACAAGGCATGTTGACTCAGAATATAATACGATAACAAGGCATGTTGACTCAGAATATAATACGATAACAAGGCATGTTGACTCAGAATATAATACGATAACAAGGCATGTTGACTCAGAATATAATACGATAACAAGGCATGTTGACTCAGAATATAATACGATAACAAGGCATGTTGACTCAGAATATAATACGATAACAAGGCATGTTGACTCAGAATATAATACGATAACAAGGCATGTTGACTCAGAATATAATACGATAACAAGGCATGTTGACTCAGAATATAATACGATAACAAGGCATGTTGACTCAGAATATAATACGATAACAAGGCATGTTGACTCAGAATATAATACGATAACAAGGCATGTTGACTCAGAATATAATACGATAACAAGGCATGTTGACTCAGTACGCGTTATGATAACAAGGCATGTTAACTAGACATAAAAGACCTAGTCTATACTAGGTATAATCTGTGCCCATTAATTGGAATATGGTTAACTATAAACAATATAATAGCCCAAGTCACAAGTTGGGAGAAAGGATCCGTAGCGCTATGACGTCATTTATTGAGCTTATATTTAAGTATATATACAAGGCGCGCATCAGGAGGTGTGCAAAATTCTAAAAATTCTAAAAGATTCTTAAAAAAAATAATTATATGACGTCATAGTTTTAGCTTATATTTAAATTTTGGAAAAGAGAGCGATGTAAAAACAGGATTTGAGGATTTATAATTATAAAATACTTTGTGTACATTTCAGGAAGTTTAATATTTCGTTTTTATCAAACAAGGATAGGTTACTTGGGCTTTTTACAAAAAAAAAGTGGGCGCCGTAGGCGCCCTAAAACCCCTAGTTGAAAATAACATGAAATGGAGAAATTCAGCTGCTTTCTTGTGCAATAAATCAGATAAAATATATAACGTAACAAAATAACACCCTCATTTAATGCATCGATAAATGCCTCATTGAAAAGACCTTGGCCTACATATTTGCATGACATAGTATCTCAAACACATCCATTAAATAGATGTTAAAATTTGATAAATAATGTGTGCTGTTGTGTTGTTAACATGAGTCATGAACTAATGAATTAAAAAACTATGATAGGGAGAGGATAAATAGTTATCTTGTGGCAGAAATAGCTACATTAATGAACTCATGAACACACGATAGAGATGAATCATTGAATGAACTAATGAATTCATAACAGAGAGATGGGAGAAATTTAATAAACTAATGAATCAATGAAATAGAGAGGGAACATACCTTTTAGAAGACATGGCTATTCAGCTTCACTAAACAAACTCATGGTGTACAAGAGAAACTATTTAGACTGCCTACAGACTCACTAGTGAACTCTTTTCTTTATTTAATCATCTATTATCCTAATACAAAGAAATGATGTAAAGGGAAAAGGTGAGACAGAGGCGTAACAGCGACTTGGCATCGAGGGCTAATCCTTCAATAATCAATTTATTCTGTGTAATTTAGAATTTTCCCTATTTCTCAAGGGCGCCAACAATGAATTAGCAAAGGGCGCGGAAAACCCAGTTACGCATCTGAGGTGAGAGGCTAAAAACATGAGAAAGAACAGGAACAACACCCCCCTACCCCCCAGCCAACAATCCCAAAAACTATTACGGTAAGATATCCTCTCATTAGATAAAATAAAGGGGGTGGGTGGGGCATGAGAAAAAACTGGATAAAATCATACTTGTTTCTTTAAGACTCTCAGTTTACATCAGACTTGTTTCTTTAAGACTCTCAGTCAGTTTACAATCAGACTTGTTTCTTTAACACTCTCAGTTTACAATCAGACTTGTTTCTTTAACACTCTCAGTTTACAATCAGACTTGTTTCTTTAACACTCTCAGTTTACAATCAGACTTGTTTCTTTAAGACTCTCAGTTTACAATCAGACTTGTTTCTTTAAGACTCTCAGTTTACAATCAGACTTGTTTCTTTAAGACTCTCAGTTTACAATCAGACTTGTTTCTTTAAGACTCTCAGTTTACAATCAGACTTGTTTCTTTAACACTCTCAGTTTACAATCAGACTTGTTTCTTTAACACTCTCAGTTTACAATCAGACTTGTTTCTTTAAGACTCTCAGTTTACAATCAGACTTGTTTCTTTAACACTCTCAGTTTACAATCAGACTTGTTTCTTTAAGACTCTCAGTTTACAATCAGACTTGTTTCTTTAACACTCTCAGTTTACAATCAGACTTGTTTCTTTAAGACTCTCAGTTTACAATCAGACTTGTTTCTTTAACACTCTCAGTTTACAATCAGACTTGTTTCTTTAACACTCTCAGTTTACAATCAGACTTGTTTCTTTAACACTCTCAGTTTACAATCAGACTTGTTTCTTTAAGACTCTCAGTTTACAATCAGACTTGTTTCTTTAAGACTCTCAGTTTACAATCAGACTTGTTTCTTTAAGACTCTCAGTTTACAATCAGACTTGTTTCTTTAAGACTCTCAGTTTACAATCAGACTTGTTTCTTTAACACTCTCAGTTTACAATCAGACTTGTTTCTTTAACACTCTCAGTTTACAATCAGACTTGTTTCTTTAAGACTCTCAGTTTACAATCAGACTTGTTTCTTTAACACTCTCAGTTTACAATCAGACTTGTTTCTTTAAGACTCTCAGTTTACAATCAGACTTGTTTCTTTAACACTCTCAGTTTACAATCAGACTTGTTTCTTTAAGACTCTCAGTTTACAATCAGACTTGTTTCTTTAACACTCTCAGTTTACAATCAGACTTGTTTCTTTAACACTCTCAGTTTACAATCAGACTTGTTTCTTTAAGACTCTCAGTTTACAATCAGACTTGTTTCTTTAAGACTCTCAGTTTACAATCAGACTTGTTTCTTTAAGACTCTCAGTTTACAATCAGACTTGTTTCTTTAACACTCTCAGTTTACAATCAGACTTGTTTCTTTAAGACTCTCAGTTTACAATCAGACTTGTTTCTTTAACACTCTCAGTTTACAATCAGACTTGTTTCTTTAAGACTCTCAGTTTACAATCAGACTTGTTTCTTTAAGACTCTCAGTTTACAATCAGACTTGTTTCTTTAACACTCTCAGTTTACAATCAGACTTGTTTCTTTAACACTCTCAGTTTACAATCAGACTTGTTTCTTTAACACTCTCAGTTTACAATCAGAGCTAATTCTCTAAGATGAGCTTTTAGAGTGTAATGTTGTGTGTGTTATGTATAATTTTGCGTGTGTCGTGTTTACTTTTGTGAGTGTTGTGTGTAATGTTGTCTGTGCTGTGTGTAATGTTGTGTGCGTTGTGCGTAATGTTGTCTGTGTTGTGTGTAATGTTGTCTGTGTTGTGTGTAATGTTGTCTATGTTGTGTGTAATGTTGTCTGTGTTGTGTGTAATGTTGCCTGTGTTGTGTGTAATGTTGTCTGTGTTGTGTATAATGTTGTGTGCTTTGTGTGTAATGTTGTCTGTGTTGTGTGTAATGTTGTCTGTGTTGTGTGTAATGTTGTCTGTGTTGTGAGTAACGTTGCATGTGTTGTGTGTAATGTTGTGTGTGTTGTGTGTAATGTTGTCTGTGTTGTGTGTAATGTTGTGTGCGTTGTGTCTAATGTTGTGTGTGTTGTGTGTAATGTTGTGTGCGCTGTGTGTAATGTTGTCTGTGTTGTGTGTAATGTTGCATGTGTTGTGTGTAATGTTGTGTGCGCTGTGTGTAATGTTGTCTGTGTTGTGTGTAATGTTGCATGTGTTGTGTGTAATGTTGTGTTTGTTATGTCTAATGTTGTGTGTGTTGTGTGTAATGTTGTGTGCGCTGTGTGTAATGTTGTCTGTGTTGTGTGTAATGTTGCATGTGTTATGTGTAATGTTGTGTGCGCTGTGTGTAATGTTGTCTGTGTTGTGTGTAATGTTGCATGTGTTGTGTGTAATGTTGTGTTTGTTATGTCTAATGTTGTGTGTGTTGTGTGTAATGTTGTGTGCGCTGTGTAATGTTGTCTGTGTTGTGTAATGTTGCATGTGTTGTGTGTAATATTGCCTGTGTTGTGTGTAATACTGTGTGTGTTGTGAACCTATTCAAATATGCTATGATAATTGCACAATTTTTTTTTAATCTCACCTGTCCAACATTGTAACGCTGTATTCCACGTCTTCATAGTAAGCTCCCTTGTCAAACCTCACGATGACGTCAAATGTATCAGAAACAAAAATATCCTCAAATCTTGGCTCTGATAGCTTGGCTGGGGATTTTAAAAAAGAAAAAGGAAACTGATATACAATCTTTGTCCAGATGATGTACGGGTAAATATAAATCATCATCACTAGTAAGTCAATATTTGGAATATCAGTTCGGCTTTTAAATTAACAATTTCCATGTGAGGATGTGTCCTGAAAATTAAGTTTAAGCTGGAGACACATGCTTATTAACTCATTTTACTATGAATTTAAACAGCCAATGACTAAATTTACCTATGACTTAAAAAAAAATCATCACTAAATTTACCAATGACTATACACAAAAGAGGTCAAACCAGAATGACTTGGAGAAGGTGACTGGAGGTAGACACCAAAAAGAGTGGCTACAGCTGGGGACAGTTCGAGAGACTTGTTCAAGACCGTATGTCTGGGAGAGCCTTTGTTTGTGGCCTATGACTCAGATGGGGCGACAGGTGATGATGTTGATGATACACAACCAATGACTAAGTTAATGTTGTTATTGTTACCCTTTCCAAAGTGAATACAAATTTTAAAAAACGCATGAAAAGTTATGGACCATAACAGTTTGCAATAATAAATCTTGACTGTAATAATTTTTCATGATGGCTCTTCTATATTCAAATATTTCAAGGACTTCATGTGAGTCTCTAGAACAAAATGATTTTGAAAATATGCTAAAAATATATCTTTAAATTAAACATGGATGATAATTTGTTTTAATAAAGATCAGTAACATATGAGAATAGCAAATATCTATAGAAATAAACCACTCGCATGCTTTTAGTGTGCTATCATCTTCATTAGTTGACAGTGACAAATGAGAATAGCAAATATCTAGAGAAAGGAATCACTCACATGCTTTTAGTGTGCTATCATCTTCATTAGTTGACAGTGACAGATTAGAAAAGCAAATATCTAAAGAAAGAAATCACTAACATGCTATTAGTTTGCTATCATCTTGATATTGTTGACAGAGACAGATGAGAAAAGCAAATATCTAGAGAAAAAAACCACTCACATGTTTTTAGTGTGCTATCATCTTCATTATTTGATAGTGACAGATGAGAATAGCAAATATCTAAAGAAAGAAATCCCTCACCTGCTTTTAGTGTGCTATCATCTTCATTAGTTGAAAGTAACAGATGAGAATAGCAAATATCTAAAGAAAGAAATCACTCACATGCTTTTAGTGTGCTATCATCTTCATTAGTTGACAGTGACAGATGAGAAAAGCAAATATCTAAAGAAAGAAATCACTAACATGCTATTAGTGTGCTATCATCTTCAATTGTTGACAGAGACAGATGAGAATAGCAAATATCTAGAGAAAGAAATCCCTCACATGCTATTAGTGTGCTATCATTTTCATTAGTTGACAGTGACAGATGAGAATAGCAAATATCTAGAGAAAGAAACCACTCACATGATTTTAGTGTGCTATCATTTTCATTAGTTGACAGTGACAGATGAGAATAGCAAATATCTAGAGAAAGAAATCACTCACATGCTTTTAGTGTGCTATCATATTTATTAGTTGACAGTGACAGATGAGAAAAGCAAATATCTAGAGAAAGAAATCACTCACATGCTTTTAGTGTGCTATCATATTTATTAGTTGACAGTGACAGATGAGAAAAGCAAATATCTAGAGAAAGAAATCACTCACATGATATTAGTGTGCTATCATATTTATTAGTTGACAGTGACAGATGAGAAAAGCAAATATCTAGAGAAAGAAATCACTCACATGCTTTTAGTGTGCTATCATATTTATTAGTTGACAGTGACAGATGAGAAAAGCAAATATCTAGAGAAAGAAATCACTCACATGCTTTTAGTGTGCTATCATCTTCAATTGTTGACAGAGACAGATGAGAAAAGCAAATATTTAGAGAAAGAAATCACTCACATGCTTTTAGTGTGCTATCATCTTCAATTGTTGACAGAGACAGATGAGAAAAGCAAATATCTAGAGAAAGAAATCACTCACATGATTTTAGTGTGCTATCATCTTCAATTGTTGACAGACATAGATGAGAATAGCAAATATCTAGAGAAAGAAATCCCTCACATGATTTTAGTGTGCTATCATCTTCAATTGTTGACAGTGACAGATGAGAATAGCAAATATCTAGAGAAAGAAACCACTTACATGCTTTTAGTGTGCTATCATCTTCAATTGTTGACAGTGACAGATGAGAATAGCAAATATCTAGAGTAAGAAATCACTCACATGCTTTTAGTGTGCTATCATCTTCATTAGTTGACAGTGACAGATGAGAATAGCAAATATCTAGAGAAAGAAACCACTCACATGATTTTAGTGTGTTATCATGTTCATTAGTTGACAGTGACAGATGAGAAAAGCAAATATCTAAAAAAAAATCACTCACATGCTTTTAGTGTGCTATCATCTTCATTAGTTGACAGTGACAGATGAGAAAAGCAAATATCTAAAAAAAGAAATCACTAACATGCTTTTAGTGTGCTATCATCTTCAATTGTTGACAGCGACAGATGAGAAAAGCAAATATCTAAAGAAAGAAATCACTCACATGTTTTCAGTGTGCTATCATCTTCATTAGTTGACAGTGACAGATGAGAATAGCAAATATCTAAAGAAAGAAATCACTAACCTGCTTTTAGTGTGTTATCATCTTCATTAGTTGACAGTGACAGATGAGAAAAGCAAATATCTAAAGAAAGAAATCACTAACATGCTATTAGTGTGCTATCATCTTCAATTGTTGACAGAGACAGATGAGAATAGCAAATATCTAGAGAAAGAAATCCCTCACATGATTTTAGTGTGCTATCATCTTCAATTGTTGACAGTGACAGATGAGAATAGCAAATATCTAAAGAAAGAAATAACTCACATGCTCTTAGTGTGCTATCATCTTCAATTGTTGACAGTGACAGATGAGAATAGCAAATATCTAGAGTAAGAAATCACTCACATGCTTTTAGTGTGCTATCATCTTCAATTGTTGACAGTGAAAGATGAGAATAGCAAATATCTAGAGTAAGAAATCACTCACATGCTTTTAGTGTGCTATCATCTTCAATTGTTGACAGTGAAAGATGAGAATAGCAAATATCTAAAGAAAGAAATCCCTCACATGCTTTTAATGTGCTATCATATTTATTAGTTGACAGTGACAGATGAGAAAAGCAAATATCTAGAGAAAGAAACCACTCACATGCTTTTAGTGTGCTATCATCTTCATTATTTGACAGTGACAGATGAGAATAGCAAATATCTAAAGAAAGAAACCACTCACATGATTTTAGTGTGCTATCATCTTCATTAGTTGACAGTGACAGATGAGAATAGCAAATATCTAGAGAAAGAAATCACTCACATGCTTTTAGTGTGCTATCATCTTCATTAGTTGACAGTGACAGATTAGAAAAGCAAATATCTAAAGAAAGAAATCACTAACATGCTATTAGTTTGCTATCATCTTGATATTGTTGACAGAGACAGATGAGAAAAGCAAATATCTAGAGAAAAAAACCACTCACATGTTTTTAGTGTGCTATCATCTTCATTATTTGATAGTGACAGATGAGAATAGCAAATATCTAGAGAAAGAAATCACTCACATGCTTTTAGTGTGCTATCATCTTCATTAGTTGACAGTGACAGATTAGAAAAGCAAATATCTAAAGAAAGAAATCACTAACATGCTATTAGTTTGCTATCATCTTGATATTGTTGACAGAGACAGATGAGAAAAGCAAATATCTAGAGAAAAAAACCACTCACATGATTTTAGTGTGCTATCATCTTCATTAGTTGAAAGTAACAGATGAGAATAGCAAATATCTAAAGAAAGAAATCCCTCACCTGCTTTTAGTGTGCTATCATCTTCATTAGTTGAAAGTAACAGATGAGAATAGCAAATATCTAAAGAAAGAAATCACTCACATGCTTTTAGTGTGCTATCATCTTCATTAGTTGACAGTGACAGATGAGAAAAGCAAATATCTAAAGAAAGAAATCACTAACATGCTATTAGTGTGCTATCATCTTCATTAGTTGACAGTGACAGATGAGAAAAGCAAATATCTAAAGAAAGAAATCACTCACATGCTTTTAGTGTGCTATCATCTTCAATTGTTGACAGTGACAGATGAGAATAGCAAATATCTAGAGTAAGAAATCACTCACATGCTTTTAGTGTGCTATCATCTTCAATTGTTGACAGTGAAAGATGAGAATAGCAAATATCTAGAGTAAGAAATCACTCACATGCTTTTAGTGTGCTATCATCTTCAATTGTTGACAGTGAAAGATGAGAATAGCAAATATCTAAAGAAAGAAATCACTCACATGCTTTTAATGTGCTATCATATTTATTAGTTGACAGTGACAGATGAGAAAAGCAAATATCTAGAGAAAGAAATCACTCACATGCTTTTAGTGTGCTATCATCTTCAATTGTTGACAGAGACAGATGAGAAAAGCAAATATCTAGAGAAAGAAATCACTCACATGCTTTTAGTGTGCTATCATCTTCAATTGTTGACAGAGACAGATGAGAAAAGCAAATATCTAGAGAAAGAAATCACTCACATGATTTTAGTGTGCTATCATCTTCAATTGTTGACAGTGAAAGATGAGAATAGCAAATATCTAAAGAAAGAAATCACTCACATGCTTTTAATGTGCTATCATATTTATTAGTTGACAGTGACAGATGAGAAAAGCAAATATCTAGAGAAAGAAATCACTCACATGCTTTTAGTGTGCTATCATCTTCAATTGTTGACAGAGACAGATGAGAAAAGCAAATATCTAGAGAAAGAAATCACTCACATGCTTTTAGTGTGCTATCATCTTCAATTGTTGACAGAGACAGATGAGAAAAGCAAATATCTAGAGAAAGAAATCACTCACATGATTTTAGTGTGCTATCATCTTCAATTGTTGACAGACATAGATGAGAATAGCAAATATCTAAAGAAAGAAATCCCTCACCTGCTTTTAGTGTGCTATCATCTTCATTAGTTGAAAGTAACAGATGAGAATAGCAAATATCTAAAGAAAGAAATCACTCACATGCTTTTAGTGTGCTATCATCTTCATTAGTTGACAGTGACAGATGAGAAAAGCAAATATCTAAAGAAAGAAATCACTAACATGCTATTAGTGTGCTATCATCTTCATTAGTTGACAGTGACAGATGAGAAAAGCAAATATCTAAAGAAAGAAATCACTCACATGCTTTTAGTGTGCTATCATCTTCAATTGTTGACAGTGACAGATGAGAATAGCAAATATCTAGAGTAAGAAATCACTCACATGCTTTTAGTGAGCTATCATCTTCAATTGTTGACAGTGAAAGATGAGAATAGCAAATATCTAGAGTAAGAAATCACTCACATGCTTTTAGTGTGCTATCATCTTCAATTGTTGACAGTGAAAGATGAGAATAGCAAATATCTAAAGAAAGAAATCACTCACATGCTTTTAATGTGCTATCATATTTATTAGTTGACAGTGACAGATGAGAAAAGCAAATATCTAGAGAAAGAAATCACTCACATGCTTTTAGTGTGCTATCATCTTCAATTGTTGACAGAGACAGATGAGAAAAGCAAATATCTAGAGAAAGAAATCACTCACATGCTTTTAGTGTGCTATCATCTTCAATTGTTGACAGAGACAGATGAGAAAAGCAAATATCTAGAGAAAGAAATCACTCACATGATTTTAGTGTGCTATCATCTTCAATTGTTGACAGACATAGATGAGAATAGCAAATATCTAGGGAAAGAAATCCCTCACATGATTTTAGTGTGTTATCATCTTCATTAGTTGACAGTGACAGATGAGAAAAGCAAATATCTAAAAAAAGAAATCACTCACATGCTTTTAGTGTGCTATCATCTTCATTAGTTGACAGTGACAGATGAGAAAAGCAAATATCTAAAAAAAGAAATCACTAACATGCTTTTAGTGTGCTATCATCTTCAATTGTTGACAGCGACAGATGAGAAAAGCAAATATCTAAAGAAAGAAATCACTCACATGTTTTTAGTGTGCTATCATCTTCATTAGTTGACAGTGACAGATGAGAATAGCAAATATCTAAAGAAAGAAATCACTAACCTGCTTTTAGTGTGTTATCATCTTCATTAGTTGACAGTGACAGATGAGAAAAGCAAATATCTAAAGAAAGAAATCACTAACATGCTATTAGTGTGCTATCATCTTCAATTGTTGACAGAGACAGATGAGAATAGCAAATATCTAGAGAAAGAAATCCCTCACATGATTTTAGTGTGCTATCATCTTCAATTGTTGACAGTGACAGATGAGAATAGCAAATATCTAGAGAAAGAAATCACTCACATGATTTTAGTGTGCTATCATATTTATTAGTTGACAGTGACAGATGAGAAAAGCAAATATCTAGAGAAAGAAATCACTCACATGCTTTTAGTGTGCTATCATCTTCAATTGTTGACAGCGACAGATGAGAATAGCAAATATCTAGAGAAAGAAATCACTCACATTCTTTTAGTGTTCTATCATCTTCATTAGTTGACAGTGAAGTGTGTGAAACCAAAGTTAACATCATCACCAGAAGACACCATGACATCTTTGGTCAATCCTTTGGTCTTTGCGTATCCTATATTTTAGTGGAAGATCTTAGGACGATGGTTTATGGATCATATCATTGTGATGTCATTCTCATTCTTGCTGGACTTCCTTAAAATCATCCGTCGAGCCTACAAATAAAATTGAAGAGATTACACATATTTTTTTTTAAAAGTAGGTGAAATTTCGGAGTCTAATTTATAATTATGGAGATTAAACATTATGACATGTTATTAATTCAATTATTGGAATCTAGTTCAACAAGTGACTACATTTCCACCTCTATACATCTCTTCTGTTGATCTGGCCACCGCGTATATGTTAATGATATCATTTTTAAAAAATGAAATGAAAGTTGTACTCTACTTAAAATAACAGCAGACCACTGATAAGATAGTGAACACTCCTAACGCTGACTGTGGCTGAGTGTTATTTACTGAGTCAGATCTAATTCTTGTGTGATTCACTATGGTTTATAACTAATCACTCAAGACTGAGTTAACTACACTATGGTTTATAACTGATCACTCAAGACTGGGTTAACTACACTATGGTTTATAACTGATCACTCAAGACTGAGTTAACTACACTATGGTTTATAACTGATCACTCAAGACTGGGTTAACTACACTGTGGTTTATAACTGATCACTCAAGACTTGGTTAACTACACTATGGTTTATAACTGATCACTCAAGACTGGGTTAACTACACTATGGTTTATAACTAATCACTCAAGACAGCGTTAACTACACTGTGGTTTATAACTGATCACTCAAGACAGCGTTAACTACACTGTGGTTTATAACTGATCACTCAAGACTGAGTTAACTACACTGTGGTTTATAACTGATCACTCAAGACTGAGTTAACTACACTATGGTTTATAACTGATCACTCAAGACTGAGTTCTATTTTCACTAACTCAAACAAAGTCAAACACGTCATGGTTTGATATTTGTATTCATTGTTGTGTAAACGTAGTGATTTATTAAAATGAATTTATATTTAACTTTTAATTTTTAAAAACATAATTACAAAACATCAGCATTATTCCCGTGAGTCCTTTACTTTATTGGGTGATGCATCTGATGTGGGCTTACAACCACATGTTTATCTGATGTGGGCTTACAACCACATGTTTATCTGATGTGGGCTTACAGCCACATGTTTATCTGATGTGGGCTTACAGCCACATGTTTCACTTGATGTGGGCTTACAACCACATGTTTATCTGATGTGGGCTTACAGCCACATGTTTATCTGATGTGGGCTTACAGCCACATGTTTCACTTGATGTGGGCTTACAACCACATGTTTATCTGATGTGGGCTTACAACCACATGTTTATCTGATGTGGGCTTACAACCACATGTTTATCTGATGTGGGCTTACAGCCACATGTTTATCTGATGTGGGCTTACAGCCACATGTTTCACTTGATGTGGGCTTACAACCACATGTTTATCTGATGTGGGCTTACAACCACATGTTTATCTGATGTGGGCGTACAGCCACATGTTTATCTGATGTGGGCTTACAGCCACATGTTTCACTTGATGTGGGCTTACAACCACATGTTTATCTGATGTGGGCTTACAACCACATGTTTATCTGATGTGGGCTTACAACCACATGTTTATCTGATATGGGCTTACAGCCACATGTTTCACTAGCAATTATCAACCCACCAATTCACTATTAGTTTGTGCTGCTAATAACTTTTTTTCAAAAGTTCCTAGACACGATTAAAGAGAAATTTCCCCGTTTTCTCACTTTATCACACCCACACACCTAAAAATGCAAGGCTAGAATTAATCCCAGATAATTGTAGAGCCTACAATCTTCTATCTAAAACAGTTGTATCTAATGTCCAGCCCGCGGGCAGAATACGGCCTGCATTAAAGTTTTAACTGGCCCGTGGGCTTATGTTTAATCAATTGACTCGTGGATTTTTTATGTTAAGATGATATATTTATGAGAAAAGACGAAATTTTGTGCTGTTTTATGTACGATGATGGAAAACCGGATGGGTTTTTATCGTTTACAACCGTTGATATTGATTTAAACAATGCGATGAAATTATGTGCACTTATGCGTACTCATATCAATTACAAAAATTAAATATTTAAAAAATCTTTTTTTTTAAAAGGACACGCTTTTAACATAATCACTACTTTTAGTTATGTCTCATATATAAGGGATTTATAGTCAAAAACTTTGTTTTTACAGCTATTTTTTAAAACTTATAATAAAAACTCTTTAAAATTCACGTCTGAAGCCCATACATCTTTTTTACCACTATTTTTTTTTATACCAAACACCTCATAAGTGCCCGCCCAACGTTTTATACCACGGTGTTATATTCACGTGGTGAACTCATGGATGTCAACAAAGCAGACGGGTACCGATGCTTATATATAGACTATAGATAAACTAAAGATGCAATAATTTCAATACGGTACATTCGATCGGTCTGAAATTTTGATACAATGCATTGTCATCCAAGATCTATCTGTGGTAAAATTTTTAGATCTCTAGGAACATCCAAAAGGGTATAATTTTACGTTTCAAGTTTTGAAGGAAGGATGGATGGAAGGATGGATGGATACAACATACAAACATTGTGACTTACATAGAAGCGTGTAAAAATGTTTTAATTTGTTTTTATTCGTATCCACTCGAAGAGGAAATGAGTGTGGGACTTTGACACAACATTTTCCTTTATAGATTTATTGTTCTCAGGTACGTAGTATAAAATAAATATGTTTAAGCTATAACTTTCCAATATTAATACAATTTTAGTATTTTATAATGATGGAATAAGATATTTTAAAGTGTCGAAAATCGCGACAGAAGTGCACTCGTTCCCCCCACAAAGAGTTATGACTCTTTAAAAAACAACAACTAAAACAAATATAAAAAAATAATAAAAATTGACACAAAAAACAACTAGACTTGAAAAGCGTGTAATTCAGTCTAAAACTTAAAAGTATGTCATTTTCATTTATCATCTTAATCCGGGCCACGCATGGTATTTTTTCATGGAATAGGCCCTATTTGGTAAAAGTGTGGACAACCCTGATCTTGAAGAAACGTTTGCATTATTCAAGATCAGATCCTACATGTGGAAGAAAATCAGAAGTCCTGAGCCTAATGCTCTTTATGGGTCTTCCCTGAAGATCCTCTAAGCCAGTGGTTGCTAACCTTTTGGGGTCCATGCACCCCTTCAGATGCCAAAAAAAAGTTCATGCACCCCTTCGTGAAACTTGCAGAAAATGCATAATAAACTATGTTTATTTTAGGAACACAACAGTTTTGACCATAGGCAACAGGGAATTTAGTGAGAGATCTGCTGCTTCTTATGATCAATCAGTGATTTAAATCTGGGAACTGTTTTGGACAAAGCAACTCTCATGACATCCTCGGCATTCAACTTATTCCTTTCCTTGGTTTTAATCGTCAAAGGTGTGGAGAATCCTGCTTCACAGAGATAGGTTGTGGCAAATGGAAGGAGAGTCAGTACTGCCCTCTTTGCTAATTGTGGGTAGGAATCTAGCTGGGCGCACCAAAATTCAATCAAGCTATTGCAATTGAAGGCCCTCCTCAGTAGTTCTCTGGTTCTCAAATCAATCAGGTTATCTTTAGCAAAGTCACTGTCATCAATGTTGTCCTAGTCACAGAGAAAAGGATTGCAAATCCAAAGGTCTTTCCTAGCAATTTCTTGACAGAAATGCCCATCAAAGGGCCTTTGCAATGTTGAAAGGTGCTCTGAAAATTCCCCTTTGATGTTGTCAGGCAGTGATCCATCAGTGCTTCCTTCTGACCAGATATTACAACTTCATCCAAGAATGATAAGTTGGCGAAGTTGGACTTTTCTAGTCGTAGTTGGAATAGTGGCACTTTGTTAAGTAAGGCTTGCAATCTCTCAGTAGCATCCATTACAGTCACAGCAGGTCCTTGGAGAGATGTGTTCAACTCATTCAAGATGGTGAAGATGTTAGCCAGGTATGCCAAGTAATGAATTAAATTTGGACAGTCAAACTTGTCAGCAAGGTCATTCTCTTTTTCTAGCAAGAAAATGGCAAGCTCCACTCTCAGTTCTACTAACCGAGAAAGTATCCGTCCTCTGGACAACCAGCGCACCTCAGTGTGGTAGAGCGGAACTTCATGCTAAGAGACCACCTCCTGACAGAACAACTTGAAGAGGCAGTGGTTCAAGGCATGTGAGCGGATAAAATTTACAACTTGGACTGCAGTAGAAAGAACTGACTTCAAGGTTGGACTTAGAGTTTTGCATGACAGGGCTGATGATGAAGGATACAGTGTGTAGTGACAATATCTGGAACTTCTTTCTTTACCAGTTCTGAAAATCCTGACTTATTACCGAGCATGGAGGGAGCACCACCTCTGCAAATTGAAGAAATTCTTGAAGTGCAGTCAAACTGGTTTTCTGTGAAGAATGACCTGACTAGCTGCAACACATCAGCAGCTTTGATAGTAGCTAGGAGTGGCTTACAAAAGAGAAATTCCTCCTTCAGCAATCCACTGAGAACATATCTCACAAATACAAGAATTTGACTGCATTGTGCTACATCAGTGGATTCACCCAGCTGCATGCTAAATGGAAAAGGACTGCATCTCATCTCGCACAAGACTTGATCCAGAATGTCTGCAGCCATGTCACTAATCCTGGAATGAATAGTGTCATTGGACAAAGGAACTTTCTCAACCTGCTTCCTCTGCTGGTGACCACACATCAGTTCCACCATCTCCAGAGACAAAGGCTTCACCAAAGTTCTCCAATGGTGTGGGGCTTCTTGTTATTTGCAATAAGATATGCAACCTTGAATGATGCATCCAGTGCAGGTTTCTGTGACAAAGAAAATCCAAGTTTGGGCAAGGTACCTTAGCTTAAGAAGTGAGCTCTCTTCTGCTTGAAGACCTCAACACTGTCCTTGGAATTGGATGGATATCTAATTTCTCCAAGTGCTCTCGGAGTCTAACGGACTTCATGTTGTCATTGCACAGGATTTTTCCACAGAGGAAGCACTGAGGCTTTTGTGTTCCATCTCTCTCTCTCTCTCTTTTTATATTTTTATTATTTTTTTAACCATTTTGAGGGGGTGATGACAATCGGAAAGTTGTACCAGTCACAGGCAAATTTTTAACTGGCGAAGGTGATGTTTTTAATGACCGAAATTGGATGCTCAACTCAAGATTTTAGGTTTCAATGACGAATAATGGCTTACAATTAACGTTTTTAAGACCTTTGCAGCGTACCGAGCAAGAAAAGTGAAGGAAAAAAATCCCAATGTTTACATCCTCTCAAAACAGTTAGAGGGTTAACGGAAGACATATATCTGACGTATTTGATGACAAAATTAAATTATTTTTAGAAAACTGTGAAGTAAAACACGAGATTTCGAGGAACACGTAGAGCGAACCGTTCATTTTGCGAAAAAGTTTTTCCGTCAATTTTCGACAAGCGCAGAACGATGCGCGAACGAAAAAAAAAGGCTGTAAATGGGTGCCCTTTAACGCGGCATGCCTTGCTTATGGTTTACATTTTCAGATTATCAGTTTTTCTTTCTTTTTTTTTCCTTCTTCTTTTTTCTTCCTCTTTTTCTTTTTTTCTCTGAATGGTTCCTGCACCCCCTGGAACCTGCTCATGCACCCCTTGGGGGTGCACGCACCACTGGTTAGGAACCCCTGCTCTAAGCTATCTGGCCCCCAAAGGGACGTAACAGCTGAGAACAACCCGGAAGCGGTCGCTTCTGAAGCGGCCACCTGGGCACCCATGACATAAAGTCGAAAATGCCTCCCACTAAATTGGCCTCACAAGGAGGGTAGGAATTCCCTAATACGACCCGCTACCACTTTGGCGCCACCCCGGCAAAGCATACGGGTCTCCATAGTTAGGACCGCCCCAGAGCGGGGGATCATCAAAGACCTACCTAGGGTGTAACCCCCACGGGAAGGTTTCTTCAGAGCTGGCGTCCGCTGCGTTCTTCGCGGTGCCTTTTGCTAATCCGTACTGTCGCTCCTGGCCCTAAACGGGCACCGCTCAATAGCTTTGCTTGTAAACTGAGGGGACGAAACGGTCGCTTCGGATTTACCCGACCCTCAACGGGTACTTTGGTTTCATCATCGGCATTGCATCTAAATGCGTTGCCTAAGATCCGTACATCGACTGTAATCATATGTGACTAGCACCTAACACCTAACATATCGGACTTCGGCATTGCTTGCCAGGAGTTGTCGGTTTCAGGTCGCGGTCAGGTCCGTGGCCCGCGACCCTACTCGTCCGTCGAGCCCCGTAGAGGTCACCCCTCCTCGACGGAAGATTATATAAAATGCACGAAATTACTGTGAGTTTTAAAAAAGCAAAACATTATTACTATGCAATAAATTAATCCAGTGTATAGCTAGTCATCTAGACAGGACCTCCAAATGCACAGCTAAAAAATAATAAACATGTGTAAAACTAAATACACTTCTGGTACAAGGCTCACTAGGCCTATAAATATTAATGCCGCGGCACTATGTTCTTTAGCCTAAATGATCTTCTAACAAAAGTTCTAACTGCAATCTATTATCTTTATTTAATGTCTTTTTTTTAAAAAAGAAGAAAATATGGGTCACATATAAACACAAGAGAAATACCAGTTAGTCAATCTGAGAATATTTTTTTCCTTATTATTTGTTTTTAACTGCTGACATCCAGGCTCTTGAATCGTCCTTGGTCCACAAAAGTAATAAATTCTCAGCTTTTTAACATTTAAAACTCTCTTCAGAGCAATTTATAATTTGAAATAATCCTGAGAAATACTCTTTTAATATATGATATTTATTCTTTTTTTTAAAGGATAAAAATAAATAATGATTTAAGATATAATATGTATTAAAGATAGAGAAAAAAAGGTTAATTACTAATTACATCATAAGGAGAAGAAGGAAAAACAAAAAATAAGTACCAGCCCAAATGAATAAAAACATAATTACCAGCTACCTCTCGATACAAATATAATATAAACTAAGATAAGATCAGATAAGATAATACATTTTAAGTAGGGATGCGGAAATTAACGATTAACTTCTCGATTAATCATTAAATTTTTTAACGATTAATTTTTAACGATTAATCGACACACCACTTATAAATGTACTGGAAGTCAAAAAGTAAAATATTTCGGCCTATAAATATAAACTAATTGCCGGACGATTACACGAACATTTTGTTTTTAAACTATTGACTGACGTGAATGTTCAAAATATTGATAGAGATTATTGTGTCCATTGAGAGAAATCGTTTGCCTACCATGCAATGTTACCTCAAAGTCTAAGCTTCGTTTGTCCGTGTGCAAATTAAAAAACAACAACTCGTGTGCAAAGTTGCACAATGTCCATTTTTTGTGTGCAATATTTTACAAAACTTGCTGCGCTGTGATTCTAAAATCCTGCGTGGCGTCGGTCAAACATCTGCGGAGCCGCGCTGCTTAAAGGGAACATTGCTACCATGGTTCTAACACTGCGCTTACAAATCACCTGCATACCAAACATCCACTACAGTATAGGAAACTTCAGCTGAGATAATCTAACGCTATGTGAAAGATTGTTCAGATTGGCTGGTTATATTGTCAATAAGACCAGCTCATCACTTGAACCAAATAATGTCAATACACTTGTGATTGTCTGTTTGCGTTTGTTAAAAGATGTCATATAAAGAAGACATTCCAGTGTTATTTCCATTTTCGACATGTACTTTTAATAAATGTTAGTTATGACACCATAAATTTCAATTTTTGCTTTAATCGAAAGTAACAATTAATTAATTGTTAATTTTTCAAAAGTTAACGATTAAATTAAAATTAATCGTTAACAGCCCTAATTTTAAGATTTTATAATAACACTCATAGTAAGATTATCGTCTTTAATTTCGGTTCCTTGCTCTGAAACAAAGTTAAAACAATAACTCATTGGTGTCAATATTAAAATGTTTTAGAACTCATGTGAGGCGTCAATTTTAAAATGTTTTAGAACTCATCTGAGGTGTCAATATTAAAATGTTACAGAACTCATCTGAGGTGTCAATATTAAAATGTTTGAGAAATCATGTGAGCCGTCAATTTTAAAATGTTTTAGAACTCATCTGAGGTGTCAATATTAAAATGTTACAGAACTCATCTGAGGTGTCAATATTAAAATGTTTGAGAAATCATGTGAGCCGTCAATTTTAAAATGTTTTAGAACTCATCTGAGGTGTCAATATTAAAATGTTTAAGAACTCATCTGAGGTGTCAATATTAAAATGTTTGAGAAATCATCTGAGGTGTAATTATTAAAATGTTTTATAACTCAAATGACAAGTAGAATTAGAAAAAATCCAAATAATCTTTTTAAGCATTTTAAAATAATATTTTTCTTTGGGACCATGTCAGATAATTGTGATATCAGAATTCATCATTAATAAAGAATCAATTTGCTAATTAAATGATATCAAATTGAAGATAAAACGTCCAAATAGTTGATGTAGTATGCATTGCCTAGCTTTACGTTCTATGGTCCGTGTCCATGACAACTGCGTCATGTCTGTGTCAAGAGAATTTAATTTTGACAAATATCATAAAACAATTATGAAGTCATTTTAATTTGAATTTCAGTATCAGTCAAGACAGACACTTAAAAAATTCAAGAAAAAGTTCTGCATAATATGCATAAAACATAAAAGGTACTTATGTGTGTAAGTGTTCAAATATTAGATATAAAACTAAAATGCTATCTCACTTTGGTGAGACCTGTACTAGAATATGCATCTTCTGTATGGGACACATCCACCAAAGAAAACATTGATAAACTAGAACAAATCCAAAAAAGAGCTGCCAGATTCATCACTGGAGAATATTCAAAACTGACTAGAATAACACCATTAGTTAAATCATTAAACCTTGAAACACTAGAGGATAGAAGGACCAAGAGCAAAGTAGTAATCATACATAAAGCAATTAACTCTAATTTAGAAATACAACACAAAAATAACTTAATACAACCCTCAGATAGACATAAGGATAAAAACACCTTTCTTATTCCGTATGCGAGAACAAACTCATACAAATTTTCGTTTTTCCTGTCCGGAATTCAGGCGTGGAATGGGTTGCCTGAAGAAACCAGGAAAGCCAACACTTTATCAACATTTAAAACTCTAATAAGAATGCAGGACTAAACACAAACCATAGATAAGCGTAGGACGCAATAATCTTCTGTATAGAAGGAGCGTCTGAAACAGATAAGATAAGATTACCATCAGTATTAGTCAAGTTGTAAATGTGCAAAAGATCCAGCAACAAGAAAATCACAACTACTTATACATATATTGTTTTTATTAATTTAAAGCATATTAATATTGCTATCAATAAAAAAACTGATTAAATTAATCTACTAATGATAAAATAATGCAGTGAGTTAGTATGCGATGCAATGTGAAGACAATGAAAATAAATAATATATGTGAGTAGATGCGGTAGAGTTTATAGTGAGCGAAACGGACAAAATACGGGTGAGACGGCAATCAGGCTTTAAGTAAAATTTAATGTATATGTTATTTAAACAGGGTATTTAATGTATATGTTATTTAAACAGGGTATTTAATGTATATGTTATTTAAACAGGGTATTTTAGACGTCACAGAACAACGAACGTTTCGACAACGAACAAATAGACATAAACAAATAAAACTGATCAAATGACATGAAAACTCAGCTGCTGTGTAATCCAAAGTAAGAACGAGCAATATGGGGAAAAGAGTAGTAGCGAGGCTATATTATAAAGCTTATTTTCTTTGTTCTTCTTTTTTTCTTACGAAAGTTTCATGAAGTGCTGAAAGTTCCAGGTGTAGTTTCACCTGTACCCCAAACATATTCCAAAATTATAAAAGTTGCATGAATTCTTGAGATTTAAGGAAGTTTCCCAAAGTCCGGTAACCCTGATATTGGTAATTTTGCCATAATGGCATACTTATAGAATCGTTTAGAATGTGATACAAATTTTAAGTAGATTCATGGGACACAAACTTTATCGCCAGAGAAGAAACACCACTCACCACCGCCCCTCTCCCACTCGCCACAGAGATAGTGAACTCCTTTTACTTACTGCTGTCGTTTCAATTGAGGGATCATTCGTTATCACCAACATTAAACCATTACAGTATTTAAAAAAATGTTCAACCCGCCACCATCCATCATTTCAACTCAATCCACCATCCATCAGTTCAGCTCAATCCACCATCCATCAGTTCAGCTCAATCCGCCACCATCGATCAGTTCAGCTCAATCCGCCACCATCAGTTCAGCTCAATCCACCGCCATCCATCAGTTCAGCTCAATCCACCGCCATCCATCAGTTCAGCTCAATCCACCATCCATCAGTTCAGCTCAATCCACCATCCATCAGTTCAGCTCAATCCACCGCCATCCATCAGTTCAGCTCAATCCACCGCCATCCATCAGTTCAGCTCAATCCACCGCCATCCATCAGTTCAGCTCAATCCACAATCCATCAGTTCAGCTCAATCCACCACCATCCATCAGTTCAGCTCAATCCACCGCCATCCATCAGTTCAGCTCAATCCACCACCATCCATCAGTTCAGCTCAATCCACCGCCATCCATCAGTTCAGCTCAATCCACCGCCATCCATCAGTTCAGCTCAATCCACCGCAATCCATCAGTTCAGTTCAATCCACCACCATCCATCAGTTCAGCTCAATCCACCGCCATCCATCAGTTCAGCTCAATCCACCATCCATCAGTTCAGCTCAATCCGCCACCATCCATCAGTTCAGCTCAATCCGCCACCATCCATCAGTTCAGCTCAATCCGCCACCATCCATCAGTTCAGCTCAATCCGCCACCATCCATCAGTGCAGCTCAATCCACCACCATCCATCAGTGCAGCTCAATCCACCACCATCCATCAGTTCAGCTCAATCCACCGCCATCCATCAGTCAGCTCAATCTGCCACCATCCATCAGTTCAGCTCAATCCACCACCATCAGTTCAGCTCAATCCGCCGCCATCCATCAGTTCAGCTCAATCCACCGCCATCCATCAGTTCAGCTCAATTCACCGCCATCCATCAGTTCAGCTCAATCCGCCACCATCCATCAGTTCAGCTCAATCCACTGCCATCCATCAGTTCAGCTCAATCCACCGCCATCCATCAGTTCAGCTCAATCCACCGCAATCCATCAGTTCAGCTCAATCCACCACCATCCATCAGTTCAGCTCAATCCACCGCAATCCCTCAGTTCAGCTCAATCCACCATCCATCAGTTCAACTCAATCCGCCACCACCTCAGAATTAATGCGCCTAGTCTGAGCTCCTGTTCTATCTCGTCTTGACTATTGCGATTCCTCTTTCAGATACTCTAAAACAGTAGTTCCCAACCTTTTTTGAGTGGCGTCCCCTCTTTTATAAAAGCCATGTGACCCGCGACCCCCATAAAAATGACATAAGTCATTTTCAATTAATTGTTTACAAAATAGACAATTCGCGACCCACAGGTTGGCAACAGCTGCTCTAAAACATATGATAGAAAAACTCGTGTCTGAAATTAGCTTTAAGTTTAAGACCATTTTTTAAATCTGTCTACTAATTCATTCACTTCATTGAGTCCCTGTGCAAGCACACATTGATTTTCTCCCTGTACAAGCAAGCAAACATTGATTATCTCCCTGTACCAGCAAACATTTATTGTCTCCCTGAACAAATACACATTGCTCGTCTTCCTGTACAAGTACATATTAATTGTCTCCCTGTGCAAGCAAACATTGATCGTTTCCCTGTACTAATACACATTGATAGTCTCCCTGTACAAGCAAACATAGATTGCCTCCTTGTACAAGCAAACATAGATTGCCTCCCTGTACAAGCAAACAATAATTGTCTCCCTGTATAAGTACACATTGACTGTCTCCCTGTATAAGTACACATTGATTGTCTCATAGAGCTTCCGGCCTGGCATTCAGGCATGAAATAGGTTGCCTAAAAAACCTGTACACTAAACAAATTTCAAAATTCTAATAAAAATCCAAGACCAGACACGAACCATTGATAAGGTTAGGACGTCGTAATTGTGGTGTATAGAAAATAATGTCTGTAATATGTAAGATAACTGTCCGTATTGTATAAGACAACTGTCCTTTCTCTGTTTATCATTGTGTGACATATGGTAGGTGGGGGATGTTGGGTAGCATACTATATGTAAGTCTGTAAGTCTGTATGTGAATGTTGTCTAATATCTGCTTTTAAAATTTTTATACTTCAAATATTCAAAAGAAATTTGGGTACAGGTTTTTGTAAAATGATTAGTGATACACAAATAAAAATGAACGTAACTATTCCTCAAGCCATTTAGTTTTATTGCCATAGCACAAGAGACATCAAGAGTTAATGTTGAATGATACATTTAACAGAATACAATAGCAATACATTAAAGCAAAGAAATACTTTAGCTTTACCTGAAACCTGCAACTCATGATGATTGCATTTATCAAGAAGAATTATATTTTTTAAAGAAAGTGTTAATACTAATACTATGTGCAATATCAATACCTGTTTGTGAGGTAAATGCTGATTTCATAAGTTAGATATAACTTTATAATATTTGTATTTATACAGGCAGAATTCCAGATTAGTGAAATAATGGAAAATATTGACATCTATATCTATATCCTAGTACATGTAATATTTGTGAAAATGGTAATGGTGGTGGTGATAAACAAAAGACCTTGAAAAGTTTTGTTTTAAAAATTATAATTGTGGAAAAAAAGTTTTTATCATACAATTCACTTTTTCTTTTGCTTTTAAATCTGACAGTGTGAATAATATGATCCATTGTTTCATTGTCATGACATTGTTCTATTCTATTACAGGGTTAATATAATTATAGTGCTATTTCAACTTGCATTGAAAAGACATTGGTTAGTCCTCTGATAACAACAAATATCTTGATAATATTTACTGTTATAATATCTCCTCCAATTTTTCATCTTGCAACAGGAAATTACACCGGGAAGAAAAATGAGTGCTGCGATTAAAAAACAATTTACCCATGCGGTTAACAATATAAGATAATATACATAACATAATAATTAAATTGGGTCAATCTCATTCAAAGATATGTGAAATAAAAAGATGTTTATCATGGTTTGGACATAATATCTCTGTTATAGTTCTCAGGAGCCATGCAGTTAAAAATTAACATATTTTAGTAGTCTGCTTGATTGTTTACTTTTGACTCAAGTTCTTAGAGAGTAAAGTCATGTCTTCCTTGGCACACAATTAAAGCCAGAGGCCTGGCCTCTAAGAGGGGACAAAGAAACTGCTTATCATATTTTTGGAGGGTTGAATTTCTTCAAGTGAAAAATTTATAAGAGAAATGAAATATAAATTTAAAAATATTTATTAAGAAACATTGCAATTAGCTTGGGACTGAATGCCAATAAAATGTGCTTCCCACTGTCCCACTGCCATAACTATCAGAGCATTTGGAGTTATCCCTCCTTAAAGAAAATTGTGATTGAAATTATCCAGGAAAAAAAGAAAATTCATGGTTATTTTTGAAATTTTCAAATTTGAAGAACAACAAATTTAAAAAATCTCTATTAGTGAAATATTAGTGTAACCTACAATCATACCAAAACTGGAGTAAAGTGGAGATTGTGGTAGAGTTGGACTTCCACCACTTTGTACAGGATAGATGTCCAGCCTCAATGGAAAATTCCTGGCAATCTTCATTGACTTACAGGTCATAGCTAGAAACCAAAGCAGTTATTTTTAAATAAACAGTTTTAATGACAGCAGTGCACTAGTCTTATGTTTAAAATGTGTGGAAAAAACAATAAAATATTGAGCATCAAAATATTATTATGCAAAATAATTAAGAACAAATGGATTTCAGTTACAAGTTACAATGTAAATGATAAAACACATTTTTTAAAAACAGTTTATAAAAAAAAATACAATCAATTATACATTTATTTGAGAGTACCTTACAATAGTATTGAGCAAAAATAAATCTGTTCTAAATCATAATATGGTTTTAAACCTATTTATAAAAATACTTTTCTTTTTGGTAAATTCTAAAAATAAATGCTTATTTTTGTTCTCGATAATGAGTGAATGAATTAAAAATTATTAATGATCCTTTTCATGTTTTATGGCTGCAAGAAAATCATGGGTCAGTCAACCAGACATTCATTAAAAATATTTATTAAACAAGTAGGCCAAACCATTATTGACATCATTAAATCTTGATACACTAGAGGATAGCAAAGAAGCAAAGTAGTAATAATACATAAGGCCATTAATTGTAACTTGGAAATACAACTCAAGGATAATCTAATACACAGGTTCCCACCTATTTTTGAGTGGCGTCCCCCCCTTTATAAAGGTCAAGTGATCAACGACCTCTGATACAATTGAAAATTTTTAATTAGAGACTTCTATGGCAATACAAATTCTGATGCAACATCATCTTAGTAAAAATGATAATTGTACTTATGATCTAAGAAGGACCTATAACATTTTTAAACACAATTAATATACATGGAGTGTATTTATTTGATCGCATCTTAGAATATTCAGATTTTGTAAACATCACAAAGCTGAGAGGATACTAAATATTTCATTGGCTACAAATTTTCCATAAACGTAATAAAAATTAATATAGTAAAGGAAAAAATTGTTTAATTTATCTGATTTCATTGTCTAGAATTTAAGGAATATTGAAAAAATGTCAATAAATGAAAGACAAATAGTTTGTACTCTCAAAAATATTTATAAAAGTGTAAAAATTTGAAAATTAATTGATGTTATAATACTTATTAATAATTATCCACTTTACTCCTTAAGTTTATTGTTTTTCACTACAATCTAAAAAAAAACCCAAAAAAACAAAGATAAATTAAAATTTTGACTCCTAATGATTATTTCTCAACAAGACCCATTTAAAATAGCACCAGAATTAAAACATAAAAAAGGTCTAAAAGGAATTAGGAATTGGGTGCTTTAAACAAATAATCCAGGCATATTTTATTTTTCGACTTAAATGGCCTTATATGCAGGTCCAAAGGCAAACAAAAATTCTTAAAATTAGAGATGATTACCCTGAGCAACAAATACAGATTTTAAAAAATCCATATTAGTTTAATAAGACACTTGGAGTAGACCTCAAAACAGTAACAAGTATTTTATTTTAAATATCTGATTAATAATTATATAGAATTGATTAATTAAAAACTTATATATTACATAATTTGATAGCCATTACTCTAGATAATATAAAAGGAGCATCTGTAATAGTAAGGTAAGACAACCATTAGCAATGTATTTTTTATGGCACAAAACTACTTAGTGATAGGTAATCAGTGATAGGTAATCAGTGATAGGTAATCAGTGATAGGAAATCAGTGATAGGTAATCAGTGATAGGAAATCAGTGATAGGTAATCAGTGATAGGTAATCAGTGATAGGTAATCAGTGATAGGTAATCTCTGAAGATCTCACAAACCAATGAAAAGTAGATAGAATAAACTTCTCTATGGCCCATGATAAGAAGGAAAATAAAATGAACTGACAATATGGCAAATGGAATACTTGAGAAATAAACCATGAATGTCATGGAAAATTAAACCAAATAAAAAATAAATTCTGGAAAAAAAAATACTTTGGCTAAGAATAGTCTTATTTCATTATGGTGAAATTAAGTTTATATCCATATATTTATTTTTCAAAGATCATTTTTATGTGACATGAAAGTGATAACCTGGTTTTCAATTGACATAAAAAAATAAATGTCATGACGCAATAGCAAATGAACAAAATAATCTCATAAAGTGATGAAAGACAAACAACAAACTTTACAAGAAAACATGAGCTTAAACAGCAAAACAGATTTTAAATCCATTTCTAAGAGCAAAAAAATTATTTTAAAAAAAAACAACAACAGTAAAGAAGGATGCTTAAGTACGAATAAAAAAAAATGAATTTTTAAAAATCACATAAAAAAGTTAAATACTACATGTATTCTGTAGCATTGATAACTATAATTATTCAAAACACTTATGAGAGAGATCGTATGTCATGATTTTACATTGAAAATATTTAAGAATGATCTCTTTTGATGATTTTTTTCTCTAACACTCTGTTTTTCAATTGTTTCACTTAAAAAAGGGGAAATATGTTCTTTTAATATAAAATATAAATTCTTTAGTGATTAGAGATTTCAAATATTACTGGTTAATTGTAAATAAAATTAATTAATGACATGAAATACTATCCAAATGTCCCATGATAAATATATCTCCTTCAATTTTATGAAAACATGGCATCAGTCATTCTTTAGTCAGCACCGTATATTTTGAAATGTGTATAAGCTCATACATTAAATATACCTATAATTTAAAAAAATGAAAGCACCAAATTTAAAATAAAAAAAGGCACACGACTTCAAACAACAAATACATATCAGCATTAGGATAACAAATAATAAAATAAACATTGAATGTCTTGTCTTAGGTGTCCAACTTTCAGTTGAGATTTAAATGCTTTTCTTGTGTGTCAATGAGTCTGGCAGTGACTTTACAAGAGGGCGTTTGCCAATTAGGGCGTTCTTCTTGGTGTGGGGAAGCCTGGCCAAGTTAAAGCCTGGCCAAGTTAAAGCCTGGGATAACAGGAAGTACACATCTGTTGTAAATGGCTTGTCTTGTAGGCTGGAGATCTCCTTCATTGTCTACTGAGGTTTTTAAAAAATGTTTTCATGTTTTCCTTTGAAAGATCAATGTTCATTTTTAAACCTTCACATGCATGGACGCATGACTAAAATCATTATCTCTTGCCCCAATATTGGAATAATGACTGGAGTCATCTGCCCCTTGCATGGGTAAATGACTGGAGTCACCTGCCCCTTGCATGGAAGAATGACTGGAGTCACCTGCCCCTTGCATGGGTAAATGGCTTGAGTTGTCTGCCCATTGCATGGAAAAATGACTGGTGTCACCTGCCCATTGCGTGGAAAAATGACTGGAGTCACCTGCCCCTTGCATGGGAGAATGACTGGAGTCACCTGCCCCTTGCGTGGAAAAATGACTGGTGTCACCTGCCCCTTGCGTGGAAAAATGACTGGAGTTACCGGCCCCTTGCATGGAAAAATGACTGGTGTCACCTGCCCCTTGCGTGGAAAAATGACTGGAGTCACCTGCCCCTTGCGTGGAAAAATGGCTGGAGTCACCTGCCCCTTGCGTGGAAAATTGACAGTTGTCACCTGCCCCTTGCGTGGAAAAATGACTGGAGTCACCTGCCCCTTGCATGGAAGAATGACAGGAGTCGTCTGCCCTGTATATGGAAAAATGACTGGTGTCACCTGCTCCTTGCATGGAAGAAGGTTTGGTGTCATCAGCCCTGTACATTGAAGAGTCACTAGAGCCATCTGTCCTTGATGGAGTCAAACAGTCACTGGAGCAAGTTTCTTGGGAGGTATTTTCATAACTCTCGTTGCTACTGTCACTTTTTCTAGAAGAACTCCCCGAACTATTGCTACTTGAATTACTTCTCGCTGGTTTGAATGAAAGACCTAATTTTTTCAGAACGTTCTTCTGGTTGCAACTGGACTTATCTTCTGCTTCCTTGCTGCAAGCAGCGTCATCATTCGTAGTGCTGTCACCTGTTGCGCCATCACCGCTTGTGCTGTCACCCGTCTTGTCTTCACCGGTTGTGCTGTCACCGGTTGTGTAGTCACCGGTTGTGCTGTCACCCGTCTTGTTTTCACCGGTTGTGCTATCACCGGTTGTGCTGTCACCGGTTGTGCTGTCACCCGTCTTGTTTTCACCGGTTGTGTTTTCACCAGATGTGTTAAATTCGCTGGTACTCTCTGTATCCTGACTAGAACAACTACGCCCGCTACTCTCGTCAGATTGTGATTGTGATCGTGATTCCTCATTTTGGATCATTGAGTGTTGTGATCGGCTCTCCACCCCTGAGGTGTTAGCGGAGCCATGACCGCTGTCCAGTCCAAATGATATGTCAGAGCTCATCTGGTTGATAGTGCAGTTACTATTTATTGTCTGTTCTTCTTCCGCACCACTTGCCTGTGAGGAAGATGAAAATGAAGTTGATAAGCACCACAAGGAGAAAAAAAAGGAACTTAATAATAAGCTAAGCTAAAAGAAATGAAAACCTTTTTGAACTGCACATTAAATGTAAACACATTTAAACTGGACATGCGAGGTGTTGTTCTTAAGTTCCGCCAACCTCTTCTAACTCATTTGGTGATAGATGACTCCAGCATACCTCCTTGTCACATTAACCATGTGGTTAACCCACCCCCTCCCAACTCATTCAGTGATACCAGCATCCCTCCTTGTCACATTAACCATGTGGTTAACCCACCCCCTCCCAACTCATTCAGTGATACCAGCATCCCTCCTTGTCACATTAACCATGTGGTTAACCCACCCCCTCCCAACTCATTCAGTGATACCAGCATCCCTCCTTGTCACATTAACCATGTGGTTAACCCACCCCCTCCCAACTCATTCAGTGATACCAGCATCCCTCCTTGTCACATTAACCATGTGGTTAACCCACCCCCTCCCAACTCATTCAGTGATACCAGCATCCCTCCTTGTCACATTAACCATGTGGTTAACCCACCCCCTCCCAACTCATTCAGTGATACCAGCATCCCTCCTTGTCACATTAACCATGTGGTTAACCCACCCCCTCCCAACTCATTCAGTGATACCAGCATCCCTCCTTGTCACATTAACCATGTGGTTAACCCACCCCCTCCCAACTCATTCAGTGATACCAGCATCCCTCCTTGTCACATTAACCATGTGGTTAACCCACCCCCTCCCAACTCATTCAGTGATACCAGCATCCATTCTTGTCACATTAACCATGTGGTTAACCCACCCCTCCCAACTCATTCAGTGATACCAGCATCCCTCCTTGTCACATTAACCATGTGCTGTGACTCATAATTATTTATACAATAATGATGTTGGCAATAAACCTCCTTGGTCATTACTGACACACTAACTGTGAGTGTAGGTCATTACTGACACACTGACTGTGAGTGTAGGTCATTACTGACACACTGACTGTGAGTGTAGGTCATTACTGACACACTGACTGTGAGTGTAGGTCATTACTGACACACTGACTGTGAGTGTAGGTCATTACTGACACACTGACTGTGAGTGTAGGTCATTACTGACACACTGACTGTGAGTGTAGGTCATTACTGATACACTGACTGTGAGTGTAGGTCATTACTGACACACTGACTGAGTGTAGGTCATTACTGACACACTGACTGTGAGTGTAGGTCATTACTGATACACTGACTGTGAGTGTAGGTCATTACTGACACACTGACTGAGTGTAGGTCATTACTGACACACTGACTGTGAGTGTAGGTCATTACTGACACACTGACTGTGAGTTTAGGTCAGTTTACAGGCTTTCTCCTAAATATTGGAGTTCTGTTCTTTACAAACAAGGAAAGAAAACTCTCTGAACACACAGTCTACTCTATTGACATTTGACAGTGTCCCCCCTCCCCCCACCACCTAATACTACTTCCTGAACAAAGAATGGCAAAGCCCTAACTGGTTCTCAAACTTCTATTCTTTAGGCCCTTGTTATAAAATGAACTACGTAATTATAAGTGGGCTAAATTACAGTCAGGCTTTTAATTTATTATATACTAGCAGACCCGTCGTGCATTGCAACGATCTCAGTAAAAATGAATACATATAGATAAAAAAAGGAATTACATTAAGGGTCACCGGGCCTATCAGTTTAACATATGAAGTTAAAAATCTGTTCATTTCAATAAATTTCATGACAAATATATAAATATATTTATCTATATTTATCAATATCGTGTAAAATTGAATGGGGAATACAATATTAAAAGTTAGTAAAAAACACATTTATGGGCCCCCAGTCCCGAGGAAATAGAAATTAGCAGATCAGTGCCCTATAGTAATTTAATTGAGGCTCTTAAGTTTTTATATACCGAGTTTGGGTCAAAATCCAGTTATTTTCTCATTATCTAATACTAAACTAATTTTTATATAGCTAATATAATGAAAAAATACATTAAGGGGCCCCCGGGCCCATTTGGTTCAAGATATACATTTTGAAAACCTGTTCATTTAAATTCAGTTTCCTCATGGATATATTTCTATAAAAAAAAGACATTTAGGGCCCCCGGCCCTGAACAATTGGACATTAGAAGTGCATTGCCATTTTAATATGGGCTACCAATTTTTTATATACAAAGTTTGGTTAAGATCCAATCATTTACTCAGTAGCTAACGCATAAACTAATTTTATA
Source organism: Ampullaceana balthica (assembly GCA_944989445.1). Lineage (NCBI taxonomy): Eukaryota > Metazoa > Mollusca > Gastropoda > Lymnaeidae > Ampullaceana > Ampullaceana balthica. Next base: position 1,075,283 of record CALYLW010000158.1, read on the forward strand.
TAGCTCATATAAGCACAAAAACGACATTAAGGGCCCCAGGGCCCAATTAGTGCAAGATATCAAGTTCAAAACACCTAATTATTTCAATCAATTTTATAGTGGATATATTTATCTATATTTCTCAAGATCTTTAATAATTGAATTGGGAATAAAGTCTTAAACGTTTATGAAAAAAGACATTTTGGGCCCCCAGCCCCGAATAAATGGACATTAGGAAATTAATGCCCTATAGTATTTTAATATAGGCTATCAAGTTGTTATGTACCAAGTTTTGTCAAGATCCATTCATTTTCCAAGTAGCTAAGCCTTAAACTAATTTTTATATAGCTCATATAAGAAAAAATCCCCATTATGGGCCCCTGGCGCCCATGAGTGTCAAATTTTAAAAAAAAGTAGCCTATTTCCATCCCGGGAGCGTACACAAAAGTCTCCAAAATTTTCATGGTGATCGGATGAATGGTTTAGTCAGCTATAACAGACATGCATACATACTTTGATTTTTATATATATAGATTTATTCTTTAGTTGAGATAACAAAGTCAATATTGAAAATCTTTTGGATTCAAATTATGTCTAATCACAATGAACAATTGACATTGTTTTATTGCCAAAATTTGTGTGTGAATAAATTACTGATGACAAACACTCCCTTGGTTCCCTTGGTAAATTTATTGATTTAAAAAGCCTTAAAACTGCTTAAATTAATAAATAAAATAAAGATCACCTTATAAATAAAAGGCTTCTGTATATAATATTTATAAAATAACAAATGGTGATGTTTTTTTTATTTATCGCATAACCTATTGTCTTTGGCTTGAAATGAACATAAAGTTATGAAACCACCTTCTGCATTGCTAGCACATAGCCAGGACATTGCTGGGACCTAGACAGACCATTGCCAGGACATTCCTAGGACCTAGACAGACCATTGCCAGGACATTCCTAGGACCTAGACAGACCATTGCCAGCACATTGTCAGTAAATTCCTAAGACATAGCCAGACAATTTGGGACATTGCATGACCATTGCCATGACATTCCTAGGACACTGGCAGGACATTCCTAGGACATCACTAGACCATTGCTAGGATATCACTAGACCATTGCTAGGACATTGCTGGGACCCCTTGTTGATAACTGATATCAGTACTCACATCACTGTTTGGCAAAACCTGCTCTACATCAGTCTGTTGCATTTTAAGGAAGTGAAGTTTGCGTTTTCTGCAGGCACAGACGAGCCTAGAGATGGATTAAAAAAATGAACAAGAAAGAAAAAGTTATTGGATGAAAATCAAGGGAGGTGAGTCATTCTCAAACTTTGTCATTAAGTATTGCCAAAATTTCAAACTTATTCTTGAAAATGAAAAAAATCATTTTAAGCAGTCAGCCCCAAAACACTCATAAATGAAGTGCACATTCAAATTGGTTTTAAATCCCACATTGTAGCACCAACAGTTTGCAAAAAACAGTTTGCAAATGCAAATAAACCAAGAGTTGATTTTCTGACAAGCCTGATGCATTGATAAACTTTCTACAATTTTCTTGGGCTCTGCACCACATACAGCCTCCATTGTTAGCGCCAGTAACACGTTAGCACCAGTAACACATTAGCACCAGTAATAAGTTAGCACCAGTAACACGTTAGCACCAGTAACACGTTAGCACCAGTAACAAATAAGCACCAGTAACATATTAGCACCGAGGCGGTTGTTGCTCCATATTTCTGATTCCTCCCCTTTAGTAGCACAATCTACAAACTTTATGATACCTACATTTGTTTAAGTTTTGGTATCTACTGTGTTTAAGTTTTGGTATCTACAGTCTAAACCGGTTAAGTCGACGGCGTTGGGGTATGAAAAATGGCGTCGAAATAACCGATGATCAAGTTAAAACGAAAACCAATATGGCGGCAAAATATTAATATGGGCTTGAAATTTCTTTATGTACATGATGTGCGTTAATTAGTGATGGGACAATTAATCGGAATCGTATCGGAACCCTAATATTTCTTCACTCTTTCCTAAGGTTGTAATGACCATTCGTTTTTAAGGACCGTTTAAATATAACCACGGTTCCCACTCAGGAAAACGGGAAAAAGTCGGTAATTCTTTAAAAAAAATTCTCGGCCTTCAAAGTCGGGAAAAGTTATGACTGGTCGGGAATTTTTATATATATATATATATTTTTTTTATGCCAAAGTAAAGGACTTTGATTACATCTCTGTGGTCATGTTTGGATTCCATTTAATTTTTAAAAAAAAAGTTACCAGTTTATAATCGTCTGCGCATGCGTTAAAAGGTAAAAATTTTCGCCTCGCCTTGTCGCATGGAGGGTATGGAGTGGCATGTTTGAAATATCCGTCGAATCAGCGAATTTAAAAAAAAACAAAAACATATCTATATGGTAATTTTGAAGTTTAATGCTTTTGACGAGCAGGACATCTGTCACTATCAGACTGCTCTCGAATTTCCTCAGTCAATCAATCTTGTAATATAAATAAAACTATTGCAGCGTTGACCTTTGATCACATTAGGCTGTGTGTTAGACCTCGGCCGGCAACTAAGTCTAAACTAATTTTTTTAAAAATCATTCCCTATCAGAATTCGACCTTCAAAAGTGATGACGTGTATATTATATATATATACTGGAATATTAAGAAAATGATTTGATTTCACCATCACGCGCGTGTTAGTCACAGTCACGTATCTTACTGGTAACAAAACAACAACAAACTTTTAAAAGAATAATAATTTTTATTTAATTAAATAAAAACCACCGTTGATTCTCGATACAAACCTTTCTTTTCATTTCTTAAGATATTTGTTTATCTTAAAAATAAGATGATTAATGCATCAGAAAATGAATTAAGTTTAATAATAATAAAACATGCACTGCAAAATAATGACGGATTAAAGACCGCTAACGCGATTTACGGGCACCTCGGGTGAATACATCTAATTCACACATGGATCGAAAGTGAAAGAAGATAATAAGATCCGGTAATATTTATTGAAATCTCGTAGAATCACACAATAGCCGGAAGTCTCGAAGAAAGTGAGATGTCAACACTGTTTTGAACTAAAAATGTCAAAGTGCATTGCTAGGCGAACATTCGAGGATCGAGCTAACCAACGTTAAGTTGCAAATTTTGCCCTCTTTTGTGCTTGAGGTATAAGGTTTCGGCGACTTAAAAAAATCGAATTAACTGATGAGAAAATGCTAAGACAAAGAGAGAATTTGGCGGTTCCAATAAAAAACGTCGAGTTAGTAAGGTGGTAGAGTTAACCGAGCTCGAGTTAAGTGGGTTCGACTGTACTGTGTTTAAGTTTTGGTATCTACTGTGTTTAAGTTTAGGTATCTTCTGTGTTTAAGTTTTGTTAAGATGACACAACAATCGGCCTTAGTGCATTGCTTTGACAGGGGCCTCAGTCCATTTATTGATTTGACAGGGACCTCAGTGCATTTATTGATTTGACAGGGACCTCAGTGCATTGATTTCATAGGGGGCCTAAGTGCATCAATTTGATAAGGGGCCTCAGTTACTTACTTTGCAATTACGCCAAATGCCACGGTCGTGAGTACAGTGCCGACCACAACTGAAATTATGATAACGTTGGTGTCTGTAGAACCTGTAGAAATAAAGTCAAGTTATTATAACGTTGGTGTCTGTAGAACCTGTAGAAATAAAGTCAAGTTATTATAACGTTGGTGTCTGTAGAACCTGTAGAAATAAAGTCAAGTTATTATAACGTTGGTGTCTGTAGAACCTGTAGAAATAAAGTCAAGTTATTATAACGTTGGTGTCTGTAGAACCTGTAGAAATAAAGTCAAGTTATTATAACGTTGGTGTCTGTAGAACCTGTAGAAATAAAGTCAAGTTAGTTTGTAGAATCTAGAGAGACAAAACAAATCTATTTGGTATTGATGGTGGCATTATTATAAATAGTGCAAATCATAGGGCATGGTGGTCGAGTGGCATTCATGCTTGGCTGGCGCCAAGTGATTAAATCTCCATGAAGGCAGGGATTTGTACCTGGGGCCAAGGATGTCCCTGAGTTCACCCAGGGATTTGTACCTGGGGCCAAGGATGTCCCTGAGTTCACCCAGGGATTTGTACCTGGGGCCAAGGATGTCCCTGAGTTCACCCAGGGATTTGTTCCTGGGGCCAAGGATGTCCCTGAGTTCACCCAGGGATTTGTACCTGGGGCCAAGGATGTCCCTGAGTTCACCCAGATCCAAATGGGTACCTGACACTAATTAGGGAAACAAAAGTGGGTGGGAATAGGGTTGAACCCTCATAGCGGTGGCCTGTGAACGCTGCGTCACTTACCAGAACGTAGGATGCAATAATCATTTGTATTTAAGGAGCGTCTGTATAGATAAGACAATCAAAATCCTATGGCTCTTGATAATCTTAAATGGAATTAATGTTTCAGATTGCCATTGCAATTTGGGCTCAATGTCTTAGAATATTCTAATTTATAAGTTCCCTTTCATATTATTTTTAGAAGACATAAAAAGATTCTCACACAAAAAAAAACAACAATAATAAAATGAAGTTCCTCAAGTTTTTAAGTGTAAATTGTAAATAAATTCAAGAGGATTATAAAAAACTGAAGTAGTGACACAAGATAAATCTACCTGTGCTTTAAGAGACATCTTTGACTTTAATGATTATAAAAACTGAAGTAGTGACACAAGATAAATCTACCTGTGTTGTAAGAGAGATATTTGACTGTAATGTCTGTCATGCGACCATCAGACCCTAACCCTTGAACTTTGACACACTTTGTATCTTGGGGAATTTCCACCAATGAGTAATTGAATATTGTATTGATGTATTGGTCAACACTCTGCTCTGAAATGAAACAGAAATATTTTTTTTTAGAATTTTACATTTTTATAAATAAAAGGTGAGAGCATGGATAAGATTCTGATTATTTGTAAAAACATCTTCAAGCAGGTAAGTTTTGTTGTGTTTGGCAAACAATCTTCAAGCAGCTAAGTTTTGTTGTGTTTGGCAAACGATCTTCAAGGAGCTAAGTTTTTGTGTGTTTGGCAAACAATCTTCAAGCAGCTAAATTTTGTTGTGTTTGGCAAACAATCTTCAAGCAGCTAAGATTTGTTGCGTTTTGCAAACAATCTTCAAGCAGCTAAGTTTTGTTGTGCTTGGCAAACGATCTTCAAGCAGCTAAGTTTTGTTGTGTTTGGCAAACAATCTTCAAGCAGCTAAGTTTTTGTGAGTTTGGCAAACGATCTTCAAGCAGCTAAGATTTGTTGCGTTTTTCAAACAATCTTCAAGCATCTAAGTTTTGTTGTGCTTGGCAAACGATCTTCAAGCAGCTAAGTTTTGTTGTGTTTGGCGATCAATCTTCAAGCAGCTAAGTTTTGTTGTGTTTGGCAAACAATCTTCAAGCAGCTAAGATTTGTTGCGTTTTGCAAACAATCTTCAAGCAGCTAAGTTTTGTTGTGCTTGGCAAACGATCTTCAAGCAGCTAAGTTTTGTTGTGTTTGGCAAACAATCTTCAAGCAGCTAAGTTTTTTTGAGTTTGGCAAACGATCTTCAAGCAGCTATTCCCCCACAACGATGGACATCTGGCTGTGCGGTATTTTCTGGAAAGACAACCGCACCCCAAAATACCTACACACGCCTTACTACTGTTGGCAGCATTGGTCCTAACCCTCAACTCGTTCATTGGCCAGTTCTTTGACCAAATCGGTGGGGTTGCTTTGGGGACTAAAATGGGACCTCACACATCCTGGCACACCTCACACATCCTGGCACACCTCACACATCCTGGCACACCTCACATCCTGGCACACCTCACACATCCTGGCACACCTCACACATCCTGGCACACCTCACACATCCTGGCACACCTCACACATCCTGGCACACCTCAAACATCCTGGCACACCTCACATCCTGGCACACCTCACATCACACAGATCCTGGCACACCTCACACATCCTGGAACACCTCACACCACACACATTCTGACACACTTCACAGCTGACACATCCTGACACACCTCACACATCCTGGCACACCTCACACATCCTGGCACACCTCACACATCCTGGCACACCTCACACATCCTGGCACACCTCACATCCTGGCACACCTCACATCACACAGATCCTGGCACACCTCACACATCCTGGCACACCTCCTGGCACAGCTCACACATCCTGGCACACTTCACACATCCTGTCACACCTCACACATCCTGGCTCACCTCACACCACAAACATTCTGACACACTTCACATCTCACACATCCTGACACATCTCACACATCCTGGCACACTTCACACATCCTGGCACACCTCACACATCCTGGCACACCTCACATCCTGGCACACCTCACACATCCTGGCACACCTCACACATCCTGGCTCACCTCACACATCCTGGCACACCTCACATCCTGGCACAACTCACACCACACACATTCTGACAGACTTCACACCTCACACATCCTGGCACACCTCACACATCCTGGCACACCTCACACATCCTGGCACACCTCACATCATGGCACACCTCACACATCCTGGCAAACCTCACATCATGGCACACCTCACATCACACACATTTTGACACACTTCACACCCAACACATCCTGCCACACCTCACACATCCTGGCATACATCACATCCTGGCACACCTCACATCACACAGATCCTGTTACACCTCACACCACACACATTTTGACACACTTCACACCTCAAACATCCCGACACACCTCACACATCCAGGCACACCTCACACATCCTGGCACACCTAACACATCCTGGCTCACCTCACACCACACACATTCTGACACACTTCACACCTCCCACATCCTGGTACACCTCACAAATCCTGGCACACCTCACATCCTGGCACACCTCACACATCCTGGCACACCTCACACATCCTGACACACCTCACACCACACACATTCTGACACACTTCACACCTCACACATCCTGACACACCTCACACCACACACATTCTGACACACTTCACACCTCACACATCCTGACACACTTCACAAATCCTGGCACACCTCACACATCCTGGCACACCTCACAAATCCTGGCACACCTCACAAATCCTGGCACACCTCACATCCAGGCACACCTCACATCCAGGCACACCTCACAGTTCACACCAGACACAACCTGATATCTCACACTAAGCCCTTATACATCTGACATTGTCCTCAATATCTTGACATATCTGGCCATAATGCATTTAACTCTAGAGGAAGCTACACTCCACATTACACAAATTACCTGAAATTAGCTAATACAAAAATGATATCAGAATAAAAAACTTTGTATTTATGTTACTTACTGCCTTGCTGACACTCGTCATCAGCAGATGAGAACAGATTGTATTTTTTTATCAAAAAGTATTCGAGGTCTTTAGTGTTACACTGCTTGCTTATCCTGAGACTCTTCTTGCCATTTTTCTCCTCTATAATGGCTGCTATCTGGGCCTTGACTGGTCAGAACGTAAAAAGTATTTGTTAGGTCATTAAGAGATAAAAGTCTCTGTGGGTCATCAATGTATATCATTTCTTTATCTCATTGATGCACTGATTTTATTTACCACATTAATGTATACTAGATACAAACCATGACGTAGCATATGCCGCAGACATGCTCATAGATGATGCAAAGAAAGGGGGGAAAGAATGGACACAAACAGAAGCACGAAGAAATGAGAATGAGAACAATGTGAGTGAATGCAAGACGCATTGTTAGTCTCGAGACATGTGCACTGCGGTTGAGCTACCCCCTTCCTGCACCACCATAGCTTGCCAACCATAAACTGTGATTGCTGACCCTAGCAAGGGTCATTCGTCGTGCTTACTTGCTCGAATCGTCTTGTGCTTGTCCTAATTTCTGTCAAATTATATATAGAGATACTTTCTTTACCTCATTAATGTATGGAATTTCTTTGATGTATACTGGCAGCTATCACTTAGGTTTTCAGAACTTTTCATTACTTCCATGTTTTGTGCAGATGTTTGTGACACAGGAAACATATTTTTGTTCTTATCTGAGTCTAAGATGTTGATAGCTGATTATCTCCCATTGACTGGATTTGTTTACCTCTATTCCACCCAAGTTTTGCTGCCTCATAGAACGCAATCATCCAAAAAACTTTGATCAAAGACAAGCCTAAAGTTTTATCTAAAAAAAATGAACTAAGATAAAAACTTACTTTTCTTCCTGTCAAAATAACAAGAAGATGGCACCATTCCACTCCAAACTCCCCGAACTTTGTACGAGACGTAGAACTTGATGCCAACCTCAGGAGAGACTACTGCTGCTGATTTCTTCCGTCGCCTCCTGTTCCTATGTTTCGGTCTTTTGCTCCGCCTCCTCCTTGTTGTACTTGACGTGTCCTCTCTAACAAAGCTGAAAGGGTCGGGATCTTGGGGATCAGCATCACTGGGGTTCACAATTTTTGTAGCATTGACTTTCCTTGGTTCTCGAAGGCCTCCGACTTCGAACTCATACACCTCAATTTCTATCATCTTTTTTTGTGTGACCTTGTTTACAGTGGTTGCCATGTTAACTTCGATTGTTGAGGAAACATTTGTTACCTTAGTCTGAGGGTAATCCTGTAAATAATTTCACCGTTTGATAAAAAAAGATGGCAAAAGATCTCAAATATTTTTGAGTCTTCAAAAATGTGCTTGGTCTAAAAAAATTATTTATCTCAAAATGTACGAGGCACTCATCACGCTTATCAAACTCAAAAACTAAAATTAAGAAATTGTTACACTTTTCTATTGCTATGATTAAACATTTAAAATGAAATATCATTTATGAAAGAAACAGATTTTTGGAGTTGAAATGTTTTCTTATGATAAACAAATATCTTCTTTCTAATTTTTTCTATTCTAAAAAAATTTTTGCATTTAAATACCAAAATCATTTTTTAATAACTTATAAAAAATACTCATGTTTCTAAAATAGCAGGTGACAAAAATATATAAAACAAACATTTTTTGGCTACATATCCGAAGATATTACTTGAGATTTTATTGAATAGAAAAACTAATGAAAAGAATGACATCATATCAACCACTTGCGGCTCCATGCTAACTGTTCAATGTTAAACCTGACTAAAATATTCATTTGATAAACTCTGATAAAAAAGTTAATGCTTACAGAGCAGAGGTTCTCAACACTGTTGCCATGGCACCAGTGGATCAACAACTGATCTGCCTGAAGGAGGTTTGCTAAATGGATATTTGCCACACCTTCCGTGATGTATTCTACGGCTGTTGTAGGCAGGCCAGTTTCTGTATGAATAAAACAAATTGAATTATCATTTTAAAAAACTAAAAGAAAGAAGAGAAAGTTGACTCAGTTGACTAAACAATAAATATTATTTCCTCCTCATTCCCCGTAACCCGAGCTGCCCAATATTAACTTATCTCCAGAGTTCTCTGCCCTGAGCCATTCTTTCTATTTTGCTCCATTTGTACCCATCCTTGTGGTGTCTGCCTCATGGTCCAATCACCAGATTGGCTGGCCTCATTTACATCAGCTCTTCAGTGCCTGCCTGGTGACATTTGATGGTTTGCGTAAGGTGTACACTCTCCAATGCAATCTCCTATTCCCAACGTCTTGTTCAGTTGCCTGGTCCTTGGAAAAAGGTTGCTTTTGGGTTCTGGTATCAGGCCAGCAGATGTAAAGAATATTGAGGCTGCTATTCATTGATTTTTTGGACAGGTGGCGTCAAAGTCTCTGCTACATGCACACAACCTGCTCATATCTGGTGCTAGTGTGTCAGTGCGCATGATTTGTTTATATCTGGTGCTAGTGTGTCAGTGTGCATGATCTGCTCATATCTGGTGCCAGTGTGTCAGTGTGCATGATTTGTTTATATCTGGTGCTAGTGTGTCAGTGTGCATGATCTGCTCATATCTGGTGCCAGTGTGTCAGTGTGCATGATTTGTTTATATCTGGTGCCAGTGTGTCAGTGTGCATGATCTGCTCATATCTGGTGCCAGTGTGTCAGTGTGCATGATCTGTTTATATCTGGTACTAGTGCATCAGTGTGCATGGTTTGTTTAGGTCTGGTGCTAGTGCATCAGTGTGCATAATTTGTTTATATCTGGTGCTAGTGCATCAGTGTGCATGATCTGTTTATATCTGGAGCTAGTGCATCAGTGTGCATGATTTGTTTAGGTCTGGTGCTAGTGCATCAGTGTGCATGATCTGTTTATATCTGGTGCTAATGCATCAGTGTCAATGATTTTTATATCTGGTGCTAGTGCATCAGTGTGCATGATTTGTTTAGGTCTGGTGCTAGTGCATCAGTGTGCATGATCTGTTTATATCTGGTGCTAGTGCATCAGTGTGCATGATTTGTTTAGGTCTGGTGCTATTGCATCAGTGTGCATGATCTGTTTATATCTGGTGCAAGTGCATCAGTGTGCATGATTTGTTTAGGTCTGGTGCTAGTGCATCAGTGTGCATGATTTGTTTATATCTGGTGCTAGTGCATCAGTGTGCATGATCTGTTTATATCTGGTGCCAGTGTGTCAGTGTGCATGATCTGTTTATATCTGGTGCTAGTGCATCAGTGTGCATGATTTGTTTATATCTGGTGCCAGTGTGTCAGTGTGCATGATTTGTTTATATCTGGTGCTAGTGTGTCAGTGTGCATGATCTGCTCATATCTGGTGCCAGTGTGTCAGTGTGCATGATTTGTTTATATCTGGTGCCAGTGTGTCAGTGTGCATGATCTGCTCATATCTGGTGCCAGTGTGTCAGTGTGCATGATCTGTTTATATCTGGTACTAGTGCATCAGTGTGCATGATTTGTTTATATCTGGTGCTAGTGCATCAGTGTGCATGATTTGTTTATATCTGGTGCTAGTGCATCAGTGTGCATGATCTGTTTATATCTGGTGCTAGTGCATCAGTGTGCATGATTTGTTTAGGTCTGGTGCTAGTGCATCAGTGTGCATGATCTGTTTATATCTGGTGCTAATGCATCAGTGTGCATGATTTGTTTATATCTGGTGCTAGTGCATCAGTGTGCATGATTTGTTTAGGTCTGGTGCTAGTGCATCAGTGTGCATGATCTGTTTATATCTGGTGCTAGTGCATCAGTGTGCATGATTTGTTTAGGTCTGGTGCTATTGCATCAGTGTGCATGATCTGTTTATATCTGGTGCAAGTGCATCAGTGTGCATGATTTGTTTAGGTCTGGTGCTAGTGCATCAGTGTGCATGATTTGTTTATATCTGGTGCTAGTGCATCAGTGTGCATGATCTGTTTATATCTGGTGCCAGTGTGTCAGTGTGCATGATCTGTTTATATCTGGTGCTAGTGCATCAGTGTGCATGATTTGTTTATATCTGGTGCCAGTGTGTCAGTGTGCATGATTTGTTTATATCTGGTGCCAGTGTGTCAGTGTGCATGATCTGTTTATATCTGGTGCTATCAGGTTTAATTTTAGATTTGATGTCTCTCAAGAAGAAGCTCATGTCTTTGCCTGGGTGGCTCTCTACCATTTTCTGAAGTCTGCTATAGAAAAAATCCACTTCATGTGTTGATGGGTAGCACTGATAATGTAAATTTGGATCTTCTTAAAGTATGTTGTTGTGATCCTTGGGTACAGTGCCTACCATCCAATCAGAAGGATCTTGCTATGATCCTTGGGTACAGTGCCTACCATCCAATCAGAAGGATCTTGTTATGATCCTTGGGTACAGTGCCTACCATCCAATCAGAAGGATCTTGTTATGATCCTTGGGTACAGTGCCTACCATCCAATCAGAAGGATGTTGTTATGATCCTTGGGTACAGTGCCTACCATCCAATCAGAAGGATGTTGTTATGATCCTTGGGTACAATGCCTACCATCCAATCAGAAGGATGTTGTTATGATCCTTGGGTACAATGCCTACCATCCAATCAGAAGGATGTTGTTGTGATCCTTGGGTACAGTGCCTACCATCCAATCAGAAGGATCTTGTTATGATCCTTGGGTACAGTGCCTACCATCCAATCAGAAGGATGTTGTTATGATCCTTGGGTACAGTGCCTACCATCCAATCAGAAGGATCTTGTTATGATCCTTGGTTACAGTGCCTACCATCCAATCAGAAGGATCTTGTTATGATCCTTGGGTACAGTGCCTACCATCCAATCAGAAGGATGTTGTTGTGATCCTTGGGTACAGTGCCTACCATCCAATCAGAAGGATGTTGTTATGATCCTTGGGTACAGTGCCTACCATCCAATCAGAAGGATGTTGTTATGATCCTTGGGTACAATGCCTACCATCCAATCAGAAGGATGTTGTTATGATCCTTGGGTACAATGCCTACCATCCAATCAGAAGGATGTTGTTGTGATCCTTGGGTACAGTGCCTACCATCCAATCAGAAGGATCTTGTTATGATCCTTGGGTACAGTGCCTACCATCCAATCAGAAGGATGTTGTTATGATCCTTGGGTACAGTGCCTACCATCCAATCAGAAGGATGGTATTATGATACTTGGGTACAGTGCCTACCATCCAATGATATTTCCATGCCAGACAAGACAGCATGAAACCTACTTCCTGTGTGTGTACAACACTTCTGTCTTCAATGATGTCTTTCAAGCATGTGTAAATCTTGTTTCATTCAGATTACTGTCAGCCCATTGTCCTCATCTTCACTGATACCTTTACTTGCCTTGCACACGTTCTTCATATTTCTAATTCATATTTTGGATTTGATTTTTCTTGTCGACACAAGGTAAGTCAGCTTTGTGGGTTTCTTTAATAGCAGAAAATTATCTCTGCTAAAAAAATAATACAATACTTATATAGCGCCAACTTTACCCTTCACTCCCATCTTTCCTACCACCTAGCTCCAACTTTACCCTTCACTCCCATCTTTCCTACCACCTAGCTCCAACTTTACCCTTCACTCCCATCTTTCCTGCCACCTAGCTCCAACTTTACCCTTCACTCCCATCTTTCCTGCCACCTAGCTCCAACTTTACCCTTCACTCCCATCTTTCCTACCACCTAGCTCCAACTTTACCCTTCAATACCACCACCTAGCTCCAACTTTACCCTTCACTTCCATCTTTCCTGCCACCTAGCTCCAACTTTACCCTTCACTCCCATCTTTCCTACCACCTAGCTCCAACTTTACCCTTCACTTCCATCTTTCCTGCCACCTAGCTCCAACTTTACCCTTCACTCCCATCTTTCCTACCACCTAACTCCAACTTTACCCTTCACTCCCATCTTTCCTACCACTTGGCTCCAACTTTACCCTTCACTCCCATCTTTCCTGCCACCTAGCTCCAACTTTACCCTTCACTCCCATCTTTCCTGCCACCTAGCTCCAACTTTACCCTTCACTCCCATCTTTCCTACCACCTAACTCCAACTTTACCCTTCACTCCCATCTTTCCTACCACCTAACTCCAACTTTACCCTTCACTCCCATCTTTCCTACCACCTAACTCCAACTTTACTCTTCACGCCCATCTTTCCTACCACCTAACTCCAACTTTACCCTTCACTCCCATCTTTCCTACCACCTAACTCCAACTTTACCCTTCACTCCCATCTTTCCTACCACCTAACTCCAACTTTACCCTTCACTCCCATCTTTCCTACCACCTAACTCCAACTTTACCCTTCACTCCCATCTTTCCTACCACCTAACTCCAACTTTACCCTACACTCCCATCTTTCCTGCCACCTAGCTCCAACTTTACCCTTCACTCCCATCTTTCCTACCACCTAACTCCAACTTTACCCTTCACCCCCGTCTTTCCTACCACCTAACTCCAACTTTACCCTTCACTCCCATCTTTCCTACCACATAACTCCAACTTTACCCTTCACTCCCATCTTTCCTACCACCTAACTCCAACTTTACCCTTCACCCCCATCTTTCCTACCACCTAACTCCAACTTTACCCTTCACTCCCATCTTTCCTACCACATAACTCCAACTTTACCCTTCACTCCCATCTTTCCTACCACCTAACTCCAACTTTACCCTTCACTCCCATCTTTCCTTGCATCCTACAATGTTACTTCAACCTCCATCTTATCTTCACATTCATGTTTTGATGACTCATCTCTTTTGCAACTTCAAATTATAATTCATTTACATCAATTCACAAACATCTTTACCACAGCCTCCCTGCCATGAAATGTTAGACAGTTACCACAGCGCCATCCCAAATGAAATGTTAGACAGTTACCTTTGATTTTTGGAATAACAATCTCAGAATAATTTTCAGAAATTCCTTGTTGATTGACAGCCCAAATCTTGACAGAAGCTGGGAAACTGACTTGCTGTGAATCTATGTAGTGATATGTTTCATTCCCCTCACGGCTGTACATGTCACCATTACTGCCAGTCACTGTCACTTTATAACTGACACTGATGTCACCCTTGGCAGTTTGAGGAAGTTCCTATGTATACACATTAGAAGATATTCTTTAAAAAATAAATAAACTTCAGTTACTCTATAAGGAAAAGTTTGAATAATCTACAATAATTTGATCTCTGAAATCCTCCTAAGTTCATAAAAGAAAAACAATAGCAAGAAAATGAGTTGAAACAAACCAACTGTAAATAGGATTTTAAAGTAGGCTATCAACTAACTGATTTACTGAAAGTTGCGTAAAAATTAAATTTGTGTTACAAAAAATGTATGGCTTGTGTGTCAATTTATGGCCTGTGTGTCAATTTATGGCTTGTGTGTCAATTTATGGCTAGTGTGTCAATTTATGGCTTGTGTGTCAATTTATGGCTTGTGTGTCAATTTATGGCTTGTGTGTCAATCTCTTTTTATTTTCAAGCTCCCCACTTAAAAATGTAACTGCAATAATATTTTTGGGAAACTTGATGATCCACCAGCTGTGAAATCCACAAACTATTTCATACAAACTGTGGCCTAATATAGTCTTATAATCCACAAACTATTTGATACAAACTGTGGCCTAATATAGTCTTATAATCCACAAACTATTTCATACAAACTGTGGTCTAATATAGTCTTATAATCCACAAACTATTTCATACAAACTGTGGTCTAATATAGTCTTATAATCCACAAACTATTTCATACAAACTGTGGTCTAATATAGTCTTATAATCCACAAACTATTTGATACAAACTGTGGCCTAATATAGTCTTATAATCCACAAACTATTTCATACAAACTGTGGCCTAATATAGTCTTATAATCCACAAACTATTTGATACAAACTGTGGCCTAATATAGTCTTATAATCCACAAACTATTTCATACAAACTGTGGCCTAATATAGTCTTATAATCCACAAACTATTTCATACAAACTGTGGCCTAATATAGTCTTATAATCCACAAACTATTTCATACAAACTGTGGTCTAATATAGTCTTATAATCCACAAACTATTTCATACAAACTGTGGCCTAATATAGTCTTATAATCCACAAACTATTTCATACAAACTGTGGCCTAATATAGTCTTATAATCCACAAACTATTTCATACAAACTGTGGTCTAATATAGTCTTATAATCCACAAACTATTTCATACAAACTGTGGCCTAATATAGTCTTATAATCCACAAACTATTTCATACAAACTGTGGCCTAATATAGTCTTATAATCCACAAACTATTTCATACAAACTGTGGTCTAATATAGTCTTATAATCCACAAACTATTTGATACAAACTGTGGCCTAATATAGTCTTATAATCCACAAACTATTTCATACAAACTGTGGCCTAATATAGTCTTATAATCCACAAACTATTTGATACAAACTGTGGCCTAATATAGTCTTATAATCCACAAACTATTTGATACAAACTGTGGCCTAATATAGTCTTATAATCCACAAACTATTTCATACAAACTGTGGCCTAATATAGTCTTATAATCCACAAACTATTTCATACAAACTGTGGCCTAATATAGTCTTATAATCCACAAACTATTTCATACAAACTGTGGCCTAATATAGTCTTATAATCCAAAAACTATTTCATACAAACTGTGGCCTAATATAGTCTTATAATCCACAAACTATTTCATACAAACTGTGGCCTAATATAGTCTTATAATCCACAAACTATTTCATACAAACTGTGGCCTAATATAGTCTTATAATCCACAAACTATTTCATACAAACTGTGGCCTAATATAGTCTTATAATCCACAAACTATTTCATGCAAACCATGACCTAAAATACTCTAAAACGGCTTCTTTAAGGAACATCACCAAATTTAATTAAAGCCCTCTATTACACAATGTGACCATTTGGTAACAAAGCGAAATAATAATTATTTCACTAATGCTGGATTAGTTTTTAATTTTTCAGACTGATTCCCCTTTTATTTTATCATGTTTTGAACTTTTATACCGGAGAACTCTTCACTTAGACCATTTCGTATTTTTGTAAGAGCAACTTTTAGTTGGTCACAGTGGGCTACACTTGTGTCTACCAAATCTAGTAAGTACAAGTTTTTGTTTTTTATCGCATAATGAAAATTTCTGTTCCAAAAAATATTAAATGGTAACATTAATGTTTATACAATAATTATGTGAGCTTATGTTTGATATTTGTCATCAACGTTTGATAAAATTTGAAAAAAATGGTATGTTACCATTTGGTAACAGTGCGTCTATGTGGTTATATTTTTGGGTGGTTTTTCTTGTTGGAAAATGACAACATACTAAAGCTAACATTTTATACGCGATATAAATAATGTTTTATTTATAGAATATTTGTAAATATAAAATATTTATGTTAGCCTTTTATGAAATTAACAAGTTTTACAATCTTTAATGTCAAAATTAAAAATAATTTTAAAATTCTTTTTTATACATAGAATTACAAATAGAATTAGAAATATAGATGATGATCAATGATATACAACATATATATTTTGTACATTTTTTATGTTTGTTTTTTTTCCTCTCAAGAATTCAAATACCAAAGTCATGTATCCATCAAGGTTTCATGGAATAAATAAAGATGTACATGTTTGTGCCATTCCTGAGGACCCAGATGATAATGAACTATCTTAGGAAGATGACGATGACGTAGATGAAACTTTTAATCCGGAATCAGAGTACAACAGAGATTCAGGTAAATTTACATAATTTTTAAAAATAAAATATTATGTCTTATATCTTTTGAAAGAATAATTAAATATCATTCAATACAATTGTTGACGTAAAGACTAAAAAAATAATAATTCAATTTGTCCTTTTCAGACTCAACAACACCAGTCTCTGAGAGGGAAGCACCTGGTAATTTTTTAGGTACTGCAGTCCAACCACAGGCAAAAGTATCAAATGGAAATTTTCTTTGCAGCAGAATTCTTACCTGAAGATCCTGTTTTTGTTTTGTTTTATCACTGTTGCAAAAGAGCATCAAAACCATATAGACTACATTAGGGAAATTATTGATGAATAAATAATGGATACTTTTGTAATACAATCAAACATTTACAGAGCTCAGACAAATATGAACCAATATTTGGATGCTAATGAACTGGAGATGTTTACTGGAGTTTATTTATGATGAGCATCATAGTTCAAATGCCAAAAGCAGTTGTTACTGTGGAATAGATACTCGTTATGACAAGGTGGCTAATAAAATTATATCTATAATGATTGTTTTCAAGTGGATATTATGAATATGGCAGCAGTTCAGGCATGACTGATCTATAGGGATGCCTTTAGTAATGCAGATTGGCACCCAAAAAATATATCCTTTCTTTACTTGATTACAATACCAAGATCGCAATATGCCTAATGAAAAAAGGTAAAGTAGGGTTTAGAAAATGTGCTCATCATAGAGCCAAAGAAATGAGAGATCCTACTGCAGCTGTTTAACAAATACCAGTAAGACCTGACTATGTTGGGCATTTTCCTGAGCCAATTTACAAAAAATAAAGATGCAAGAGATCAAATTGCAGGGGATTTTTTTAGAATTAAATGTGTAAAAATTAGTAACATGTACTGATGTAATATTCAACTTTTCAAGACACAAAAGTCAAACAGTTTCAGTAGACTCAAACTAGATTTGTATGTAGGTGTATAAATGTTTACTGGCCTTTATGAAGGTATTTTATTAAAAAATATTATTAGATTTTTCCTTTATTTTTTTTTAATGTTGTAAAATAATGATTTTTGTTATCCTTACTATTATTTTCATGAATTATTGAAGCGGTATATTCAACATATTAAAATGTAATTGTAATCAAATTAATGTTTACACTTATTGGTGTTCACAATTAAATCATCATCTTTAAAAATTATTATAGTTGTCATGTTCCTATATATTCTGTTTTACTTTTTTTTTAACCTTTTAGACGCACTGTTACCATATGGTCACATACCATTAAAATCACAATTTTATAAAAATAGTATATTTTTCTTCCATATTATGTTTATATATGTCCAATAGACATATAATATCCAATCAAATATTTTTTTCCCATGAAAACCTAAAAGTGCGTAATAGAGGGTTAAGGAACATCACCAAATTTAATTAAAGCCATTGTCTAGAGCAGTGGTTCCCAAAGTGGTCCCTACGGACCCCCAGGGGTCCCCGGAACCTTTCAGGGGGTCCGTGGAAAATTAAATTTGATTTGGGGGTCCCTGAACAACGTCAGGGGGTCCGCGGAAGGTTTAACAAAAATGATAAATTTGAGATCCATTTTTATTATTATAGAAATTAAAATAAAAAACAATAAATAAAATGAATTGGGTGAATCAGATTATACGTTCCCAAATGAGTTATATAGCAATTAATTCTGAGTTCTCTTCCTGTGTTATTTAGGTTTAGTTTTATAATTTTTATTTGTTAGTTTAGGTTTGGGGTTAGGTATAGATATAATTATGAATTTAGGGTTAAGGTTAGGTTTAGTTTTAGAAATTTAATAGTTGAATTTTCCAATTTTCGTGTCACGTTTGCATAGCAACAAAGATGGCGGCCATGAATGTGGGAACGTCAACTCCGAATTTACCAATGAATTTTTTTTTCCTACTAATTAAATACCATCTGAGTTTCTATCAGTACAATGTTGTGTTTCCTAGACTAGAAAAGGAATTGGAGCTACGGTAATTTTAACAGCTATAACCAATCAAAATACATGTACTTGGTTTATTGAAAGGTCACCCTTGATGCGTAAGAAATGTTGATTTCCTATCAGTAGGTCAAAAATATACAAGTTTTTATTAACGTGAATCAACGAGGATTTCAAGGTTGGGTAAATTTCGACATGTCAGGAAGTTATACTTATCTAAATTGTATCATGTATCGTATCATCAAATATTTTTTTCAAAATGGAGCTACTGCAGCATTCCATTGAAAAATTTTATAATTATTAACAGGGGTTTGTTACCACAGATAAGAAAATGAGTGACCCGAAGAAAAAAATGCAGACAAGACAGTGTTGTTGAATATTTGAAAAAATGGTTAAATGTTTGGAAACAGATACGAAAGGTGAAACGTAATTTACTGAATTAACTTTTTTTTTAGGTTAAAGCTATACCCTTGACTTTCTGGCGCACCTAAAATAAGCTGTACCAAATGTATTCTCATTACATTGTGTCATTCAATGAAATCACTTATTTTCAGAATATCTTAGTGATTGTTTGCAGGGATCACTAGAATATGTCATTAGAGGAGTTTAAAAAAATCAAAAAGAATGCCTTCAATGAGAGATTATTTGCTTTACATTGTTTGTTACATGACAAAGACTATAATCGTTTACTTATTCACACTGAAATACGTTGGTTTAATAAAATCGTGCATGTTTAAATCGATTCGATGCTCTCTTTAATTCAGTGTTGGAATTCCTGGAGGGCAAAGACAATGATTTGCGACACAATTAACCTTAAATAATGATTATGAAAGATTTATTTGCAAAATTTATGGAAACTAATCTCAAACAAAAAGGTAACCAATTCAATTTAACCAAAACTAAAAGTGTCATATCTGTGTTTGTTGCAAACCTTTTCTGTACAAAAAAGCTTGGGAAGAGGAGAGTGTTTTTAGTTTCCAAATCTTTGGCGTTTGGAAAATAGGAGATAAAGATTTTTTGGCTCACCGCCAACACTTAACGACTATTCATGCAAACCTAAACCAAAATTTGAGGATATTTTTCGCTTGGATATTCCCGACTGGCAGTTGAATCGTTTTGCGCGTGCACAAATACATATGAATCCATACTAACACAAGCAGCTTATAGAAATATCCTCAAATTAGGAACTTAAACCAATGTTTGAACAAGGATACCACAAACTCTGGTTACAAAAACAGATCCCAATTTTTAATTCCTGCATTATCAGTTATTGTCCAGAAATTGTTGACTGCTTTCCCGTCTTCACGTGAATGAACCTCATCACAAAAAAACAAATAATAAAAACAACCCCGTAAAAATAAAGTTTTTGAATATAAATCCCTTATATATGAGACATAACTAAAAGTATTGATTATGTTCAAAAGTGACAAACATTTACAGACTGAAACAGAATTATCTCACTTGGCTGACTTGGCTTTAAAACTAGGTAAAAACTCTAGCAGACGACGACTAAACATTCTAAATAGGGATTTATATAGATGAACTAAAAATGCATTCATTTAATTACCGTACGTTCGATCGATCTGAAATTTTGATACGATGCATTGTTAGGTGAGACGGGTCCGTGTGCCAAATTTCAGCTCGATGGCTTTACTGGAAGTGGGTCATTTTCGACTTTTGTTTTCCGCGAGGGACGAACGATGAATGAGACGGCGGTGAAGTTAATATAAGGGATTTCAAAAAAGATACCTGCTATAAATTAGAGCTGAATTTGTGGGTGCTACTCACAAACATTGATTCAGACATAAATAAACGCATAAAATCTAATCACGTTTATCCAAGTCATTGTTTAAATTTTATTTTAAACAAAAGTTATAATTTCAATAAATACTTCATCAAAATGTCCCTTTTTTTTTACTATACATTTATGTAGTTTTTTCACTTGGGGGTCCGAGGACAAAATTTTGACTATAAAAGGGGTCCACGGATCAAAAAAGTTTGGGAACCACTGTCAGTGGTTCCCAAAGTGGTCCGTACGGACCCCCAGGGGTCCGCGGAACACTTCAGGGGGTCCGTGGAAAATTAAAATTGATTTGGGGGTCCATGAACAACGTCAGGGGGTCCGCGCAAGGTTTAACATAAAATAATAAAATCTGATACATTTTTATA
Source organism: Ampullaceana balthica (assembly GCA_944989445.1). Classification (NCBI taxonomy): domain Eukaryota; kingdom Metazoa; phylum Mollusca; class Gastropoda; family Lymnaeidae; genus Ampullaceana; species Ampullaceana balthica. The sequence goes on from CALYLW010000158.1 coordinate 1,096,538, forward strand.
ATTATTGAAATTAAAATAAATAATAATAAATAAAATAGTATGTGAATGCCTGTTCTACTAATTAAATACCATCTTAGGTGCTAACCTTCATGGATACAATGTTGTTTTACTTGGAAAAAGTAGTAGAACTACTGTAATTCCACATCTATAACCAATCAAAATACTTGGTTTGTTGAAATGTCAAGCTTGATGCAGAAGAAATGCCGAATTACTATAACTATAAGTATAAAATTACAATTTTTAACTTGAATCTACGAAGGTTGCAATTTTGTGTATTATTCGATGTGTCGGGAAGTTATATTTATCTAAATTGTATCCTATCATCAAATAATATTTCAATAGGGCTTTACTGTACCATTCCATTGAAAACGTTAATATTTCTTAACAGTGGTCTGTTACAAAAGATAAGAGAATGAGTGAGCCCAAGGCTGGACTTACAATTGATGGGGTCCTAAGCTATTTAAGGCCCTTTTGAAGTCTAGATATTCTATATCAGTGACAAATATGAAAACAAATTCCGGGGGCCCCCAAGAAGGCAGGGGCCCTGCCCTAAGTTATAGCTTGTTTAGCAAATAGGTAAATCCAGCACTGAGTGAACTGAAGAAACAATTCCGACAATATGGTGTTAATGAATATTTGAAGTGTGGCTAAATGTTTGGAAACAAATACGAAAGGTGAAACGTAATTAACTGAATTTTTTTTAAAATGTTTGAAGTTAAAGCAATACTCTTGACTTTCTGGCATACTTAAAACATTCTGTACCAAATGTATTTTCAGTCAATTGAGTCATTCATCAACATCAAATATTAAAAAAAAATCTTAGTGAAAGTTTGCATGGATCAGTACATTATGTGACGTCATTAGAGCAGTTAATAAAATCAAAAGGAATGCCTTGATGAGAGATTATTTGCTCACTATGGTTTGGAAAATGATTCAGTGTCCGAATTCCTGGAAAACAAAGACAATGATCAGCAACACAATTAATTTTTAAAAATGACATATCCTTTATGAATGAATTATTTACCCAACTTAAACGAAACTAATTTGAAACTACAACTACTACAAGGTAACCAATTAAATTTAATCAAAACTAAAAGCATTATGTCTGCGATTGTTGCAAACCTTTTTCTGTGCAAACAAAACTTAGGAACAGGAGAATGTTCTCAGTTTTCAAATCTTTTGAAATTGCAAAATAGAGATAAAGATTTGCTTGCTTACTTTCAAAACTTAACGGCTCTTCATGCAGACATCAGACCTGAACCAAAGATTTGTAGGCATTCGTCACTATTGGTTATTTCCGATTGGCAGTTGGATTCTTTAGCACATGGACAATCTCAGGTCCAAAACACAGATGAATGAATACATACTAATACAGGAGCAGCTTATTGAAATATCCACAAATGAGGAACTAAAATCAATGTTTGGACTAGGATAGCACAAATTCTGGTTACAAAGTCAGATCCCAATTTTATATCATGCCTTATAAGTTATTGTGCAGAATTATTTGACTGTTTTCCTGCCTTCCTATTTAATAGAACAAAGATTCAGTGGCGTTATGAACCTCATCATAAAAAACAACAAAAAATAAAAAAAATAAAGGACTAGAAATAGGTGCTCGTGAGGATTTGTGGTTCCTACACAAAAAACATTGAGTCGGTCATAAATCTTATATATTAAAAGGCTATGTTCCGTGCGGTCATCGATAGCGATTGGTCCCTCAAACACATATGACTCCTACAGCCAATCATATTGAACACGTTTACGCGGACGTTCAAAACGAGTTACTTTTGGTGCAGTATTTCTTCCAAGACTTTATTTTGAGTTATGCGCGTTGGGATTTATAGTCAAAACCTATGTTTTTACGAGTTATTCATTTTAACTAACACTAGTAATGAATAGTATTTTTGACGTTATGCACATGTATGCCGGTCGAGACGGCTGTTGGAGGGGAGTTACAACATGCCACTGAACTGTGGCGGAACGTCCATGGACGGGCTTTGTTGCTCGTACACTCATAAAATCTCACCAGGTTAATCCAAGTTATTAATTGTTTTCAATTTATTCTTAAACAAAAGTGATAATTTTAATAAATACCGTACTTTTCATGAAAATGTTGTTTTTGTAATTTTTGTATTATGCATTTATAACGGGTTTTTTTCACTTGGGGGTCCGTGGCGAAGTTTTGAGTATAAAAGGGGTCCGTGGGTCAAAAAAGTTTGGGAACCACTGATTTAGATCAAATGAACTGATATAATTATAAATTTAGTATAAGAATTGTTTTTTTTTAAATTTTGTAGACAGTTGTAAAATATTTTTTATTGTTAAAATGAAAAAGAAAATTGTTAATAGATGACTGGGAGGTGTTCCACTTATCGTTTATAATTTGCATTTTATAACTTTATTATCAGAAGGATTCTGTTACTTCCAAGCAAAATGGGCTCCATGGACTGAAGGAGTTATCTTATCTTATCTATGACAGACGGTCTTTCGATACAGAAGATTACTACGTCCTATACTTACCCATGGTTTTTTTGTTTAGTCTCGCATTTTTAATAAGGATTTAAATGTTGGTAGTGTGTTGGTTTTCCTGATTTGACCAGGAAACCCATTCCATGTCCCAATTCCAGACAGGAAGAAAGAGAATTTGTATGACTTATGAAGCTCTGGTGCAATTTTTTCAATACCTCCACAATCACTGTTCAGATTTGTCAGTATAACATCTAGAGTTTTTACATAGGTCTGTGATAGAAGTTGACTAACCTTCCACATGACCAAGATGAAATCTGTAGAATTTATCGAGACTCTGGTGAAGCTGAACTCATCAATGTCTGGTGGAGAGGCTGGGGCTGTGGGGATAGGAACATAACACAATGAAGCACTGAGAACATTGGTAGCACTAAATTATGAGAAGATTGGTAGCATTAATTTATGAGAAGATTGGTAGCATTAATTTATGAGAATATTTGTAGCATTAAATTATGATAAGATTGGTAGCATTAAGTTATGAGAATATTGGTAGAATTAATTTATGAGAAGATTGGTGGCATTAATTTATGAGAATATTGGTAGCATTAATTTATGAAAAGATTGGTAGCATTAAATAAGGAGAAAATTGATAGCATTAATTTAAGAGAAGATTGGTAGCACTCGATACAATAAAAATAAAAATTTGATAATTTGTTCCTCTTCTTCTTTGCTGTATTTTTAAGTACATGTAGTCATCTGTACTCTATTTGTTTCAATTGTTTTTTTTTATCTCTACTCAATTATTTCGTCCATGGTAGAGTATGTAAAATATAATGTAAATTTAAATTTATTACTTGTATTTATTTATTAGTACTGATAAAGTCATTATCTGAAGTGTTTAGTTTTGTATTTGTCTATTAATAAAGCTTTAATTAATTGTTTCAATCACACAATTCGTTTGTGTATCTTGTATTTCCCTCTGTATACATTGATTAGGATGTGAACTGAGTTACCCCCACCTTACCTCCCTTTTGCTGTATTGAAATATAGCTTCTTGTAAATAAATAGGTGTGGAATTATCTCTTATGTCATTCACAGACTTTCAAATAGTTTTCTTATGCCACAGGCTGATGTGGACTGCTCTGCACCAGCAGTGGATATTCTGAATGACTTTGATAATGCTTCATATTATGCATGGGACGAATGTTTCAAGCAATTTAGAATTTCTAATACCAATTTGTCATCCTGCCTAAAATAAATAAAGTTTACTTTTGCTGATGTGTGCCATTGTACATTTGATTTATAGCTATGTGTTTGATGTCTGCCATTTGACATTCAATTTATAGCTGTGTTTGATGTCTGCCATTTGACATTTTATTTATAGATGTGTGTTTAATGACTCGATTCTTTTTTTCTTCATAATTTGGTCCCTTTGGATGTTGTTAGTTGAAACTTCTTTTATTTTCCCGTTATATTGAATTAAACGTCATTTTAAATTAAATGCAGAAAAATAAAGAGCTATTAATTTTTTCCAATAAACTCCAGTATTTATTGCTCATGTGTTTATTTCTATTGTTAGTTACTAGCTTGGACGTCAAAGGGCCAGTTGCTTTTTAAATATTTTCATACATGGCTTTGACATTGCCCATGTCTGCCCCCCCCCTAAAGTTCAAAACTGGGGAAATTATAAAAGAACAGGCAGCGTAGCTGAAACGGTGGATTGAGTATTATCTAGAACTGTAAGCAACAGTTATCAGTCTCTAGCTCCGCTCTAGATGACATCCCCGATATGCCACTCATGGAAGAACTTGATGTCGTGCCCACACAGGAAGAGCTGAGCAAAGCAATTGACTGCCTAGCTTGTGGAAAAGCCCCTGGGAATGATGGCACATCAGTAGAAGTTCTAAAGAATGGCAAGACAGTTCTACTCCAGCCCTGGTACGAGCTTCTGTCCCTCTGCTGGGAAGAGGGATATATCCCTCGGGACCTAAAGGATGCAAATATAGTGACACTATATAAAAACAAGGGCGATAAAAGTGACTCCAATAACTATAGTGGTATTTCACCCCTTAGTATTGTAGAAAAGGCTTTTGCCCGTGTCATACTAAGGAGATTACAGAATTTAGCCTCCCGAGTTTATCCAGAATATCAGTGTGGTTTCCAGGCTGGTCGGTCAACCATAGACATGGTGTTCTCCATACAACAGCTCCAGGAAAAAATGCAGAGAGCAGCAGATGCCACTATACATTGCCCTTGTGAATCTTAGAAAGCCTTTGATTAAGTCAGTCGTAGCAGGCTATTTCAAATCCTGGAAAAAGTTGGCTGCACACCTACTCGTCTTAATCAGACAGTTCCATGAAAATATGCAGCGCACAGTGAAGTTCGATGGAGCTATGTCAGAGGCGTTGCCAGTCAGCAGCGGATTTAAACAAGGTTGTGTACTCGCACCAACACTGTTTGCAATATTCTTCTCTGTACCGCTTGGATACGCATTCAAAGATAGCCGTGATGGAATCTGGTTACACACCAGAGCTGATGGAGGACTTTTGATGCATGCAAATACCCAAAGCATGTTCTCAATCCTTAGTGTAAGACGCCAGAGATGGCTAGGGCATGTAAAAAGAATGAGCCCTGGCCGCATCCCCAAGGACCTCCTATATGGAGAACTGGCATCAGGAAAGAGGAAGACAGGTCGCCCATGCCTGCGATTTAAAGATGTCAGCCAAAGGGACATGAAAGCAGCCAAAATAGGCACAAGCGACTGGGAGTGTAAGGCAGAAGACTGACCTACGTGGCGCACAGTTTTAAAAGAGGGCATCGTAGTAGCTGAGGAGCTAAGGATGGAGGAGGCTACAGACAGAGGAGCTAGGAGAAAGGCCAAAATTGGGAAGCACAGAACTCGTGTTCAAAAGCTGTGGAAAAGACTGTCACTCAAGGACAGTACTGCTCAGCCACACGAAGACATGCAACCCTACCCAACGGTGATGCACCATCGTCTCTCGAGACGGAAGGATGCTGATGATAGTTACTGGCTACACAAAACAGCTGACATTAACTACAGTATCTTCCCCTGCCACCAACATGGCTACACAAAACAGCTGGGCTGTCAATATTGTTGAAAAATGCTGCCCGGGTACCCGTCCAAATTTCGAACAGGTACCCGGGTTACCCGATCGAAACATCACATAATCTTCCCCGTCATGACCGCTATACAATGCTACCTAGCCACCTTCCATGCACCTCATTTCACACAGTTGCTACACGTCCGACGTCTTAGGGACCGTACATAAATGACGTCAAGCGATTTTGGCCGATTTTTACCCCCCCCCCAATCACAGGTTGTCACAAAAACTTAGAGCCCCCTCCAAATATGATATCACAAAGCTTATAGCCCCCCCCTCCCTCCATAAAAGCTGTACTTCCTTTTTGAAAATGAGCAGTTGTCAAATAACTTTATTGTCATTTACTTTTGTTATTTAATGTGAAGTTGCACTCTAAAAATCGCTACACGTTTGAATCCATGTAAAAAGTCATTAAATAAATTGAAAGAAATCAAATATTTCAATGTTTTTATTAACAACAACACAACACGGCCTCTTTCATCTCTAAACAGTCCATCATTATTTTCGGCAGAGGAGTTTTGTTTTCTTTATATGATTCATTCAAAGAGCCAAATCGTCTTGTGTTTGCGATTTATGTTTCCTTTTCAGAGAAAAAAGATGTATCAAATACATTGTGGTCTGTCGAGACCATATTGTATTTCCCGTTGACAGATAGTTCTCCCCTTAGATGTATTTCACAGCATATATTTTAAACAAAAATTTTCATTTGATAAACTGTTTCGCGAGCATTAAATTTAACACAAAAAAAGCCGCATGCGAGCCGAAGTTTGGTTAATATAGACATTGAAGGCCACATTTTCACGGGTACCCGGGCGGAATTTTACTACCCGGGTAATCCAGACGGCAACGGGTACCCGGGTCCCGGGTACCCGTTGACAGGCCTAGTCATTACCTACAGTTTCTTCCCCTGCCACCAACATGGCTCCACAAAACAGCTGAGACTAACTACAGTTTCTTCCACTGCCACCAACATGGCTCCACAAAACAGCTGATACTAACTACAGTTTCTTCCCCTGCCACCAAAATGGCTCCACAAAACAGCTGACATTAACTACAGTTTCTTCCTCTGCCACCAACATGGCTCCACAAAACAGCTGACACTAACTACAGTTTCTTCCCCTGCCACCAAAATGGCTCCACAAAACAGCTGACATTAACTACAGTTTCTTCCCCTGCCACCAACATGGCTCCACAAAACAGCTGACACTAACTACAGTTTCTTCCCCTGCCACCAACATGGCTCCAGAAAACAGCTAACACTAACAACAGTTTCTTTCCCTGCCACCAAAATGGCTCCACAAAACAGCTGACATTAACTACAGTTTCTTCCCCTGCCACCAACATGGCTCCACAAAACAGCTGACACTAACTACAGTTTCTTCCACTGCCACCAACATGGCTCCACAAAACAGCTGATACTAACTACAGTTTCTTCCCCTGCCACCAAAATGGCTCCACAAAACAGCTGACATTAACTACAGTTTCTTCCCCTGCCACCAACATGGCTCCACAAAACAGCTGACACTAACTACAGTTTCTTCCCCTGCCACCAACATATTATATGGAAAGTATGGTGGAGACAGCCACCAAAAATTAACTGAAAAATTTTCTAAGTAGAAAAACTCCGGGTTGGCTTTGAAATGTTTATAGATCTTCTGGATAGATGGCTTTATTGAAAAACAAATGGTGAAACTGGGGAAGGAGCAAAAACTTCTGCTTGATATACTGAAATAGGATTTTAAAAAATTCTCTTTAAAAAATACAGCCTTGAACTTTGATAACTCTCAGTTTTCCGTGAAACAGCAGCAGAGACATGTTGAATATCATACGTGCTGGTAAATTTATCTATAACTATGTCCTACCAGCTGGTAAATTTGTCTATCACTATGTCCTACCAGCTGGTAAATTTGTCTATAACTATGTCCTACCAGCTGGTAAATTGAAGACCCTAGTGCTAAAAAGTACTTAAGTCGCATTTTTGTCAAATTCAAACTAACCAGTGAACATTTTACATCTGGTTTCGACCAATCTACTGTATAAAAGTGAAAACAATACAATGTTATTAGGTCCATATTTTTCAAATCCTAAAAAAATTAAACTGCTATCATCAAATAGACAAATAATGAATAAAAACATGATTATCTCAAAATGAGTAATTACTCATTTTTGACTTAAGTACTTTTAGCACTAAGCTCTTTACTTTGTCTATAATTATGTCCTTCCAACTGTCAAAATGATCTATAATTTTGTCTTACCTGAGGTGTTCAATATGACAAATAACTGGTCTATAAGAAAGTCCTACCTGCTGTGTTAGTTATAAAATCCAATGTCTTTCTGCATCCTGCTCCCCCTCCACCTTGTCCATAGACTTCTACTCTATATTTGGTGAAGGCATACAGATTGGGGATCCCAACCTCTACAGAATCTTCAAATTTATTTTTTGTAAAGTTCATCTGTGCACAAATCAAAAGCATTAATTAAAGAATTATAAACCTTAAGCAAAAACATTGATAGATAAACTTGGCAATAAATAAATTTTTTCAGCAAGCACTGTATTCAAGTTAAAAATCTTGTCCTGATGGCTGGGCATCTTGCTATCTAAATGTTGTTATAAAATTAAATGGCTGACTCCTCTTGTATACTACTATATCATATAGAATGGGGCTGGGATAAAGCTTTTAAACAAAATACAAAATACACCAAAAAAGTGTGCAATGAAAACAATAAATTTGAGCTTCATTTTAAACTAAGACTACAATAGACGTTTCCGCTAATGCCTTCATCAGTTCAATAACATAAAATAGGTACTTACATAAGTAATATTTAAATTCTTAAAACATATTATATCATAAAATATTTATGTGAACTAAAAAGAAAGGAAAAAGAAAAACAAACAAGGACACAAGATATAGGAAAAAGGAGGAAGTATTTAAAGTAACAGTGAAAATCACAACAGGAAAAAGATTCTGCAGTTAGGTAAAATTATGAATTTGGTTAATTCCATATGGAGCCAACGTACCAAATCGTTTTATAAGTCTATTTTCCATGTGGATCCTATCTTGGGTATTGCTTGCATATAAAATACCAGTAACTACAACATCTGAAATACCGTCATGGTCAACACTGTTAAAATGTTTAGACACAGGACATTGAGCCTGTTTATTTATATTATACAGGTGTTCTCGCAACCGATCTCCAAGATGACGACCTGTCTCACCCAAGTAAATTTTATTACACCTCTTGCAAAGAATTGCATAAATCACGTTGCGACTAGTGCAAGTGAATCCATCTTTTATTATGAATTTTTCAAAAGGTAAAGAAATTTTGTTAATGTCAATCACATATAGACAAGTATTCAACAATTACGGTTGCAACATTTTGTTCCAATATGTGCTTTCATTGTGGGAAGGTGACTTCTTACAAGCATATCTCTGAGGCTTCTATCTCTCTGGGAAGCAAAAAGAGGAGGTTTTTTTGAAGACCTGCTGAGTTAGAGGGTCAGCCATGAGGATTGGTCGGTTTTTGAGAATCACCTGGCGGGCTTTAAAATTATGAGGAGGAAAAGTTAAAATAAATTTGGATTGATCACATTGATCAGATACAGATGATGTAAACGTGTCCTGTCTGGTCCTGCCTTTAATTCGATTGACAGCAGATATTAAAACTGTTTCTGGGTATGACCTCCTTCGAAAAAAATACAACATTTCATTACTTTTCTCCAAAAAGTCTGCTTCATCACTGCAGAGTCTTTTAAGTCTCAATAGTTGCGAAAATGGAATAGAGTTCTTACAAGATTGAGGATGGGACGATGTATACAAAGGAAACTATGGCTGTCTGTAGACTTGTAAAAAATTGATATGGATATTTAGTTTTCTTTCAATTTAATGTGTATTTCCAAAAAATTGACAGCACTCCTATGGATAGTTGAAGTAAATTTGATTGAAGAATGGAAGTTACCAATGAAGTCAATAAAACTTGGCAATTCTTGCATGTCCATTTTAGTATGCTACTATCAATTTAGTAAAATAAATGTTGTTCTTATTTAAACAAGGGTAAATAAAGAAACAAAAATGCTGTTTAACTAATTTTAATATTTCTGAGAAGGCATAGCTTGGTCCCATTTTAGTCCCCCTAGCGACCCCACTGATTTGGTCAAAGAACTGGCCAATGAACTCAAACGAGTTGAGGGTTAGGACCAATTCCGCCAACAATAGTAAGGCGTGTGTAGGTATATTGGGGTGCGGTTGTCTTTCCACAAAATATTGTACAGCCAGAAGGCCATCGTATACAGAGATCATACATCTAGGAAGAACAGATAGTGCTTTTTGTCAGGATTGATGATTAGGGAGTCGAATATCATTAAAGCATGTATGTAGGAAGGGATGTCATTATAGGTTGGAAGACACCATCAAGGAATTCAGAAATGTGTTCCATTGGACAAGAACATGCTGAGACAATGGGTTTACCCGGGTTGCCATACTTGTGAATTTCTTGGAGGAGATAAAAAGATGGCTTACCCAGGTCATGGTAAAAATGTGCTTTCTAGAAGCTGATTGAGGGAGAGCGCATTCGGTTATCAACTCATCAATGGTCTTCTAAACGGTAATGTTATTTTTTATAATGGGATCCGTGGTTCTCTGTTGGTGGAACTGGGTGTCCTCCAGTTGTCTCTGGGCTTCTTTAATATTCAAATTTCTATCCCACACAACGACGGCTCCACCTTTGTAATTCCGGCTGTGCAATCAGGACAATGCCTTCAACTCCAATTTAAACAAGTTGGAATGGCGGAGTCGAGGTAACAGAAGATTTTTTATTTTATTCTCGGTGCTCTTGATATATAAGTCAAGAGCCTTGGATTGACCAGGCGGTGGTGTCTAGGTGGATTTCCTTTGTCTTTGGAATGGGAACAAGTCATCCTCGGAAGGGGTGTTGTTTTTCCCGGCAAAATATAAATGAAGTCTTAGAGAATGGAAAACACGTTGAGAATCGCTCAGTAATTGATAAAGGCCACATGAAGGTGTCAGAGGAATGAATTTAAGTCCTTTAGAACGCAGAGATCTTTCATTCTCTGGGAGACATAAATCCAGGGGGATTCAACCAACCAAATTCTTGTTTGGGGGTGGTCTGTTGAGGTATAGATGTTTTACTAGGCTTAAGATTATTAAGCTTCTTTTTGTGTGTGGATAGGAAAAGATGCAAGTGCCAGTTAAGTTGGTATAAGTCCCGGTTAAGTTGATGAATTATGGTTCTAATGATGTTAAATGCCAGGTTTTTGACCAGGAACTTAGATATTATACGGTCTTCAAGGCGGTAGATCTGGGTGCTGAGATGAGCCATATACTGTTTGTGGGTGTATATGAGCAAACGCATACGTTGAAATGCAACTTTCTTCTCAAGTGATTGAAGTTTAGATATATGTTTATAGTTAAAGGAAGCAGACGCCAGGTTAAAATTGCTTGAGAAACCTTTGGGTATAATGCGGAGGCAGATGCAATTACTTAGAAAGTTGAGATTTACAGTGTACAGTGTTATCTGTTTTTTTTTAAACAAGTTACAGGCCAGTTCTTTTCAATCGTTACCTAAGTCAGGTGTTAGTAAGCTAAAGGCTGTCTAAATGAATGATCTCAGTTGGTTCATAGTACTTTTGATAGAAGGTTTGGTGATAAAGTAAAAGGAGGGGCAAAAGGAGAAGTGAGAGAAGGAAAGGAAATAAAAAAGCTAAGGGATAAAAGGTAGACAAAGGGAGAAGGGCTGTAGGGAATGACAAGGCAGCAAAAAAATTTGTAAAAAAGAAGCGAATAAAAAAAAACAATGAACAGAAAACGAAATCGGGGGAAAAAAAAAGATGGAACAATATATATGTAAATACAAATCAACAAAAATGAATATTACTAAAAACATTTTCTTAATACTTAATCATAATAATAAATTGATAATTTATATCGCGCTGTATCCCAATGAAGAACTGGGCTCACAGAGCTTTACATGAAGATAATAAAAGAAATATAAGTATTAGATAAACATTCATATCATAACAACCACATAAATGACAGTACGTCAAACATAAGCTACATTAATCATTAAAAGAAATGTTGTTTCATTAAATTTGAAAATAAATTTTGAAAAGATGTGTCTTAAGTACAGTTTTGAAGGATTTGGTAGTTGGAATACTTTTCGATCTTAGATTATAAAAAAAAATTGTTTTGTTCTTGTCACTGATGTGCTATAAAGTTTATTTTAACAAAAAGAAGGCCATCAGAAAAAAGTATGGCAGGGTAGGGGGGATGAAACCATGAGCTTACCTCACAAGGTGACACCGTGCAACTGAACGCTATCTGAAAAAGCAGTAAGACCAAACATTCCAGGCAGTAAGACCAAACATTCCAGGCAGTAATAAAAAAAATATGTGAAAAAAGATGCTGGAACGCCTTTCCACTGCATTCTGCCAGAAAAAAAGCACTGGATGACACCAACCCTGGCCTGAAGGAAATCTCGACCTTAAATGTAAATCTGAGCAATGTTCCTTCTTATTTTTTTTGGCTTGTGTGCAAAGTTGCACAGCATAATTTTTTGTGCAATACAGTGTTACCTCGATATACAAAAGCTTTAAGATTCGAAAAAAATCCAAGATACGAAAAACGCACAGCTGACATCACTGGAAATCACGTGACGTCATTCAATGCGCAACCAACATTTCTGCTCTCATATTGGTCAGTTACAGCTTTGCAGCTGTGTCACAGCAGTGTGTTTGTGAGTGTTATGCATGCTTTCTTTACTGTGTAGTTGGTTTGGTGTTGGTGTCCTACATTGGTGAATATTTTCATGAAATCTCTAGAAATATTTTTATGGCCATGGTGTCAAAAGAAATTATTAATCCGTCGCCTCACTCGAAAAGTAAAGGTTAACATTTGCATACTCATTATTTTTCATTTTATTCTGTTTTCATTGTTTTATTATTATTTATTTATTTGTTTTATAATGTGTACTTTTTAGGATTGAAGAATCCTATTTTGTTTTTCTATAGTTTTCCATGATATTTTCCATTTGTTAGTGTTGTTTCTGTGTGGCTTGGAATGGATGAGGTATCTTTCAGGTAAAACTTAGTTCAAGATACAAAAAATCTCAGAAATGAAAGCCACCCCGGAATGGATTAATTTCATATCTTGAGGTACCACTGCATTATGTTAAAATTTGCTGTGCTGCGGTATAATTCAAAGTACTGCTCGGCATCGGTCAAATAAGCCATGCATTGGCTCTGAGATAATAATGTAATGACAAACCTCAATCTTTTCTGGAACACCCTCCATCTGAAGTAAGACAACATGGTACACCAATGGCATTGAATTACTCTCCATGAAACCAATGATCCTATAGGTGCTCGCTGGTACTGTAAAAGTAATGGTGGATTCATCTGGCTTAAACTTGAGAAACTCTACACACCCAGGTACAACTGAAATGAATACAGATGGTTATGCAATTAAGTACTAAAACGCATTACAAATAATTATGTAATTTATTCCATTTCCCCATGTATCAAAAAAAGATGATTCCTTGTTGTTTGTTTGGCTTCCTTATGTCTCGTGAGACTACGGAATTTTCTGTGCTCCTGTGGGATTTACGCACGTGATCTTGCAGCTTCTGCTGTGGCTGTACAAACCCACTCGCGAATGGCAGCCTTTGCTGCACTTCTGTCACTGAAAGGTAGTGCTAGTGGTTGGATGAATTGCTCTGCTTTTCCTCTTTAGGCGAGTTTCGTCTGCGACCTGTTGCAGGTTTCTTTCTCCTGCTTCTAGCCCAGCAGTCAATGCCTGTCTCCAACAACACCTGTCCCCAGCGAGTTCCTCCCAGCTATTTATGTCAATGCCAATGGCTTTGAGGTCTCTCTTGCACACATCTTTGTAACGGAGGTGAGGCCTGCCTGTGGTCCTCTTTCCTTTGGCTAGCTCAGAATAGAGGATGTCCTTTGGGATTCTGCCATCCTCCAATCTGCGCACATGTCCCAACCACTTAAGCCGACGCTGGCGAAAAAGAGTTGTCATGCTTTGGATTTTTGCCCGGTGTAGCACCTCATTGTTGGTGACATGGTCCTGCCAGGTGATTCCCAGGATACGCCGAAGACAGCGCATGTGGAAAGCGCTCAATCTCCTTTCTTGTCTGGAGTATAGGGTCCAGGATTCACTGGTATAAAGGAGAGTGCTTAGCACACATGCCCTGTAAACAGCAATTTTGGTATTGATGGTCAGCTTTTTGTTGCTCCATACTCTTTTTGAGAGCCTGGCCATAGTTGTGGAGGCCTTGCCGATCCTTACGTCTAGGTCTGAATCAAGGGACAGGTTGTTGGTGATGTTGGAGCCAAGGTATGTAAAACGTTCCACGGCCTCAAGTTGGTAGCCATCGATGGCGATGTTGGGTGGGTCAGCGTCTTGAGCCATCACGTTGGTCTTTTTGAGGCTGATGGTTAGTCCGAAGTCCCTGGCGGCCTTGGCAAAGCGGTCCATCAGGCTTTGCAAATCAGCTTCGTTGTGAGTTGCAATGGCAGCGTCGTCTGCAAAAAGCAAGTCCCTGATGACCGTTTCTCGGATCTTCGTCTTTGCCTTCAGCCTGGCCAGATTAAATAGTTTACCATCAGAACGCGTATGAAGATAGATCCCCTCGGTTGAGGATCCAAAGGCTTGTTTCAACAGGCAGGCAAAAAAGATGCCAAAGAGTGTCGGGGTGAGGACGCAGCCCTGTTTGACTCAACTGAGGATATCAAATTGAGGGGAAGTTGAACCGTCATACTGCACCGTGCCTTTCATACCATCGTGTAATGACTGTATAATGCTAAGCAGTTTTGGTGGGCAGCCAACTTTTGCCAAGACTGTAAACAGACCATCGCTGCTGACCAGGTCAAAAGCCTTTGTTAAATCAATGAAGGCCAGGTAAAGGGGCATGTGTTGCTCTCGGCACTTTTCTTGAAGTTGTCTTAAAGAAAAGATCATGTCGATACATGCGTGCAAAGACTTTACCCAGGATGCTAAGGAGAGAAATGCCTCTGTAGTTGTTACAGTCACTTCTGTCTCCTTTATTTTTATACAGCGTGATAATATTGGCATTTCTCATATCCTCTGGTACAGCTCCTTCTTCCCAGCACTGGCAGAGGAGGCCATGCAGGTGTTCCAGCAATACACTACTGCCGCACTTGATGATCTCTGGTGGTATTCCGTCCTGACCGGGGGCCTTGGCTATTGGTAATCGCTCAATAGCTTCTTTTAGTTCTGCTAGGGTGGGTATGTCGTCCAGTTCTGCCATGAGGGGGAAGCTTTGGATGGCATCGATGGCATCTTGGGTTACATGATTTTGTTGGGAGTAAAGTTCTGAATAGTGCTCCACCCATCTGTCCATCTGTTTAGCCCTGTCGCGGATTATTTCTCCAGTTGAGGACTTCAATGGGGCTATGAATTTCTTAGAAGGCCCCATGGCTTTTTTAATGCCGTCATACATCCCCCTAATATTACCGGTGTCGGCCGCTAGCTGGATGCTCTGACAGAGTTGGAGCCAGTAGTCGTTTGCGCATTGCCTAGCTAATCTCTGAACATTGCTCCTGGCTAATCTGTACGCCTGCAGTGTCTGTGGGTTTGGGGAGCGCCTGTATTTTTGGTGGGCACTTCGTCTTTCTTCTACGGCAGGGGTGAGTGTGGCTGAGTTGGCCTCAAACCAGTCATTGTTTTGGTTCCTTTTTCTTCCGAAGATCTGCATGGCTGTGCTGTGGATGGTCAGTCTGAGATGTTCCCACTTTTCCTTGGTGCTGTTGCCTGGCGGGTCAGAGTCTAGTGAGTTGGAGAGAGCTTCTATGAACTCGGCTTTCTTGTCTGGGTGAGAAGTCTTACTCACATCAATGCGGGGTCTGCCTACTGGTCTGGAACGGTGAGTTTTCTTGGGCAGTAATCTCAGCTTGCAACATACCAGTGAGTGGTCTGTGTCGCAGTCGGCACTGTGGAAAGTTCGAGTGAGGAGGACATATTTCAGTGCAGAGCGCCTGGTAATAATTAGGTCCAGCTGGTGCCAGTGCTTAGAGCGGGGATGTCTCCAGGACAATCTATGTTGCGGCTTTGTCTGAAAGAAAGTATTGGTGATGCATAGATCGTGGTAAGAGCATAGTTCCAGGAGTCTCTGTCCGTTTTCGTTCAGTTTTCCTGTGCCGAATCTTCCCAGACAAGAGGGCCATGGGGTGTAGTCTGCACCCACTCTAGCGTTAAAGTCACCCAGCAGTATCACGTGCTCATCTTTGGATATCGAGCTTAACAGTGAGTCCAACTGGTTGTAGAACTCATCTTTCGTCTGCATGGTTGCATTGAGTGTGGGAACATATGCACTAATTAGGTAGGCGGGCCCTGTTGTGGTGTGTAGGCGAAGTGTGAGAAGCCTTTCAGTTCCCTGTTGGCAGGGTGCTACCATTCCCAAGAGGGTGTTTCGGACAGCAAATCCACACCATGCTCTCTCGCTTCTTCCTTGCTTTTGCCCTGCCAGAAGAACATGTAATCCTTTTCTCTTAATGAACCAGAACCTGACAGCCGTGTCTCTTGTAAGGTGGCTATGTCTACATGCAGTCTTGCCAGTTCGTTGTTTATTACAGATGTTTTCCTGGCATCGCTGATATCGTTAAGGTCGTCTGACATCCCGGGTGTCAGCGTCCGTACATTCCAGGTCCCCAGCTTGAGGATTGGGGTTTTCCTTTTCGCTTTTTTATTTATATTTGTATTGGTTGGTGCATGAGTTTACAGTCTACTTGTCAGGCATGTGTGCACCCTAAGCCCTACACCCAGTAGGGCAGGCAGACTGTGGCGAGACAACACCTTATTGACTGGGAGCTGCCCAGCTTGAGGCGGGCGGTAGCTGTCCAATGAGACAAAGATATCTCTCCCACCGTCGGAAGCAATCCCTGGCGCCAGCTCTATGCCAATTGAGCGGGTGGCTTATAACCGGTCACTACTACTTCCCGTGTTGTGTCGACGCTGTGAGGCGAAGCTGGAGTGTCCTCTCCAGGGCACAGGCCTTGGCAGGTGGTGTGGAGAGTCAGCTGTTGCCCGTGCAGCAGACTCCCTCTCTCCACGCAGCTGAGTGGTCCAAGGGAGAGGCAGAGCCAGTACATCTTGGTATCAACTATGTCGCAGGAATTGCCAGAGAGACGTTGTAAGCAACGCCAGACTGCCTTGGGGATTCCGGCTCCTGATTTGTGATCGAGGTTTACTCCCCTAGCCTTTCTCATGAGTGAGTATGGCCGCAAGGCAGCGGAGGTTTGGAGTCAGAGTTTTCCTTCTCCTAGATGAGCGGCCATCTAAAGCTGACGAGCCTCATCTGCCCGAAGCAACTGGTTTTGAGGCGCCAGTGGTCCGCCTTGCACCCCTTCTCCTGATAGTTGGGAACAGGCTTCACCGGGCTTGTTTGGCAAGCCACGCGTGAAGGCCAGGAGCTGGATTTGGCTGCCAGAGGCGATTAGAGTCGCAAGCCATTGAAGCATTTCTTGGGGTGAGGGAGCTTATCCCCGCACCTGCTCCGTCTTTGACAGCCCTTGATCCCTTGTATAGCTAGAATAAAAAAGATGATCCCTTGTATAGCTAGAATAAAAAAGATGATCCCTTGTATAGCTAGAATAAAAAAGATGATCCCTTGTATAGCTAGAATAAAAAAGATGATCCCTTGTATAGCTAGAATAAAAAAGATGAACCTATCCACCTACCTTAACCTATCCAATTACACCCCAACCTATCCACCTACCCCAACCTATCCACCTACCCTAACCTATCCAACTACCCCAACCTATCCAACTACCCCAACCTATCCACCTACCCGAACCTTTCCACCTACCCCCACCTATCCAACTACCCCAACCTATCCAACTACCCCAACCTATCCACCTACCCCAACCTATCCAACTACCCCAACCTATCCACCTACCTTAACCTATCCAACTACCCAAACTATCCACCTACCCCAACCTATCCACCTTAACCTATCCACCTACCTTAACCTATCCAACTACCCCAACCTATCCACCTACCTTAACCTATCCAACTACCCCAACCTATCCACCTACCTTAACCTATCCAACTACCCCAACCTATCCACCTACCCCAACCTATCCAACTACCTTAACCTATCCACCTACCCCAACCTATCCACCTACCCCAACCTATCCACCTACCCCAACCTATCCACCTACCCCAACTACCCCAACCTATCCACCTACCCCAACCTATCCACCTACCCCAACTACCTTAACCTATCCACCTACCCCAACCTATCCACCTACCCCAACTACCTTAACCTATCCACCTACCCCAACCTATCCACCTACCCCAACTACCTTAACCTATCCACCTACTCCAACCTATCCACCTACCCCAACCTATCCACCTACCCCAACTACCTTAACCTATCCACCTACCCCAACCTATCCACCTACCCCAACCTATCCACCTACCCCAACCTATCCACCTACCCCAACTACCTTAACCTATCCACCTACCCCAACCTATCCACCTACCCCAACCTATCCACATACCCCAACTACCTTAACCTATCCACCTACCCCAACCTATCCACCTACCCCAACCTATCCACCTACCCCAACCTATCCACCTACCCCAACTACCTTAACCTATCCACCTACCCCAACCTATCCAACTACCCCAACCTATCCACCTACCTTAACCTATCCACTTACCTTAACCTATCCAACTACCCCAACCTATCCAACTACCCCAACCTATCCAACTACCTTAACCTATCCACCTACCCCAACCTATCCACCTACCCCAACCTATCCACCTACCCCAACCTATCCAACTACCTTAACCTATCCACCTACCCCAACCTATCCACCTACCCAACCTATCCACCTACCCCAACTTATCCACTACCCAAGATTAAGTCTGTCAGAGATGTGTTTTTTGTGATAACATTGTTTGAGCATGTGACTTGACTGAGTTTTGAGACTGCGTGATTTGTCGAGTGATGTGAACTCGTGCGAGAGTTGTTAGGTGAACTCAGACTGGTTATATACGTAAGGTGAATACAATTAAAAGCTCGGTTGTTACACAGACCACGGACTGGTGTCTTGATTTTTGCACCGATGTCTTGATTTTTGCAGAACAGTTAGACTATTATATGGTGTTATTAAGTGGGATTTGAACCCACGCCCACAGTGGTGAATAGAATAGAACTATCAGCTTTAAACAAAATATCTGCGTCACTCACTGTGGTGGAAGAGGTTGAAGGATTCTTGGATTTCAACAGTTTGAACAGCGTAATGAAAGCTGGGCCGGGCAGCTTTGATGGTGAAGTTCGTGTTCTTGTTGTATTTGCCGAGACTAGTTGTATCGTCGTTGTTTATATGTCTGCATTCACAAACAGGATTCTTCTCAGCTGATGAACAATTTGTTGCACATATTTCTGTAGCGCTATTCCTGAAAGTAGGGTTAGAGCGATAGTGAGAGAGAAATATTTCTCTTGAGAAAAAAGAGAGAGACACACACAGAGAAAAAGAGGGTGTGAGAGAGCGAATCAAACAGAGAGTGAGAAATAAACCATTTTCAAATAAGATGTTGACTCGCTCAAAAAATATTTTTTATTGCAGAGAATAATAAAAAAAATTGTAAGACTTTCAAACAAAAACCCACTAAAAGTAGAAAATAATATAACATTTCTTAAAATATATTACGCTGAGAATGTCAGGGCAAAGTATAGCCTCTAATGGTATGATTTGTGTGGAGATGTTAATTAAGAATGTTTATAATAATGCTTAAAATTATTTGCTGCACAGACTTTCTTACTATGTTTTTTTAAAATCAAATCTCTGAACTATTGAGTGAAAGAATTATTTACTTTCTAAAGAATTAATTTTAAAAACTCACACACACACTCACAAAAACAGCACAATATACATCCAGTCTCCCCAGAGGTGTCACTTGGGTTCATGTCACCCAGTGGGGTAGCTCACAGTGTCACCCCACCCAGTGCGGTAGCTAACAGGCGTCACCCCACCCAGTGCGGTAGCTCATGGTGTCACCCCACCCAGTGCGGTAGCTCATGGTGTCACCCCACGCAGTGCGGTAGCTCATGGTGTCACCCCACCCAGTGCGGTAGCTCATGGTGTCACCCCACCCAGTGCGGTAGCTCATGGTGTCACCCCACCCAGTGTGGTAGCTTTTGGTGTCACCCCACCCAGTGCGGTAGCTCATGGTGTCACCCCACCCAGTGTGGTAGCTTTTGGTGTCACCCCACCCAGTGCGGTAGCTCATGGTGTCACCCCACCCAGTGCGGTAGCTCATGGTGTCACCCTCTCACGACTTACCCCATTGACCTTCTTCTGGAAAATATAGAATCTTACATGTTGGTGTCACACCTTGTGATGGTGTCACCCAGTGCACTCCGCACCCCTCTAGTGATGCCACTGAGTCTCCCTGGACATGGACAACAATTAAAATCTGCCCTACCCACCACTACCCTATCAAAGTAGACTCTGACCCTAACCCAAAATAATTGGTGAGCCTTCCATGTTGACTTTAAAAAATGTAAACACAAAGATTCAGCAGACTTGACTGACAAATATTAGTAGTTAGAAAATCTTTAACAATAACTTTACTCTATTAGAAAGTCTTTAACAATAACTTTAGTCTATTAGAAAGTCTTTAACAATAAATTAAGTCAGCACCTCCCACCATACATAGCAACGCTGTCTTCAAATCTACCTTGACCCACATATTTGTCAAGTTTCTCCACTGGACAATACAACATGAATTTTTTCATTCATCAACCCCACCACTATCTGATAACTAAAAAAAAATGATAACTGTGAGTGATAAAAGGTGTGTTCTATTTTTAAATTATGGACCAGGAAGTAAAGAACAAGTCCAGGATGCAAACCATGGACAGTAAAAATAGTATTCAACATATCTTCAGTAACATACAAGTGGACATAATAAACATTTAAGAAGGGAAATCCTTTTAAGAAACTCAGCCCCCCCCCCACCCCTTCTAACCGGGGGGGGGGTTGATAAATGATTTGGGAAACTAAGCTACTCATCTATGTTAGTCTGTTTAAAATATATCATTGGTTTATTTTGATATTTCTTACAGGCAGAGAGAGAGCTGTAGCAATTATAAGTCAGATTGTTTTAAATTGGCACAGAGCACAATGAAGTCGTTTTAATAACGTTGGTTTAAATAAAATTCTTTTAAATAAAGTTGATTTAATGATGTTGTTTTAATAAAGTTTGTTTCATAAATTTGGTTTAATAAAGTGGGTTTAAATCAAATTAGTTTAAATAAAGTTGATTTAATAAAGTTGATTTAATAAAGTTGGTTAAATACAGTTGATGAAAAGTTATGTGATCAATTTTAAGCCAGTTCACCCAACTATGTTAGCAGTGTAAAACCATAAAACAAATTATTCATTGGGATAAAAACAACAACACATGACCTGTTTTAAAGGCATTTTTGAAAAAATAAATGTAATCCATTTTTATGGAAATATTTTATAATTTAAAATTTTTAAATTGCTCATCATACTAAGCTGCGAATGAACAAAAACTATTTTGACTTTTGATATCAAGTGCTTATCAAGCATAGAATCGGATGCCCAGCTATAGAGCCAGTAAGTAGCTTCTTCCTTTGTGGAATTGGGGGAACAAGCCAACCAGGATCAAACATGACATTAGATTAAGTGACAGCCATAGTTATAAAGGATTTAACCTTTGGTGAATAGTTACTATGGAAAAGGTAATTATTATAAGAAGTAACTTCTGATTGAATGGTTACTAATTAAACAAGTAATTAGGTCAAGTAGCAATCTCAAAAATTTGATTAATGTAGAAGTAGAATTTGCATTTTTAAATAAAATTTAACATTTAAGAAACCCTTGAAAACCCCAAAAATTATTACAGACAAAAATTTCAAGCTTAAACATTTGCTTAAATTTTTTCGCTGTGATTAAAAAATCAAGTGTGTTGAACCCCATTAATAAAATTATGGGGAGAAATACAATAACAAATTCAATGTTATGAATCTGTTTTGTCAACAGTCCAGTAATAAAGTCATTGCCATGAATCTGTTTTGTTAACTAAGAAAATCAGTCATGCACAACCCAATTACAGCTGTATAATTAATGTCATGAGATATTTCAGATATACATGTACAAATATCTGTTACAGCTGTTTCATTTTGTTTATTTTTTCAGTCATAAAACAAGTAAAATAAAATAATAACATTTCTTTTCTATATGTCATTTGTGTGTGAAGAGATTGATAAGGGGCCCGGGGAGATGGGGGGAGTAGGGGTAGGTCAATCAAGGTCAAGGGTATTTCAGAGGCAGGCATAAATTTTAACACTACTCTTGAAAAAGGTCCATACCCAAAGGTCAACTAGCTTGTCAATAGCTTTGTTCCTGCTCATGTCACTGTCTATATTTTTTATTGAGAGTATGCTTGCAACCCCCCCCCCTTTTTCCCTGCTCTCAGCCCAGACCTTCATTTTAAAAAAAAATATAAAACTGTTATTTTTTACTTTTTTTTTACATAGGATGAGTTATGGAAAAACCAAATTACTGTTTGTACTTTTAAAGATTACTATTTGAAATGTGATTAACATTTAATCACACAATATACATAGTGATTTTAAGGGAAAACTAATTGAGATTGCAAAACATGATTAATGGTCATTAAAAAATACTTTAAGGGTAGTTTTATTTTTTTAAATATATTCACACAACAAAAAAAAACTATCTCAGCATTTATAAACAACTCAAACATTTGAACCAAAGCAGATATCTTTTAAACCCTCGGGATCTGTCTGCACAATAGCTGTTATTCTCATCAATTAGACCATGACAGAAATGTGTTTATAAAAAGTGATTCAATGGCTATAAGAACTTTGGTTCAGTACGCCCCTGAGTGGCAATGCTAGTGTTAGTTAGCTTTAGCCTGCATTCCACAGGAAGATATGTTATGTAACAAGGAATAGGAAAATGATTTGTTTGAAAAATGGAGTACATTTAAAATAGGAGACATAGATATTAGAAAATAGTCTTAGTGACTCAGCTGTTAGGACTGTCATTGTCTTAGTGCCTCAGATGTTAGGACTGTCATTGTCTTAGTGCCTCAGCTGTTAGGACTGTATTTGTCTTAGTTACTCAGATGTTAGGCCTGTCATTGTCTTAGTGCCTCAGCTGTTAGGAATGTCATTGTCTAAGTGCCTCAGCTGTTGGGATTGTCATTGTCTTAGTGACTCAGATGTTAGGACTGTCATTGTCTTAGTGCCTCAGCTGTTAGGAATGTCATTGTCTAAGTGCCTCAGCTGTTGGGATTGTCATTGTCTTAGTGCCTCAGCTGTTAGGAATGTCATTGTCTAAGTGCCTCAGCTGTTGGGATTGTCATTGTCTTAGTGCCTCAGCTGTTAGGAATGTCATTGTCTAAGTGCCTCAGCTGTTGGGATTGTCATTGTCTAAGTGCCTCAGCTGTTGGGATTGTCATTGTCTTAGTGCCTCAGCTGTTAGGACTGTCATTGTCTTAGTGCCTCAGCTGTTAGGACTGTCATTGTCTTAGTGCCTCAGCTGTTAGGATTGTCATTGTCTTAGTGCCTCAGCTGTTAGGACTGTCATTGTCTTAGTGCCTCAGCTGTTAGGAATGTCATTGTCTAAGTGCCTCAGCTGTTGGGATTGTCATTGTCTTAGTGCCTCAGCTGTTAGGACTGTCATTGTCTTAGTGCCTCAGCTGTTAGGAATGTCATTGTCTAAGTGCCTCAGCTGTTAGGACTGTCATTGTCTTAGTGCCTCAGCTGTTAGGACTGTCATTGTCTTAGTGCCTCAGCTGTTAGGACTGTCATTGTCTTAGTGCCTCAGCTGTTAGGACTCTTGCTTTGCTTTTCAAACTGATTTACCTTAAAATGAATGTTCCTATTTGGCCTATTGCACTGTTACATTGACTGCAAGTTCTCAGTCAACATGCATCACGCCATTAAACTCATATCCTTGTGAAAAGATAACATGTAAATAGGATACGAGTGAGCCTGACAGGACGTAACAAAAAAGCAAACGCTTCGGCAAAGAGCCTTCCTTAACAAATAGTACACAAATAAAACGAATATAAAGACATTAAAAAAATAAAAACTTAGCTGTGGTGAAATCCAAATTGTCAAGGAGAGCAATAGTAAGAGTAGAGTAGTATAAGCTAATATAGGAAAGGAGAGAGTGGGTGTGGCAAATCATTTAGTTTGTCAGCGTAAACACAACATTCATCCCATGTCGTGCAAGGTTCCCATACTCTTGGATTAGTCTATACTCCAGACTGACCCTGCCGGGTGTGTTTGTGCAAGAGACCATGGCAGTGACACAGGTCATCGACACCCATATGGTCGCGTCCATTGAAGTATCGGGAGACAGGACACTGTTTGTCTTGTGTAATCGCATGTACATGTTCTGCAATACGTCAGGAGAGAAACCTCCCCATCTCTCCTATGTATTTCAAAGAGCAGTGCTTACACACAATGGTGTAGACCATATTACGGCTGGTGCAAAGAAAGCCATTCCTAATCTTAATATCCCCTTAGGGAAGACAATCTGGTCCATCTGGGTAACAAAAGGACATGTCTTTCAAAGACGACGGTCACATGGTTTAGTATCCAAATGGGAGGGTGGAATAGGAAGGCGGCTATTAACAAGCAAGTCTCGCAGGTTTTTGTCTCTCCTGAATACAATGAGGGGTGGGGCGGAGAATATGTTGTTTGTTGTAGTCTCAGGGTCCGCGAGGAGGATGGCGCGGTTTTTCAAAAAGATTTCTTTGGCCCTGATGTTGTGGGGGGTGGTATAAGAGAACCAGTTTGCTCCTCACATTACTGTCACTGATGCGTGATACAAAGGCGTCGGCACGAGTTTGGCTTTTAACTCGCTGAAGCGCAGATTGTAGTATAGCTTCGTCTTTTCTCAAAATTCCTCATGAGATTGCCACGGTCAACGGAGGCGAAAAAGTTGAGAAAAGGGGATAGAGTCCTTATAGGATTTGGGATGAGAAGAGGGATAAAGTAGGTAACAGTGGCTGTCTGTAGCTTTGAAGTAGGCCAAAGTGAGGAGGCAGTTTTTCTGGAGAGTTACAGTAATGTCCAGGAAGTTTACAGACAGTTCAGAAATTTGAAAAGTGAACTTGATGGAGGGGTTGAAAGAATCTACAAAATTGATAAATGTGTCCATTTCACTTCTCTCCATATGAGTCATCCCAATTCCATCATCAATGTACCTCTTACAGAATTCGGGGAGGTGACCAGTTTACTCTTGTTCCACTTTGTGCTCAAAATGACCCATGAACAAACAAGCATAGCTTGGTCCCATTTTAGTCCACATAACGACACCACTGATTTGGTCAAAGAACTGGCCAATGAACTCAAACGAGTTGAGGGTTAGGACCAATTCCGCCAATCATAGTAAGGCGTGTGTGGGTATATTGGGGTGCGGTTGTCTTTCCAGTAAAATATTGCACAGCCAGAAGGCCATCGTTATGGGGAATAGAGGTATACAGAGATCATACATCTAGGAGGAACAGATAGTGCTTTTTGTCAGGATTGATGCTTATGGAGTCCAATGTCATTAAAGCATTGTTGGTGTCCTTAATATATGTAGGAAGGGATGCCACTATAGGTTGGAAGACACCATCAAGGAATTCAGAAATGTGTTCCATTGGACAAGAGCATGCTGAGACAATGGGTTTACCCGGGTTGCCATTTTTGTGAATTTTTTGGAGGAGATAAAAAGATGGCTTACCCAGGTCACTGCCAAAAATGTGTGTCCTAGAAGCTGATTTAGGGAGAGCGCATTCGGTTATCAACTCATCAATGGTCTTCTTAACGGTAGTGTTATTTTTTATGATGGGATCTGTGGTTCTCTGTTGTTAGAACTGGTGTCCTCCAGTTGTCTGTGGGCTTCCTTTAATATACAAATCTCTATCCCAGTCTTAGAGCACGGAAAAAAAGTTGATAATCGCTCAGTAATTGATAATGGTCACTAGACTAGAGGAATGAATTTAAGTCCCTTAGAAAGCAGAGATCTTTCATTCTCTGAGAGAGGTAAATCCAGGGGAATGCAACCGACCAAATTCTTGTTTGGGGGTGGTCTGTTGAGGTATAGATGTTTTACTAGGCTTAAGATTATTAAGCTTCTTCTCTTTGTGTGTGGATAGGAAAAGATACAAGTCCCAGTTAAGTTGGTGTAAGTCCCGGTTAAGTTGGTATAAGTCCCGGTTAAGTTGATGGATTATGGTTCTAATGATGTTAAATGCCAGGTGGTTGTCCCGTAACTTGGATATTATACAGTCTTCAAGGCGGTAGATCTGTGCACTGAGATGAGCGATATACTGTTTGTGGGTGTATATGAGCAGACGCATACGTTGAAATGCAACTTTCTTCTCAAGTGATTGAAGTTTAGATATATGTTTATAGTTAAAGGAAGCAGATGCCGGGTTAAAATTTCTTGAGAAACCTTTGGGTATAATGCGCCGGCAGATGCAATAATTTAGAAAGTTGAGATTTACAGTGTATCTGGTTTTTTTAAACAGGTTAAAGGCCAGTTCTTTTCAATCGTTACCTAAGTCAGGTGTTAGTAAGCTAAAGGCAGTAAAAAAATAGGATCTCAGTTGGTTCATAGAACTTTTGGTAGAAGGCAGGATCTCAGTTGGTTCATAGAACTTTTGGTAGAAGGCATAGTGATAAAGTAAAAGGAAGGGCAAAAGGAGAAGTGAGAGGAATAAAGGAAATAAAATAGCTAAGCTATAAAAGGTAGACAAAGGGAGAAGGGTTGTAGGGAATGACAAGGCAGCAAAAAGTTAAAAATTATAAGCGAAGAAAAAAAAAGGACCAAAATGAAATAGGGAATCAAAAAAAGACAGAACACAATATTTGAAAAGACAAAGGAACAAACAAAACAAAAAGTAGCAGTGACAAGGTAAAAGTAGTAACAAAATGTGGGTGGGACTGCAATCAGGCTTACAGATTAGTAGATGGATAACATGTAAACAGGGTATGAATGAGCCTGACAGGACGTAACCAAACGGCGAACATTTCCTCAACGAACAAATAGTACACAAATGAAACAAATATAAAGAAATAAAAAATAAAAACTTAGCTGCGGTGAAATCCAAATTGTCAAGGAGTAACAGTCGAATGTCATTAAAGCATTAATATATTTAGGAAGGGATGCCACTATACGTTGGAAAGGCATTGAAGTGATGCTGGCAATCAGGATATTATCTAAATACTCATACCAATTTTTTTTTAAACTAACCTTGAACTTTGTTCTTTACAATGTGGAAGTAGGCTTTCAGAAAGTTGTAAAAGGTGTTAAATTTATTATTAGCAGCCAAAATTTACTTGTGTAACATTTAATAAAAAAGTTCATTTTGTATTAATATCTTAAAAATGTCAAGTGCCTACAATGAAAATTTTTTTGGTTTTTTTTTCATTTTTACTGTAGAACATGATTAATAAAGAATTACATCAATGAAGTTCCTCCATTTTCTTGACACCAAAAATCATCCTTTATTTGAATAAAGGATTCCACAGCAACGACCAGACATAATTTTTCTAAAAAACTTTTTTGACAAAAGGGTAAAGAAAATTTGTGTTTGTTGGAAAAGAAATGTAGACTGATAGACTTATTTTGATTAACATTTCATGGTGCTACAACTTGACTTATCTTGACTAATAGTTTATTACAAGTCTGGATGATAATGTAGAGTAGACAGTGTTGTGTTACTCTGAGAAATATTTTGTATAAATGCCACAACTTGACTTATCTTGACTAATAGTTTATTACAAGTCTGGCTGATAATGTAGAGTAGACAGTGTTGTGTTACTCTGAGAAATATTTTGTATAAATGCCAAACCTTTCAAGCATGGTGATGAGGTATTCAGTGGTCACTTGTCCATTGACTTCGCCCCTGTCAAACTTGACGATGACATCAAATTTATCAGAAATAAGAAGTTCCTTAATTTTTGGTTCCACTGGTTTTTCTGGAGATTCATTATAAGAAAATTACAGTAATTGTAATTGTGTAATTTTAAACAAAAGTAATGAAATATTTATATTTAACTAATAAAGAAAATATTAAGGGGATATTAAAATAAAATGATATGGAACTGGTAAAAATACAATAATAATGGATTTTAAACAAAATTATATTGAAATAGTACAAAATACAATAATAATGAGATTTTAAACAAAGTAATATTGAAGGGATTAAAAAAAACACAATAATAATTGAATTTTAAAAAAAATTATATAAAACTAGTAAAAATGTATCAGTATTCTGAATTTGTCCCGTTTTTCAGCCATAGTTAAATTTTGTTATATTAAAAATTTGAAATAACACACTAGAATTGATCTAGCAAACACTTGTGGTAATGAGCAGACTTTCCATCTACTCAAGGTACTAGACAAAATGTGTATTCAAATACAAGACTTTATAAGAATCCCATTTAGAGCTAACATGAGATCCATCCACCACTAAAATTGATATTTTAATGTCTTATCACATTTATTTTCTCCTTTCTATATCATAGCAAATTTGTTACATGATATTTAACATTCATAACAAAACAAAACACTAATGGTATATACCAAATGTGCTGGCTGTATAACAATCTTATACACCACTCAGATAGACATAGAGATAACAATCTTATACACCACTCACATAGACATAGAGATAACAATCTTATACACCACTGACATAGACATAGAGATAACAATCTTATACACCACTCACATAGACATAGAGATAACAATCTTATACACCACTCAGATAGACATAGAGATAACAATCTTATACACCACTCAGATAGACATAGAGATAACAATCTTATACACCACTCAGATAGACATAGAGATAACAATCTTATACACCACTCACATAGACATAGAGATAACAATCTTATACACCACTCAGATAGACATAGAGATAACAATCTTATACACCACTCAGATAGACATAGAGATAACAATCTTATACACCACTCAGATAGACATAGAGATAACAATCTTATACACCACTCAGATAGACATAGAGATAACAATCTTATACACCACTCAGATAGACATAGAGATAACAATCTTATACACCACTCAGATAGACATAGAGATAACAATCTTATACACCACTCAGATAGACATAGAGATAACAATCTTATACACCACTCAGATAGACATAGAGATAACAATCTTATACACCACTCACATAGACATAGAGATAACAATCTTATACACCACTGACATAGACATAGAGATAACAATCTTATACACCACTCACATAGACATAGAGATAACAATCTTATACACCACTCAGATAGACATAGAGATAACAATCTTATACACCACTCAGATAGACATAGAGATAACAATCTTATACACCACTCAGATAGACATAGAGATAACAATCTTATACACCACTCACATAGACATAGAGATAACAATCTTATACACCACTGACATAGACATAGAGATAACAATCTTATACACCACTGACATAGACATAGAGATAACAATCTTATACACCACTCAGATAGACATAGAGATAACAATCTTATACACCACTCAGATAGACATAGAGATAACAATCTTATACACCACTCAGATAGACATAGAGATAACAATCTTATACACCACTCAGATAGACATAGAGATAACAATCTTATACACCACTCACATAGACATAGAGATAACAATCTTATACACCACTGACATAGACATAGAGATAACAATCTTATACACCACTCAGATAGACATAGAGATAACAATCTTATACACCACTCAGATAGACATAGAGATAACAATCTTATACACCACTCAGATAGACATAGAGATAACAATCTTATACACCACTGACATAGACATAGAGATAACAATCTTATACACCACTCAGATAGACATAGAGATAACAATCTTATACACCACTCAGATAGACATAGAGATAACAATCTTATACACCACTCAGATAGACATAGAGATAACAATCTTATACACCACTCAGATAGACATAGAGATAACAATCTTATACACCACTCAGATAGACATAGAGATAACAATCTTATACACCACTCAGATAGACATAGAGATAACAATCTTATACACCACTCAGATAGACATAGAGATAACAATCTTATACACCACTCAGATAGACATAGAGATAACAATCTTATACACCACTGACATAGACATAGAGATAACAATCTTATACACCACTCAGATAGACATAGAGATAACAATCTTATACACCACTCAGATAGACATAGAGATAACAATCTTATACACCACTCACATAGACATAGAGATAACAATCTTATACACCACTCAGATAGACATAGAGATAACAATCTTATACACCACTCAGATAGACATAGAGATAACAATCTTATACACCACTCAGATAGACATAGAGATAACAATCTTATACACCACTGACATAGACATAGAGATAACAATCTTATACACCACTCAGATAGACATAGAGATAACAATCTTATACACCACTGACATAGACATAGAGATAACAATCTTATACACCACTCAGATAGACATAGAGATAACAATCTTATACACCACTCAGATAGACATAGAGATAACAATCTTATACACCACTGACATAGACATAGAGATAACAATCTTATACACCACTCAGATAGACATAGAGATAACAATCTTATACACCACTCAGATAGACATAGAGATAACAATCTTATACACCACTGACATAGACATAGAGATAACAATCTTATACACCACTCAGATAGACATAGAGATAACAATCTTATACACCACTCAGATAGACATAGAGATAACAATCTTATACACCACTCAGATAGACATAGAGATAACAATCTTATACACCACTCACATAGACATAGAGATAACAATCTTATACACCACTGACATAGACATAGAGATAACAATCTTATACACCACTCAGATAGACATAGAGATAACAATCTTATACACCACTCAGATAGACATAGAGATAACAATCTTATACACCACTCAGATAGACATAGAGATAACAATCTTATACACCACTCAGATAGACATAGAGATAACAATCTTATACACCACTCAGATAGACATAGAGATAACAATCTTATACACCACTGACATAGACATAGAGATAACAATCTTATACACCACTCAGATAGACATAGAGATAACAATCTTATACACCACTCACATAGACATAGAGATAACAATCTTATACACCACTCAGATAGACATAGAGATAACAATCTTATACACCACTCAGATAGACATAGAGATAACAATCTTATACACCACTCACATAGACATAGAGATAACAATCTTATACACCACTCAGATAGACATAGAGATAACAATCTTATACACCACTCAGATAGACATAGAGATAACAATCTTATACACCACTCAGATAGACATAGAGATAACAATCTTATACACCACTCAGATAGACATAGAGATAACAATCTTATACACCACTCAGATAGACATAGAGATAACAATCTTATACACCACTCAGATAGACATAGAGATAACAATCTTATACACCACTCACATAGACATAGAGATAACAATCTTATACACCACTCAGATAGACATAGAGATAACAATCTTATACACCACTCAGATAGACATAGAGATAACAATCTTATACACCACTCAGATAGACATAGAGATAACAATCTTATACACCACTCAGATAGACATAGAGATAACAATCTTATACACCACTCAGATAGACATAGAGATAACAATCTTATACACCACTCAGATAGACATAGAGATAACAATCTTATACACCACTCATAGACATAGAGATAACAATCTTATACACCACTCAGATAGACATAGAGATAACAATCTTATACACCACTCAGATAGACATAGAGATAACAATCTTATACACCACTCAGATAGACATAGAGATAACAATCTTATACACCACTCAGATAGACATAGAGATAACAATCTTATACACCACTCAGATAGACATAGAGATAACAATCTTATACACCACTCACATAGACATAGAGATAACAATCTTATACACCACTCAGATAGACATAGAGATAACAATCTTATACACCACTCAGATAGACATAGAGATAACAATCTTATACACCACTCAGATAGACATAGAGATAACAATCTTATACACCACTCAGATAGACATAGAGATAACAATCTTATACACCACTCAGATAGACATAGAGATAACAATCTTATACACCACTCAGATAGACATAGAGATAACAATCTTATACACCACTCAGATAGACATAGAGATAACAATCTTATACACCACTCAGATAGACATAGAGATAACAATCTTATACACCACTCAGATAGACATAGAGATAACAATCTTATACACCACTCAGATAGACATAGAGATAACAATCTTATACACCACTCAGATAGACATAGAGATAACAATCTTATACACCACTCAGATAGACATAGAGATAACAATCTTATACACCACTCAGATAGACATAGAGATAACAATCTTATACACCACTCAGATAGACATAGAGATAACAATCTTATACACCACTCAGATAGACATAGAGATAACAATCTTATACACCACTCAGATAGACATAGAGATAACAATCTTATACACCACTCAGATAGACATAGAGATAACAATCTTATACACCACTCAGATAGACATAGAGATAACAATCTTATACACCACTCAGATAGACATAGAGATAACAATCTTATACACCACTCAGATAGACATAGAGATAACAATCTTATACACCACTCAGATAGACATAGAGATAACAATCTTATACACCACTCAGATAGACATAGAGATAACAATCTTATACACCACTCAGATAGACATAGAGATAACAATCTTATACACCACTCAGATAGACATAGAGATAACAATCTTATACACCACTCAGATAGACATAGAGATAACAATCTTATACACCACTCAGATAGACATAGAGATAACAATCTTATACACCACTCAGATAGACATAGAGATAACAATCTTATACACCACTCAGATAGACATAGAGATAACAATCTTATACACCACTCAGATAGACATAGAGATAACAATCTTATACACCACTCAGATAGACATAGAGATAACAATCTTATACACCACTCACATAGACATAGAGATAACAATCTTATACACCACTCAGATAGACATAGAGATAACAATCTTATACACCACTCAGATAGACATAGAGATAACAATCTTATACACCACTCAGATAGACATAGAGATAACAATCTTATACACCACTCAGATAGACATAGAGATAACAATCTTATACACCACTCAGATAGACATAGAGATAACAATCTTATACACCACTCAGATAGACATAGAGATAACAATCTTATACACCACTCAGATAGACATAGAGATAACAATCTTATACACCACTCAGATAGACATAGAGATAACAATCTTATACACCACTCAGATAGACATAGAGATAACAATCTTATACACCACTCAGATAGACATAGAGATAACAATCTTATACACCACTCAGATAGACATAGAGATAACAATCTTATACACCACTCAGATAGACATAGAGATAACAATCTTATACACCACTCAGATAGACATAGAGATAACAATCTTATACACCACTCAGATAGACATAGAGATAACAATCTTATACACCACTCAGATAGACATAGAGATAACAATCTTATACACCACTCAGATAGACATAGAGATAACAATCTTATACACCACTGACATAGACATAGAGATAACAATCTTATACACCACTCAGATAGACATAGAGATAACAATCTTATACACCACTCAGATAGACATAGAGATAACAATCTTATACACCACTCAGATAGACATAGAGATAACAATCTTATACACCACTCAGATAGACATAGAGATAACAATCTTATACACCACTCAGATAGACATAGAGATAACAATCTTATACACCACTCAGATAGACATAGAGATAACAATCTTATACACCACTCAGATAGACATAGAGATAACAATCTTATACACCACTCAGATAGACATAGAGATAACAATCTTATACACCACTCAGATAGACATAGAGATAACAATCTTATACACCACTCAGATAGACATAGAGATAACAATCTTATACACCACTCAGATAGACATAGAGATAACAATCTTATACACCACTCAGATAGACATAGAGATAACAATCTTATACACCACTCAGATAGACATAGAGATAACAATCTTATACACCACTCAGATAGACATAGAGATAACAATCTTATACACCACTCAGATAGACATAGAGATAACAATCTTATACACCACTCACATAGACATAGAGATAACAATCTTATACACCACTCAGATAGACATAGAGATAACAATCTTATACACCACTCAGATAGACATAGAGATAACAATCTTATACACCACTCAGATAGACATAGAGATAACAATCTTATACACCACTCAGATAGACATAGAGATAACAATCTTATACACCACTCAGATAGACATAGAGATAACAATCTTATACACCACTCAGATAGACATAGAGATAACAATCTTATACACCACTCAGATAGACATAGAGATAACAATCTTATACACCACTCACATAGACATAGAGATAACAATCTTATACACCACTCAGATAGACATAGAGATAACAATCTTATACACCACTCAGATAGACATAGAGATAACAATCTTATACACCACTCAGATAGACATAGAGATAACAATCTTATACACCACTCAGATAGACATAGAGATAACAATCTTATACACCACTCAGATAGACATAGAGATAACAATCTTATACACCACTCAGATAGACATAGAGATAACAATCTTATACACCACTCATAGACATAGAGATAACAATCTTATACACCACTCAGATAGACATAGAGATAACAATCTTATACACCACTCAGATAGACATAGAGATAACAATCTTATACACCACTCAGATAGACATAGAGATAACAATCTTATACACCACTCAGATAGACATAGAGATAACAATCTTATACACCACTCAGATAGACATAGAGATAACAATCTTATACACCACTCAGATAGACATAGAGATAACAATCTTATACACCACTCAGATAGACATAGAGATAACAATCTTATACACCACTCACATAGACATAGAGATAACAATCTTATACACCACTCAGATAGACATAGAGATAACAATCTTATACACCACTCAGATAGACATAGAGATAACAATCTTATACACCACTCAGATAGACATAGAGATAACAATCTTATACACCACTCAGATAGACATAGAGATAACAATCTTATACACCACTCAGATAGACATAGAGATAACAATCTTATACACCACTCAGATAGACATAGAGATAACAATCTTATACACCACTCAGATAGACATAGAGATAACAATCTTATACACCACTGACATAGACATAGAGATAACAATCTTATACACCACTAGATAGACATAGAGATAACAATCTTATACACCACTCAGATAGACATAGAGATAACAATCTTATACACCACTCAGATAGACATAGAGATAACAATCTTATACACCACTCAGATAGACATAGAGATAACAATCTTATACACCACTCAGATAGACATAGAGATAACAATCTTATACACCACTCAGATAGACATAGAGATAACAATCTTATACACCACTCAGATAGACATAGAGATAACAATCTTATACACCACTCAGATAGACATAGAGATAACAATCTTATACACCACTCACATAGACATAGAGATAACAATCTTATACACCACTCAGATAGACATAGAGATAACAATCTTATACACCACTCAGATAGACATAGAGATAACAATCTTATACACCACTCAGATAGACATAGAGATAACAATCTTATACACCACTCAGATAGACATAGAGATAACAATCTTATACACCACTCAGATAGACATAGAGATAACAATCTTATACACCACTCACATAGACATAGAGATAACAATCTTATACACCACTGACATAGACATAGAGATAACAATCTTATACACCACTCAGATAGACATAGAGATAACAATCTTATACACCACTCAGATAGACATAGAGATAACAATCTTATACACCACTGACATAGACATAACAATCTTATACACCACTGACATAGACATAGAGATAACAATCTTATACACCACTCAGATAGACATAGAGATAACAATCTTATACACCACTCAGATAGACATAGAGATAACAATCTTATACACCACTCAGATAGACATAGAGATAACAATCTTATACACCACTCAGATAGACATAGAGATAACAATCTTATACACCACTCAGATAGACATAGAGATAACAATCTTATACACCACTCAGATAGACATAGAGATAACAATCTTATACACCACTCACATAGACATAGAGATAACAATCTTATACACCACTCAGATAGACATAGAGATAACAATCTTATACACCACTCAGATAGACATAGAGATAACAATCTTATACACCACTCACATAGACATAGAGATAACAATCTTATACACCACTGACATAGACATAGAGATAACAATCTTATACACCACTCAGATAGACATAGAGATAACAATCTTATACACCACTCAGATAGACATAGAGATAACAATCTTATACACCACTCAGATAGACATAGAGATAACAATCTTATACACCACTCAATAGACATAGAGATAACAATCTTATACACCACTGACATAGACATAGAGATAACAATCTTATACACCACTCAGATAGACATAGAGATAACAATCTTATACACCACTCAGATAGACATAGAGATAACAATCTTATACACCACTCAGATAGACATAGAGATAACAATCTTATACACCACTCAGATAGACATAGAGATAACAATCTTATACACCACTCAGATAGACATAGAGATAACAATCTTATACACCACTGACATAGACATAGAGATAACAATCTTATACACCACTCAGATAGACATAGAGATAACAATCTTATACACCACTCAGATAGACATAGAGATAACAATCTTATACACCACTCATAGACATAGAGATAACAATCTTATACACCACTGACATAGACATAGAGATAACAATCTTATACACCACTCAGATAGACATAGAGATAACAATCTTATACACCACTCAGATAGACATAGAGATAACAATCTTATACACCACTCAGATAGACATAGAGATAACAATCTTATACACCACTCAGATAGACATAGAGATAACAATCTTATACACCACTCATAGACATAGAGATAACAATCTTATACACCACTCAGATAGACATAGAGATAACAATCTTATACACCACTCAGATAGACATAGAGATAACAATCTTATACACCACTCAGATAGACATAGAGATAACAATCTTATACACCACTCAGATAGACATAGAGATAACAATCTTATACACCACTCACATAGACATAGAGATAACAATCTTATACACCACTCACATAGACATAGAGATAACAATCTTATACACCACTCAGATAGACATAGAGATAACAATCTTATACACCACTCAGATAGACATAGAGATAACAATCTTATACACCACTCAGATAGACATAGAGATAACAATCTTATACACCACTCAGATAGACATAGAGATAACAATCTTATACACCACTGACATAGACATAGAGATAACAATCTTATACACCACTCAGATAGACATAGAGATAACAATCTTATACACCACTCAGATAGACATAGAGATAACAATCTTATACACCACTCAGATAGACATAGAGATAACAATCTTATACACCACTCAGATAGACATAGAGATAACAATCTTATACACCACTGACATAGACATAGAGATAACAATCTTATACACCACTCAGATAGACATAGAGATAACAATCTTATACACCACTCACATAGACATAGAGATAACAATCTTATACACCACTCAGATAGACATAGAGATAACAATCTTATACACCACTCAGATAGACATAGAGATAACAATCTTATACACCACTCAGATAGACATAGAGATAACAATCTTATACACCACTCAGATAGACATAGAGATAACAATCTTATACACCACTCAGATAGACATAGAGATAACAATCTTATACACCACTCAGATAGACATAGAGATAACAATCTTATACACCACTCAGATAGACATAGAGATAACAATCTTATACACCACTCAGATAGACATAGAGATAACAATCTTATACACCACTGACATAGACATAGAGATAACAATCTTATACACCACTCAGATAGACATAGAGATAACAATCTTATACACCACTCAGATAGACATAGAGATAACAATCTTATACACCACTCAGATAGACATAGAGATAACAATCTTATACACCACTGACATAGACATAGAGATAACAATCTTATACACCACTCAGATAGACATAGAGATAACAATCTTATACACCACTCAGATAGACATAGAGATAACAATCTTATACACCACTCACATAGACATAGAGATAACAATCTTATACACCACTCAGATAGACATAGAGATAACAATCTTATACACCACTCAGATAGACATAGAGATAACAATCTTATACACCACTCACATAGACATAGAGATAACAATCTTATACACCACTCAGATAGACATAGAGATAACAATCTTATACACCACTCAGATAGACATAGAGATAACAATCTTATACACCACTCAGATAGACATAGAGATAACAATCTTATACACCACTCAGATAGACATAGAGATAACAATCTTATACACCACTGACATAGACATAGAGATAACAATCTTATACACCACTCAGATAGACATAGAGATAACAATCTTATACACCACTCAGATAGACATAGAGATAACAATCTTATACACCACTCAGATAGACATAGAGATAACAATCTTATACACCACTCAGATAGACATAGAGATAACAATCTTATACACCACTCAGATAGACATAGAGATAACAATCTTATACACCACTCAGATAGACATAGAGATAACAATCTTATACACCACTCATAGACATAGAGATAACAATCTTATACACCACTGACATAGACATAGAGATAACAATCTTATACACCACTCAGATAGACATAGAGATAACAATCTTATACACCACTCGACATAGACATAGAGATAACAATCTTATACACCACTCAGATAGACATAGAGATAACAATCTTATACACCACTCAGATAGACATAGAGATAACAATCTTATACACCACTCAGATAGACATAGAGATAACAATCTTATACACCACTCAGATAGACATAGAGATAACAATCTTATACACCACTGACATAGACATAGAGATAACAATCTTATACACCACTGACATAGACATAGAGATAACAATCTTATACACCACTCAGATAGACATAGAGATAACAATCTATACACCACTCAGATAGACATAGAGATAACAAATCTTATACACCACTCATAGACATAGGATACAATTTACACATGAACAATGCTTATACATCTATACACTCACTGACATAGACATAGAGATAACAATCTTATACACCACTCAGATAGACATAGAGATAACAATCTTATACACCACTCAGATAGACATAGAGATAACAATCTTATACACCACTCAGATAGACATAGAGATAACAATCTTATACACCACTCAGATAGACATAGAGATAACAATCTTATACACCACTGACATAGAGATAACAATCTTATACACACTGACATAGACATAAGATAACAATCTTATACACCACTCAGATAGACATAGAGATAACAATCTTATACACCACTCAGATAGACATAGGTACATGTATATACCATATCTCTATACACCACTCAGATTAGACATAGAGATAACAATCTTATACCCACTAGATGTAGGGCTGTAGACATAGAGATAACATCTTATACTACCGCACTCACAATAGAATATGTGAGATAACATCTTATACTCCACTGAATAAGACATAGAGATACGTAACTTATACCCCACTCAGATAGAGGGGCATGAGTTAGATGGGGGGTATGGATAACGAATCTGTGGTTTGTTCGAGGTTGGGGGATAGTAATACAACTCAGAGCCAGAATAGAGTGGATAACAATCTTATACACCATGACAGAGGACATAACAATTTATTACTACCACTGACATAGACATAGA
>CALYLW010000158.1:1136427-1184096 GCA_944989445.1 Ampullaceana balthica
ACAACACTTTTTTTGTTACAGTCACAAGAACAAACATATACATATACAAAAAAATCCCCCTTCTTTGCCTTTGGCATTTGGGCATGGAATAAATTGCCTGAATAAGCCAGGAACACAAACACACTATCAACATTCAAAACTCTGATAACAAACACACTATCAACATTCAAAACTCTGATAACAAACGCACTATCAACATTCAAAACTCTGATAACAAACACACTATCAACATTCAAAACTCTGATAACAAACGCACTATCAACATTCAAAACTCTGATAACAAACACACTATCAACATTCAAAACTCTGATAACAAACACACTATCAACATTCAAAACTCTGATAACAAACGCACTATCAACATTCAAAACTCTGATAACAAACACACTATCAACATTCAAAACTCTGATAACAAACGCACTATCAACATTCAAAACTCTGATAACAAACACACTATCAACATTCAAAACTCTGATAACAAACACACTATCAACATTCAAAACTCTGATAACAAACACACTATCAACATTCAAAACTCTGATAACAAACACACTATCAACATTCAAAACTCTGATAACAAACACACTATCAACATTCAAAACTCTGATAACAAACACACTATCAACATTCAAAACTCTGATAACAAACACACTATCAACATTCAAAACTCTGATAACAAACACACTATCAACATTCAAAACTCTGATAACAAACGCACTATCAACATTCAAAACTCTGATAACAAACGCACTATCAACATTCAAAACTCTGATAACAAACACACTATCAACATTCAAAACTCTGATAACAAACACACTATCAACATTCAAAACTCTGATAACAAACGCACTATCAACATTCAAAACTCTGATAACAAACGCACTATCAACATTCAAAACTCTGATAACAAACGCACTATCAACATTCAAAACTCTGATAACAAACGCACTATCAACATTCAAAACTCTGATAACAAACACACTATCAACATTCAAAACTCTGATAACAAACACACTATCAACATTCAAAACTCTGATAACAAACGCACTATCAACATTCAAAACTCTGATAACAAACGCACTATCAACATTCAAAACTCTGATAACAAACGCACTATCAACATTCAAAACTCTGATAACAAACGCACTATCAACATTCAAAACTCTGATAACAAACGCACTATCAACATTCAAAACTCTGATAACAAACGCACTATCAACATTCAAAACTCTGATAACAAACGCACTATCAACATTCAAAACTCTGATAACAAATGCAAAACAAGACATAAGCCAAGGATAAGCATAGCAGAATATAATCTTCTGTCTGGACATCTTATCTGTTACAGACGCTCCTTCTATAAAGAAGATTATTGCGTCCTACATAGACATAGCTACTGCTTCATTGTAAATCTTATATATGTTAATACTACCAATATCTTATATATGTTAATACTACCAATATCTTATATATGTTAATACTACCAATATCTTATGTATATTAATACTACCAATATCTTATGTATATTAATACTACCAATATCTTATATATGTTAATACTACCAATATCTTATATATATTAATACTACCAATATCTTATATATGTTAATACTACCAATATCTTATTATTGTTAATACTACCAATATCTTATATATATTAATACTACCAATATCTTATATATGTTAATACTACCAATATCTTATATATGTTAATACTACCAATATCTTATATATATTAATACTACCAATATCTTATTATTGTTAATACTACCAATATCTTATATATGTTAATACTACCAATATCTTATATATGTTAATACTACCAATATCTTATATATGTTAATACTACCAATATCTTATATATGTTAATACTACCAATATCTTATATATATTAATACTACCAATATCTTATATATGTTAATACTACCAATATCTTATATATGTTAATACTACCAATATCTTATATATGTTAATACTACCAATATCTTATTATTGTTAAATAAGCTACCAGTGGCAATAAATGATTAAAACCTACCAATGACTAAATTATACCAATGACTAAATTATACCAATGCTAAAACCTACCAATGACTAAATCATACCAATGACTAAATCATACCCATGACTAAATCATACCCATGACTAAATCATACCCATGACTAAATCATACCAATGACTAAATCATACCCATGACTAAATCATACCAATGACTAAATCATACCAATGACTAAATCACACCAATGTTAAAACCTACCCATGAATAAATCATACCAATGCTAAAACCTACCAATGACTAAATCACACCAATGCTAAAACCTACCCATGACTAAATCATACCAATGCTAAAACCTACCCATGACTAAATCACACCAATGCTAAAACCTACCCATGAATAAATCCTACCAATGTTAAAACCTACCCATGACTATAACCTACCTACAACATTTAGGGGTGTCTTAGAGCTTATAGAGACATTATTTTTTTGACACACATAGAATCCAGCATCACTCATGGAAACATTCCTGATCTCTAGTTTCACAAGGCATTCTGTGGAGGTGTTCTGTTTGTCACCGCTTTCAGAGCCTAGCATCAGTTGAAAAGAGTCTGTTGCATTACATGCGCTGTCAGTTAAGTAGCAACACATCTGCACGTCTGAGCCAGACGCAAAAAACTGCACAGTGCTATTGTCGCCACACAAGTATATATCTGGAAGGCAGTTTACATTAAGTGTGAACTCATTGGCAGTTAGCAGGTGTATAGATAGCATTCGTTTGAGGAAATGAACCAAAACTTTGTGTATATATAAATTAGGGGTGTACCAGATTCAAATTTTTTTAATCCGGCCGGAGTCAGATTCTGAAGGATTTATGAAGTAAATTCCAACCGGAGCCAAAGCTGGATTAGTAAAAATGGCTGGAGTTGCCGGAGCCATTATATTTATGCCAGAATCGGCAAGGCCAAAATGCTAAATCAAAGAGTGTG
Organism: Ampullaceana balthica; assembly: GCA_944989445.1. Classification (NCBI taxonomy): domain Eukaryota; kingdom Metazoa; phylum Mollusca; class Gastropoda; family Lymnaeidae; genus Ampullaceana; species Ampullaceana balthica. The sequence goes on from CALYLW010000158.1 coordinate 1,139,409, forward strand.
GAACAACACGTAGCTCACTGATAGGGACAAACATCACTGCGTGCTCAGCACACTCCTTTAAGGCAGCGAGTGCTGGACGACCTACGCCAAGCAAATAAAGCAGCCTAACAGTTTCCACTTATGAAGCTTGCGTAGAATTCTACACATCAAGTTGCAGGATAAAATCACCAATATAGAGGTACTCATGAGGAGTCATATGCTGAGTATGCATTCAATCCTGAGTGAGAGGCGTCTGCTGTGTTTGGACCATGTCCACAGGATGAGCTCGGAGCGAATTCCAAGAGCTCTGCTTTACGGTGAGCTGGCAACTGGTATGAGGAAAAGAGGTCGCCCCCGCCTGTGCTACAAGGATGTCTGCAAGAAAGACATGTCACTGGTGCGGATCACCCATAAAATATATATTTACTAGGTCTGGTATTGATTAAAAAAATTTTGTTCCATTCATCAGGAAAAAAATTAATCAATTAATTTTGATTAATTATATTTTTATAACGCATACATAGATTCCGTTAAGTCACGATTCAATTTTTCATGAAATCAGTTAAGTTGTGGTAATTCCATGGCTCCCAAATTTCATGACAAAACACAGCAAATTCGTTCTGCTTTGCATGAAGTACAAGGGAAAATTTTTTTTGTTTATGTATGCATGTCTAAATTAATAATAATAATTCGAGGGAAAAGTATGGAAGCCACAAAAAGTATAAATTATTAATAATTTGGGAAAAAAAATATTAATAATTTAGAACAAAATTATTAGAAATATTTTCTTAAATTTTAATCAAATTTTAATCAATCAAATTAATTTTAATCAATTTAAAAAATTTAACGATTAATCGATTAATTAATTGTTATTTTCCAAAATACTAATATTTATATAATATATATACATATACAGTGGTACCTCGAGATACGAGTGCCCTAACATACGAGTTATTTGAGATACCAGCTGTCGAGCGAGCGAAGTTTTTTTTTGAAATACAAGCTACATTTGAGATACGAGGAATGGCCAGCTGCAACATGACACGGCCCACCCAGTTAACTGCGCCTCGTGCATTATAATAATAAATTAATAATTTTTATAGCGCTGTATCCCAGCAAGGAGCCGGGCTCACAGCGCTTTACATGGAGATAATAACATACATATAATAATTAAATAAACATTCTTATCATAATAACCACATAAATGACAGTACGTTACACATAAGCTACGTTAATCATTAAAAAGAAATGTTTTTTTAATTTTGAAAATACATTTTGAAAAGATGCGTCATAAGTGCAGTCTTGAAGGACTTGGTAGTTGGAATACTACGGATGTGTAATGGTAGAGAATTATCCCACGTATTCCCCCAGTGTGTTTGTTTACCTCGCTGTCGAAGCATCTTTGCTAAGTTTTTCTAGGGTTTTGCGCTTTTTGTGCATTTACATACTTTATCACATCTCTTTCTATAACCATGGGTCCGAAGAAAGTGAGTGGAAAGTTCAGTGCTCAGAAGAAGATGATATCTATTGAATTAAAGTGTGATATCATAGAAAAAAATGAGCACGGTGTGCTAGTAGCTGACTTGGCGAGGCAGTACGGGCGAAGTACTTCAACAATACGCACTGTGTTTAAACAGAAGGAGTCAATAAAGGGTTAACGCCAGCTAAAGGCGTTACAATAATTTCTAAGCTCCGGAGCTCTCCCCATGAAACGATGGAGAAACTGCTGATGGTTTGGGTGCCGGAGAAGCATCTTAAAGGCGATACACAGGGCATAATATGCGAGAAGACATGAGCGATTTACTGTGATTTGCTGAATCAGACATTTATTTTTCTTATTCAAAAACACATAACAAAAACAATTAGGGGCAGCATTTTTGGGGCTGGAACGGATTAATGGCATTTTAATTAATTTCAATGGGGAAAATTGCTTTGAGTTACGAGCAAGGTTACGGAACAAATAAAACTCGTATCTCGAGGTATCACTGTATATATATATACATGTATATATTATATATATTTATATTTTATGGCTCTACCGGCCAGCCAGATTTATTAAGTGAAATTCTGCCAGAGCCGAAACCGGATTAGTAAGAATGGCCGGATACCAGATTTGCAGGAGCCTGAGCCAAAATCCGGTACACCCCTAATATAAATGTAATCAAAGCTGTTAAAATGTTTTTGATAAATGGTCTTACAAATAAATTAGAAATAAAAATTATTATTTTTTTGAGGGGGAAGAAAAATATAGCATTTACATTTCTCAAATTTTTAAAAGCATTATGTTGATATAGTAAATTAGTAGCTCATAGTTATTTTAATTAACAAAATGCCTGGTATGTCAGTTTGTATAATATTTAAGAGAGGTCAAAGGAACTTGTAGGATCTTACAGTAAAATGACTATTTAAATGCAATATTTAAAATTTACTAGCTTCAAATATTTTAATTTGACATAATATTTTATCAAATGAAACATTATATCAGCAAAAAGTCCAACACACTATCACAAGAAAAAATCACTTACGTGCGTCAAAATTATCATTTGTTCCCAAGGAAATGTTGGAAGCAAAAAGTAGCAACACCAAGAGATGATACAGCTGACATCTTCCCATTCTTTGAGCAATTATTTTCCAAAGAGATTCACCAAATGGCTCCACATTTTTGTGTGAAGTTTTTAGTTTTGTGGATCATGTTTTTTTCAAATCGTCTGAAATCTTTGTTTATATAAATATGTCCTTAATGCCTAAAAGTAGAATTATAATGATTAATGATAATGATTAAATTAATATCATCTTTGACTTTAACGGATGTTAATTTTTCTTTTCAAAATGTGCAACACCATTCAGTACAACTTTTCTCAAAAGTAATTAATAATTAATACATCAATTTTTTGTATTCAAGTTGTATTTATTAACATACATAAAAAAAAACAGGAATAAAGTTCATCTCAATGTATTTAAAACAAAGCCTTACTTCAAAATGATTTTTTTTTAAAATCACAATTAGATTTAATGATAATGAATTAAAGAATGATGCTTATTCCCTGGAACTTGTTTTAAAAGTTTTCTTGTGATTGCAACAAAAATGAATCCTAAAATCTCTTCCATCCCCCTCCCCCCACAAATTGTTGCTAGTCTTCAAGTAAAAAAATTTTGAAAAGATTTTTAGATTAAAAAAAGACTATGAAAATATTTTTTAAATTATAAAAATAGCAGCGTAGTGAATATTCCATGATGATACAAACTGAGTATTGCAAATAGTATAGAACTCAAACTTCCAAGTAACCCTTTAGAAAAATAAATATTTTACAAAGCTTTAAAAGTTTAACAATAAAACACATGCATTGTGATTTAAATGAAGTGCTTATACTTGGATTTTTTTCTATTGAGATCATATGTGAAAATATAGTACTGCCTATTTGTAAGGTATAACTATAAATTTTAATTTTCTCCTAATCACACAGCCTTACAAGTTCTGGCTTAGTTTTTTTTCTGTTTGTTTCAGAAAAGATAAAAATGTCAAAAGATATAAATCAGTGGAGATTTATAAGTTATGCAAAAATGCCATGATAAATAATATATAAAGTTAATTTTAACATGATGGCATTGCCCTTGGTTGTGATGTAAGCTAGATGTAACATGAGTGTCTCTGACAAACAGTAACTAGATGTAACATGAGTGTCTCTGACAAACAGTAACTAGATGTAACATGAGTGTCTCTGACAAACAGTAACTAGATGTAACATGAGTGTCTCTAACAAACAGTAACTAGATGTAACATGAGTGTCTCTAACAAACAGTAACTAGATGTAACATGAGTGTCTCTGACAAACAGTAACTAGATGTAACATGAGTGTCTCTAACAAACAGTAACTAGATGTAACATGAGTGTCTCTAACAAACAGTAACTAGATGTAACATGAGTGTCTCTGACAAACAGTAACTAGATGTAACATGAGTGTCTCTGACAAACAGTAACTAGATGTAACATGAGTGTCTCTAACAAACAGTAACTAGATGTAACATGAGTGTCTCTGACAAACAGTAACTAGATGTAACATGAGTGTCTCTAACAAACAGTAACTAGATGTAACATGAGTGTCTCTAACAAACAGTAACTAGATGTAACATGAGTGTCTCTAACAAACAGTAACTAGATGTAACATGAGTGTCTCTGGCAAACAGTAACTAGATGTAGCATGAGTGTCTCTGACAAACAGTAACTAGATGTAACATGAGTGTCTCTGACAAACAGTAACTAGATGTAGCATGAGTGTCTCTAACAAACAGTAACTAGATGTAACATGAGTGTCTCTAACAAACAGTAACTAGATGTAACATGAGTGTCTCTAACAAACAGTAACTAGATGTAACATGAGTGTCTCTAACAAACAGTAACTAGATGTAACATGAGTGTCTCTGACAAACAGTAACTAGATGTAGCATGAGTGTCTCTGACAAACAGTAACTAGATGTAACATGAGTGTCTCTGACAAACAGTAACTTTTATCTATCAGTATCATTGTTAAAAAAATTGTTGGTTAAAATCAGGGGCGGATTAAGATTGCACGGGGCCCCTGGCTGCAATTCCATCCGGGGCCCGGTTTAGTCACCTTTATTAAACAATATAATAAGTGTGGGGCCCTTAATTCATTGGGGGACCCTGGCTTTAGCCCAGTCAGCACACCCCTTAATCCGCCATAGGTTAAAATACATTTCCAATGTGACACCTTAAATTCAGTTGCATTGCTGAATATTTATTTGAGGACTTTATTGCATCATGATTCTATAATTGTACATGACTCTATAATTGTACATGATTCTATAATTGTACATGATTCTATAATTGTACATGATTCTATAATTGTACATGATTCTATAATTGTACATGACTCTATAATTGTACATGATTCTATAATTGTACATGACTCTATAATTGTACATGATTCAATAATTGTACATGATTCTATAATTGTACATGACTCTATAATTGTACATGACTCTATAATTGTAAATGATTCTATAATTGTACATGATTCTATAATTGTAAAAAATCCTTGATTATTAATAAGCAACACCATTTATTTGTAATTATATAAATGACCATCTTTTATGTCTCACCATTTTGGTCGATTGCTGGCACTTCCTCCCTGTAATCACATATTCACTTCATGCCTCAGTCCCGACTACACGTATAAGCAAGATTTTTACATATAAGACTAAAGAAAATGTGATTATCAGGTTTTTGTTTTCCTTTTGTCTTTTGAGCTAGAACTAAAATAATTTTTCACAGTGGCTTAGCAAGAGAGTTGGAGGGAGTGGTTTTTTTTCTCTTTTCATGAAAGCAAAGGAATCTTAACAGGTGTATGTTACAATGTTAGGTGTTAGGTATTACTTGTTCATGAAGGAGGGAAGCAAAACTCAGAAATTTTCTTTTTATTTTGTTTTTTATGGATGGCTTTACTCAGACTCTACTCTTATGAATAATTTACTAGATGGACAACATGTAAACAAGGTATGAGTGAGCCTGACAGGATGTCACAAAACAGCAAACATTTCGGCAAAGAGTCTTCCTCAACAAAGAAATAGTACATAAATAAAACAAATATAAATAAATAAAAACTAAAAGCTTAGCTACGGTGATATCCAAAGAGAGCCACCGTGTAAACAGTGCATTAAATCATTCAATATTATCCATAAAATTATATTTTATGTTTCAACAATAAAATGTATGAAAATCTAATCAAAAGGTTTCTTATCCATCACTTTCGTTTAGGCACTTTCACTTAGGCTTAGGACTTAGACTTAGGTATTCACCATGTACTTTTGCTTCTAATACTTTGCAGGGCCGGCTTTAGGTATAGGCAAACTAGGCAGCTGCCTCGGACTTCCGATTAGTCTCAATCTCATCTTTAGTGGGGGCCTCGCACAAGAATCTTTACATATTTATTTTTTATTTTTCGATCACATTTAGGGCCACCAAATTTATTTTGCCTAGGGCCTCCAATTCCCTTAGGCCGGCCCTGTGTAACTTAGATAACAAATGACCAATGATGACAATAAGAATGACTCTATGAGATACTGATACTGTATTAAAAATTAACAGACTCAGACTTAACTGAAACTGATAATTACTGAATTTATAATAAATAATTGTATAAAATAAATTAAATAATAATAAAAGATAGGTTAAAGTAGAGTATGTACTTACATGTATATTAATATAAACTGTAATTTAGGATAATTATAGTTTTAGATTTTAGTTTTAGTTGTTAAGTTAGTTATGGCTATTATTATGGTCATATTACTCATATTTTAATATTTTTATATGTGTACTGTACTAGTACTAGTACTACTGTAGGCTACTTACTTTACTGTACTTACTGTACTGTGACCGTGTACTAGTACGAATAAAATAAATAGCAAGGCAAATAGTCAGTAATAGACTATTAGTAATAAATAATAGCAATAGAAATACTACAACTACATGTGTTTATTATTTAGTAGGCATATGGCATAGGGCAGTCAGTAGACAAAAATTTAATAATAATAATAATACATTTTTTAATAAATTTCATGGCCGCCCAGAGCCAAGTCAGAGACCAGAGGCAGAGGTGGTGTAAAATAATAAATGACAAATGAATTATAAATAACTTACATTCTAAGTCTGAACGTCAGTAACTTTAAATATCCTATATAATATATATCTCATATGGATGTCAGCCCGTACAGTTAACGTGCTTCGCCCTCAGCCATCTAATTCATTGTCATTCTTTCGTTATAGTATAGTTAAAGTTAAAGTGTCTTGGCTTTTGATACGATAGGGTTTACCCGATGCCGATGAGTCACTAGTCACAAACAGAAAACGGAAAAAACTTTCTCACTGTAATACAAATAGTAGTGTTTATTAACGTCAAATATAATATATTGATATATAAATACAACTGATCATCTAATATAAAACTTTGTAACAAACAAAACAAGTTTTACAGTCAAATTTAGATCAAAAGACTATTAGTTCACAGTATTCACAGCAAACAATGATGTCCAGAGCGAGGCAGGTGATTCCGAGAATTTGAACGCTTGTCTATTTTAAATTAAAATAGTACTTTTGATAATTTATATTATGTTAATTTTATTAAAAATATTGAGTTTAAAAAGTATTAAAGTTTTGGCTCTTAGCCAAGTTGTGAATAGTAAATGTCATACAAAATAGAATATAAATTTAAATGTCTTTAACTTTAACGGATTTACAATTATCAATTATTACTACCTGACCTCAATACAAAAAATGTTTACTTTTCACAATAAGATCAAATTTTTAATTATTTTTTTATATTTAACCTACGTTTTCATCTACGTTTATTATCTATTAGCCATGGCCATATCTATTTCATAACGATAGTATTCACATCTAAATGCTTAATGTCTTGTCATTATGTCTTGTGGGCCACGTGGCCTGTATGATGTATGTGTCTTGGGTGCTTATCCTCATTTCTCAGCGCCCCTTTAAAACTATTTTCTACCTTTAATAAGTTTTAACTTGTTTTTCATAGGAAGGCCTAGGATTTTTAAATGAGATAGTTTTTTTTCCCTTCAATATTTGTTTCTCTAGTAGTACTCGAGTACACTAACACACGATTATCATATCATATAATTTATCATAATTATTTTTTTTTAAAACGGCCACGCCATCGATGATGTCACAGCCATTAACTCTCACTTTACTTTCCTAATTCAACTCTGCTCTCCTGATTGGCTAATTCCACCCTGTTCTCACGATTGCCTAATTCGACCCCACTCTCGTGATTGCCTAATAGAACTCTGCTCTCCTGATTGCCTAATTCGACCCTGCTCACCTGATTGCCTAATTCGACCCTCTTCTCATGATTTCCTAATTCGACCCTGCTCTCGTGATTGCCTAATACAACTCTGCTCTCCTGGTTGCCTTATTCCACCATCTTTTCTGATATGAAAGACAATATTTCGTTCCCCGAGGACCACGTGACATTGGTAAACAACACAATTTTACGCAGGACAAACACACCAGCACGATACGTGAATTAGTGGAAAGAAACAATAATAGTAATAAAAAAACATGACATGCACAATTGGTGTGTTCTATTTTGAAACTTAAATACGATGTAACACATTTTTGGTGAAAAATGAGTTGCCGAAGCAGACTCAGTGGCGTGACAGAGTGAGAGCTTTGGAATACCAGTGGGACTGTACATTTATTATTATTTTTAGGTCTACGCCTTCTATTCTTCTTAAAATAAAGGGCGTTTTAACGCTTCATGAAAAGGCAATTTTGTCAAGAAACATGTGTAGATAGAAATGTGCTTGTAATGAAGCGGGTTGCTTCTAGTCCATAATACTGGCTTATAATTGAATGTGTCATGGCGTTGTGTTGCTCTAGGCCTATGGACAAAGGACGAATGAATACAGTTTGACAGGAGTTACACAACATTTTTTTTTAAACTTTAATGCAGCAATCACATATAATATACCAAAGGCTTAAAATTTCCCGTCAAAAATTGTTGAGCTAACTTAATACTTAATTTAACTCTATTGTTTCTCATTCTGTATATTCTACATACGATTTAAACATATCCGCATTTTTAGGAATGGGGGGGGGGCTGTCCCGGAAAGTTTGACAGTTGTTGACAAATGGAGGAGTGGGCTCACATGTCACAAATACCTTAAAATATTTGACATATTTAATGAACGGCTCCTGATACAGAAAAGATTTAGCCTAAGAGTTAAAGAGCCTCATACATTTATACAGTAACACACTAACAACCTTTTTAAAGATCGAAATGAGTTGCATAAATTAAATCCCTCACGGTTGTTGTACGCAACCGCGCCATTCGGACAAAGCCACGGGCCACGCTTAAAATAGGACGGAGCCAGGTGCAGTTTGTTATTAACTGGGGTCCACGTGTAAGGAGTGTAATTCCCAGTGTTACACGAAACAAAATATTGTTTTCTAAGGTACTACTACACATAACAAAGAAAAGTGATTACATTTACATTGACCCAAGCGTCATTCGTCAACAGGTTTCACAATGGCATCAAATTTTAAGGTTACAAAACCTTACCGCGAATTCATTATTATTTTTGTGTTGTTTTTGTCTGGCCCGAATGTCGTCAAGTTCTGATGACTCACAGTGAGCTATCTATCTATATGTCTGATCTCATATCTTTTGCTATCTTAAATATATTAAAGATACGCCTTGATACAAAACATCATTGTATCCTACGTTTATCCATGGTTTATGTCTAGTCTTGCATTTTTATTCGAGTTTTGTATGCAAATGGTGTGCTGGTTTCTTCAGGTAAACCCTTCCACGCCCAAATGGTGTGCTGGTTTCTTCAGGTAAACCCTTCCACGCCCAAATGGTGTGCTGGTTTCTTCAGGTAAACCCTTCCACGCTTAAATGGTGTGCTGATTTCTTCAGGTAAACCCTTCCACGCTTAAATGGTGTGCTGATTTCTTCAGGTAAACCCTTCCACGCTTAAATGGTGTGCTGATTTCTTCAGGTAAACCCTTCCACGCTTAAATGGTGTGCTGATTTCTTCAGGTAAACCCTTCCACGCTTAAATGGTGTGCTGATTTCTTCAGGTAAACCCTTCCACGCCCAAATGTCAGATGTGCAGAGTGAGGATTTGTATGTTTTTGTTCTTGCAAATGGAACAAGAAACAATTTATCCCTAATGCTATCTGAGTCTTGTCTTAGATTGTTGTTACAAGTTAGAATTTAATGTTTTATGTAATACTACTAGTATACTTTACTATCCTCTAGTGCAGGGGTCGGGAAACTTTTTGTCTTAGAGAGCCATAAACACCACACATTTTTAAGAGTAATTCTGTGAGAGTCATATATTATGTTTAAAACTAAAAATTCATGTAAATGTGTGCATTTTTTGTAATTTCAACACTAAAACTGCAATAAGTATGTCTCTGAATTCTTTTAAATAACATTTTAACGCTGTCTTTATATGCAATTAATATGTACATCAAAGGCGTCCGAATAAAAGTTTTCTTTCAATAATAGAACATTTGTCTGAGAGCCAGATGCAGCCATCAAAAGAGCCACATTATGGCTCGCGAGCCATGGTTTCCCTACCCCTGCTCTAGTGTATCTAGGTTTAGGGCCTAATGATTTAACTAATGGTGTTACTCTTGTCACTGGTGAAAATTCGTCAACAAAGGATCTCAGAGCTTTATTTTTTGTACCCTGCTCCAGTTTATCTATGTTTATGGATATTTTTCTATGTGTAACTTTATATTACTCTTTGTTGTGTACAAAAGATGTTTCTAAAAAGCTCATTTTCATGACTTCTCACCGATTGGAAGATATTAATAGTAACATAGTAATAAGAAATAGTATTTTTTTAAATCAACAAGTTTCATTTGACAGATTTCAGTTTTGAGGTGATTTCTATTAGCAAAGTCCATTATTTGAATTTTTTATAATAATTTCTCTTGGTTGCCTGAAACTGCAATCTACATACTAATGTTTTATGTATATCTAATAGCATCTCAGAGAGTGTGGAGTATACCTTGTTTTCAATTAAAAATAAGCAATTTATTGATCCTATGGTTATTTGTTCTTTTCTTTTGATGTAACTCATTAATTTTTGGGTGCATGTTATCTGTTGTTAAATAAACTTGAAGTGCTTCAGATGCAGTCAAATGAATTTTAAAAGCTGTTTTTTTTCAGAAATTAATTTTTATTAACATTGAACGAGGCATAAAACACAGCTAACTTGACATATAACACAGCTAACTTGACGCATGTTATGAAATTTATATAGTGAAGTAGCTTTAATTAAGATCAAAACATTTGCTAAAAATAAAAAAATTACAGTACTTCCTTTAAAAATTAGAGTATTTCAGTAAAGAATAAGAGTAAATGAAGAAATAGATGAAATGACACCATACAAAAAATACTGAATAATACGCATGTAACAAAAGGAAGAATTGAACTTTCAATTTTAAAAAAATGTCAGTAAATAAATGAAAAGACAAGGAGATAATGTAGATGAATGTGGACAAAATAATCCATTGGTAGGAGTGGGTTATTTCTGACATTAAAAACAAGATTTTCATACATTATATGAGAGGGATGATTTATATTTGGATAAGATCATTAAAAGAAGTATTACTATGACATAGTTTGAAAATTTAAATCATTTCTTGTTCTCCTACTTTAATTTATGAAAGTTTAAATTTAAAATTTCATATTGATTAAAAAATTAATTATAACATGATGGGAAATAAATCTTGTCCAAAAAAAAATCTTATACAGTAATAACATTTTGGCACATAGCGTTTATGAAATATTTCCAATTAATGTTAGTTAAGCTTAGTAACATTTTATTTTAAAGAACTCTAAACTTTAATAATAATATTAATTAATTTAAAATTCTTATCTCACATATAATTAAATTCATATTTTGATAATATTTTATATTATTCAAATTAAAATAATAAATGTAAACATCTAGATGAATTCTATCAATATAAGAACAATTTAAGATGGATAAAATAAAATAAATTATTCCTTAATATCGGGTTAGAGCTTAAAAGATTGAGCTTACATTAAGATTATTTTTTAAAAGCTTCTTACCTCAGCTGTGAACAAATTTACATGTCTGATGCAAAAAAGAAATGTGTCCATTATTGGTAAAATGAACCTTATTCCTGCAATGTTAGCTTTGGGGTGAACTTTCAGCTTGTAAGCTTAACTTTTGCTGTCATTACTACTCCCTGTATATTCCTCACTGCTAAATCCATTGCCATCATCTGGAGGGGGCCTAAAAGTAATGTTCCCACCTTGCCAATACTTATTTAGTTCACTTTCATTAGAAGATGTACCTGTGCTCAAGCTGTAAGATCTAGAAGATGAAGTTTTATTCAAATTGCTGGAATCATCCACAGTATTATTACTTTGAAAGGAATCCTGGGAATTCTCTTGTGTTGAGCTGCTGTGAGGAATTGAATTGAATTCCCTCATAGAGGTTGTGCTGCTTCCATTTGTAAGATTTTTTGAAAAGGAAAACTCATCATGACTTAAGTCAGTTCCATCATCCTGAGTATTGTTGGAAGAATCACAAGACTTGTCATTTTTATAGTTTATGTTGGACAAGCCACTCTCAACACATGAATGCAAGAGTTTGGTCCCCTCTTCAGTTGTTTCCTCATGTTCATTCAAGAAAACTTCGTCTGTTTCCTCATGGCCGGAGCTGGTGGTACTACCATGACCACTGTCTCTTGACTCAGTGTGGCTATCTGACCGGTTGTCATTTATGAGCTCATTAAAATGCTGAAGAAAAAAATTTCAATCACGTGTTATTTAAAAAAAATTAATTTCAAACTATAAAATGATATATGAAAGTGTTAAAAATATGGCCCTGTACAGTGAAAGTGTTAAACATATGGTCCTGTACAATTTTTGTCACATTTACATCACAAACTTAAATTACAAATTTATTTTATAGCCCCCAGCTACATTGCCTCCCCCCAGCCACCAAAAACCTCTACCCCCCTCTTAATTCATGACTTAATCTTTCATGTCATACAGTCATGCAATAACATTTATAAGAGGGCTCTACTATAATAGCCTACAAAGTCTAAAAATTGACAAAAGAGTTGTAGTTTGGGCAACTTATACTTACTCTGTAAGAGTCTAGGACAATTTTATGTCTAGATTTAGATTTATTTAATTGTTCTTTTTTTTAAAAAATCTTTTATTAATATTTTAATCTTGTCACTTTTTTATGAAAACTTTAAAATTTATTTTTATGTTGCGTCAAAATTATTTTTTCTATTCCTGTGCATTCATACATCAGAGTTTTGGCAAAAAACCAGTGGTTCATTAAATAAACTTTTACTTTTTGAATTATACTCTCTAATCTTTAACATTTAAAACTTCAGACTATTTTCAAGATAAAGAAACTTGCAATTAATGCATTGAGAGGTAAAGCAAATTTTCATACACATTTTGTCTTGCTGTTATCTTGTACTTTGTTCAATGTTACTTGAAGTGTTTAATATCTTATCTATTACAGACGCTCCTTCTATAAAGAAGATTATTGCATCAAAAAAATGTTTGATTTTCAAATGGGACTATTTTGTATTATATAATGCATTTAAATACATTAGCCCTAGCTGTTGCTAAATGGTTTTGATTAATCAACCTTAAATTTTGTTGTGATCTACACTTATTGTTTCTGCATAGTTAATTTGGTTGTCAAATATATATCCATTTCATATTTTTACTTTGTTTCATTGAGTAATTATTTATATGTTTAGAAAAATTTAAAGTTGTATTATATTTTGGTAAAGAATTGCAATCAAGAATTTAATGATGCTGCTGTCCATCCTAAATAATCAGTAGATACTTTTGCTTAAAAACTGCTTCAAAAATCTACTTTTGGTTTATTTCTTCTTAAATCTTTTATATTAACTCATGGCATCTGCTTGATTGCTTGATGCCTTGCTTGATTGTTTGCCGAAAAAAATTTGGATCGATTTTTAACCCCCTTCCTCATATGCTAGCGAGCTGAAATTTTGCACGCAGACTCGTGCCGATTATAAAAATGATCTATCAAAATTTCATATCGATCAAATGTACTGTAATTAAATTAATGATTTTTTACATTATATCTATTTATTTCTATGTAGCATGTTAACTTTTGTGCTAGAGTGTTGCGGTGCGTATTATATTGAACAACCTTTTTAATATTTTCCTGTCGCTCTGTGCATATTATATTGAAGATACTTTTTAAAAATATATTCCCGATCTGTAAATGTAAATGCTAGTAATTGCTAGTCTGTCTCGTTGTGTGCACTATATTAAACATGTTTTTAGAACTCTTTTCCCGTGATCAAATCGAGCTGAAATTTAGCAGGCAGACTGTAGTAGGTTTTTTTTTACTATAAATCCTTTATATATGAGACATAACTACAATTTTGGATTTTTGGATTGTCGTGCGATGCGTATTATAATAAACATACTTTTAGTTATGTCTTGTAAATAAAGGATTTATAGTCAAAAACTTTGTTTTTTACGTTTTTTTACAAATTATTTAGTCTATTTCTAATGTGGACACATTTACCTTTTTGAAATCTTTATCTCTTTCCCTCTCGTCCATTTCATTTAATACTGCTGCAAAATTATGGAAATGCTGTCCTCTTCTTTTGAATTTTATTATCCAAATAATTCTGGTGACATGAAATGATTAAAATTAAACATGTTACTTTTAGCATTAATTAACTCTTCTTTAAGTAAAAAGGAAGCAGTGCTTAGGAGCCCACATTATATCAATAGTATATAATAAAATAATTTCAATATGTATTTTATTTATTTTTGTTTTACATAAATCTCTACATAAAGTTTAATGTTAAGAAATTTTAAATTTTATCCTTAAACATTGTTAAATAGCAGTTAGATTTAATGAGATGCACCAAAAATACTTTTCAACATTAATGAAAGCATTTTGTTTTTAAAAACAAAATATTTGACAGATTTATTCTGAATGCAAACTGGCATCAGTAGAGTCTATTGCCTCAGGCCTTAACAATTCTTCTTCTCATTGACTTCCAGTATTCTGCTTAATGGCTCTATGTAAATATTAAGCCACTAAATGACTTGTGGTGATAGAAATTCATAGAGGTTAAATTTTAGGGGGCAGTCTCAGCACAACAAACCCAAGTATAGCCACAAAAACACATCACAACATACCCAAGTATAGCCACACAAACACAGAACAACAAACCCAAGTATAGCCACACAAACACAGAACAACAAACCCAAGTATAGCCTCACAAACACATCACAACATACCCAAGTATAGCCTCACAAACACATCACAACATACCCAAGTATAGCCACACAAACACATCACAACAAACCCAAGTATAGCCACACAAACACATCACAACATACCCAAGTATAGCCACACAAACACATCACAACATAACCAAGTATAGTCACACAAACACATCACAACATACCCAAGTATAGCCACACCAACACATCACAACATACCCAAGTATAGCCACACAAACCACATCACAACATACCAAAGTATAGCCACACAAACACATCACAACATACCCAAGTATAGTCACACAAACACAGAACAACATACCCAAGTATAGCCACACAAACACATTACAACATACCCAAGTATAGCCACACAAACACATCACAACATACCATAGTATAGCCACACAAACACATCACAACATACCCAAGTATAGTCACACAAACACATCACAACATACCCAAGTATAGCCTCACAAACACATCACAACGTACCCAAGTATAGTCACACAAACACATCACAACATACCCAAGTATAGCCACACAAACCACATCACAAAACACCCAAGTATAGCCACACAAACACATCACAACATACCCAAGTATAGCCACACAAACACATTACAACATACCCAAGTATAGCCACACAAACGCATCACAACATACCCAAGTATAGTCACACAAACACAGAACAACATACCCAAGTATAGCCACACAAACACATTACAACGTACCCAAGTATAGCCTCACAAACACATCACAACGTACCTAAGTATAGCCACACAAACACATCACAACATACCCAAGTATAGCCACACAAACACATCACAACATACCCAAGTATAGCCACACAAACACATCACAACATACCCAAGTATAGCCTCACAAACACATCACAACGTACCCAAGTATAGCCACACAAACACATCACAACATACCGAGGTATAGCCACACAAACACATCACAACATACCCAAGTATAGTCACACAAACACATCACAACATACCCAAGTATAGCCACACAAACACATCACAACATACCCAAGTATAGCCACACAAACCACATCACAACATACCCAAGTATAGCCACACAAACACATCACAACATACCCAAGTATAGACACACAAACACATCACAACATACCCAAGTATAGTCACACAAACACAGAACAACATACCCAAGTATAGCCACACAAACACATCACAACATACCCAAGTATAGCCACACAAACACATCACAACATACCCAAGTATAGTCACACAAACACAGAACAACATACCCAAGTATAGCCACACAAACACATTACAACGTACCCAAGTATAGCCTCACAAACACATCACAACGTACCTAAGTATAGCCACACAAACACATCACAACATATCCAAGTATAGCCACACAAACACATCACAACATACCCAAGTATAGCCACTAGACCCACATCACAACGTACCCAAGTATAGCCACATAAACACATCACAACATACCCAAGTATAGCCACACAAACACATTACAACATACCCAAGTATAGCCACTAGAACCACATCACAACATACCCAAGTATAGCCACACAAACACATCACAACATACCCAAGTATAGCCACACAAACACATCACAACATACCCAAGTATAGTCACACAAACACATCACAACATACCCAAGTATAGTCACACAAACACATCACAACATACCCAAATATAGCCACACAAACACATCACAACATACCCAAGTATAGCCACACAAACACATCACAACATACCCAAGTATAGCCTCACAAACACATCACAACGTACCCAAGTATAGCCACACAAACACATCACAACATACCTAAGTATAGCCACACAAACACATTACAACATACCCAAGTATAGCCACTAGCACCACATCACAACATACCCAAGTATAGCCACACAAACACATCACAACATACCCAAGTATAGCCACACAAACACATCACAACATACCCAAGTATAGCCTCACAAACACATCACAACGTACCCAAGTATAGCCACACAAAACAATTACAACATACCCAAGTATAGCCACTAGCACCACGGCACCTGTAGTAATGGATGTGATAACAATTACAGAGTGTTTGACTGTTTCTGGCTTCATCCCTGTAAAAAGACAAAAACTAGAAATTTACATAAAATGTAATATATATAATAAATTAGAACATAAATTAACGTAAGTCCCATGACAATTACTGACATTACTTAAAAAACAGAAATTCACATTCACACTCAACATACACATAGGCATATATAAAGGGACTATTTGACACCTCTTTTAAGTGTTTTAATATGTTTATGACAGTAACAATGGATTATAGTATAATATGACACAGAAAATGTGTTTGAGGATGAAGTTCTCCAATTGTTTGGTTACTGTGTGACCTCAAGAACAGAAGATTTAGCTCAAACTTGTAAGGGAGTTTGTAACAGAATAAAAAAAAAGCCACTTTGTTTATAGGGCATTTAGCTCTGAAAAGTTGGACGATATTTATTTATAGGAGAATTTGTTCACAGTACATGTGAGTCCAACTAGTTACAGAATTTGTTCACAGTACATGTGAGTCCAACTAGTTACAGAATTTGTTCACAGTACATGTGAGTCCAACTAGTTACAGAATTTGTTCACAGTACATGTGAGTCCAACTAGTTACAGAATTTGTTCACAGTACATGTGAGTCCAACTAGTTACAAAATTTGTTCACAGTACATGTGACTCCAACTAGTTACAAAATTTGTTCACAGTACATGTGACTCCAACTAGTTACAAAATTTGTTCACAGTACATGTGACTCCAACTAGTTACAAAATTTGTTCACAGTACATGTGACTCCAACTAGTTACAGAATTTGTTCACAGTACATGTGAGTCCAACTAGTTACAAAATTTGTTCACAGTACATGTGACTCCAACTAGTTACAAAATTTGTTCACAGTACATGTGACTCCAACTAGTTACAAAATTTGTTCACAGTACATGTGACTCCAACTAGTTACAAAATTTGTTCACAGTACATGTGACTCCAACTAGTTACAGAATTTGTTCACAGTACATGTGACTCCAACTAGTTACAGAATTTGTTCACAGTACATGTGAGTCCAACTAGTTACAGAATTTGTTCACAGTACATGTGACTCCAACTAGTTACAGAATTTGTTCACAGTACATGTGACTCCAACTAGTTACAGAATTTGTTCACAGTACATGTGAGTCCAACTAGTTACAGAATTTGTTCACAATACATGTGAGTCCAACTAGTTACAGAATTTGTTCACAGTACATGTGAGTCCAACTAGTTACAGAATTTGTTCACAGTACATGTGAGTCCAACTAGTTACAGAATTTGTTCACAGTACATGTGAGTCCAACTAGTTACAAAATTTGTTCACAGTACATGTGAGTCCAACTAGTTACAGAATTTGTTCACAGTACATGTGAGTCCAACTAGTTACAGAATTTATTCACAGTACATGTGAGTCCAACTAGTTACAGAATTTGTTCACAGTACATGTGAGTCCAACTAGTTACAGAATTTGTTTACAGTACATGTGAGTCCAACTAGTTACAGAATTTGTTCACAGTACATGTGAGTCCAACTAGTTACAGAATTTGTTCACAGTACATGTGAGTCCAACTAGTTACAGAATTTGTTCACAGTACATGTGAGTCCAACTAGTTACAAAATTTGTTCACAGTACATGTGAGTCCAACTAGTTACAAAATTTGTTCACAGTACATGTGAGTCCAACTAGTTACAGAATTTGTTCACAGTACATGTGAGTCCAACTAGTTACAGAATTTGTTCACAGTACATGTGACTCCAACTAGTTACAGAAATTTGTTTCACAGTACATGTGAGTCCAACTAGTTACAGAATTTGTTCACAGTACATGTGACTCCAACTAGTTACAAAATTTGTTCACAGTACATGTGAGTCCAACTAGTTACAGAATTTGTTCACAGTACATGTGAGTCCAACTAGTTACAGAATTTGTTCACAGTACATGTGAGTCCAACTAGTTACAAAATTTGTTCACAGTACATGTGAGTCCAACTAGTTACAGAATTTGTTCACAGTACATGTGACTCCAACTAGTTACAAAATTTGTTCACAGTACATGTGACTCCAACTAGTTACAAAATTTGTTCACAGTACATGTGACTCCAACTAGTTACAGAATTTGTTCACAGTACATGTGACTCCAACTAGTTACAAAATTTGTTCACAGTACATGTGAGTCCAACTAGTTACAGAATTTGTTCACAGTACATGTGACTCCAACTAGTTACAGAATTTGTTCACAGTACATGTGACTCCAACTAGTTACAAAATTTGTTCACAGTACATGTGACTCCAACTAGTTACAGAATTTGTTCACAGTACATGTGACTCCAACTAGTTACAAAATTTGTTCACAGTACATGTGAGTCCAACTAGTTACAAAATTTGTTCACAGTACATGTGAGTCCAACTAGTTACAAAATTTGTTCACAGTACATGTGACTCCAACTAGTTACAGAATTTGTTCACAGTACATGTGACTCCAACTAGTTACAGAATTTGTTCACAGTACATGTGACTCCAACTAGTTACAGAATTTGTTCACAGTACATGTGAGTCCAACTAGTTACAGAATTTGTTCACAGTACATGTGAGTCCAACTAGTTACAGAATTTGTTCACAGTACATGTGACTCCAACTAGTTACAGAATTTGTTCACAGTACATGTGAGTCCAACTAGTTACAGAATTTGTTCACAGTACATGTGACTCCAACTAGTTACAGAATTTGTTCACAGTACATGTGAGTCCAACTAGTTACAGAATTTGTTCACAGTACATGTGAGTCCAACTAGTTACAGAATTTGTTCACAGTACATGTGACTCCAACTAGTTACAGAATTTGTTCACAGTACATGTGACTCCAACTAGTTACAGAATTTGTTCACAGTACATGTGACTCCAACTAGTTACAAAATTTGTTCACAGTACATGTGAGTCCAACTAGTTACAGAATTTGTTCACAGTACATGTGAGTCCAACTAGTTACAAAATTTGTTCACAGTACATGTGAGTCCAACTAGTTACAAAATTTGTTCACAGTACATGTGACTCCAACTAGTTACAGAATTTGTTCACAGTACATGTGAGTCCAACTAGTTACAGAATTTGTTCACAGTACATGTGACTCCAACTAGTTACAAAATTTGTTCACAGTACATGTGACTCCAACTAGTTACAAAATTTGTTCACAGTACATGTGACTCCAACTAGTTACAGAATTTGTTCACAGTACATGTGACTCCAACTAGTTACAAAATTTGTTCACAGTACATGTGACTCCAACTAGTTACAAAATTTGTTCACAGTACATGTGACTCCAACTAGTTACAGAATTTGTTCACAGTACATGTGACTCCAACTAGTTACAGAATTTGTTCACAGTACATGTGAGTCCAACTAGTTACAGAATTTGTTCACAGTACATGTGACTCCAACTAGTTACAGAATTTGTTCACAGTACATGTGACTCCAACTAGTTACAGAATTTGTTCACAGTACATGTGAGTCCAACTAGTTACAGAATTTGTTCACAGTACATGTGACTCCAACTAGTTACAGAATTTGTTCACAGTACATGTGAGTCCAACTAGTTACAGAATTTGTTCACAGTACATGTGAGTCCAACTAGTTACAGAATTTGTTCACAGTACATGTGACTCCAACTAGTTACAGAATTTGTTCACAGTACATGTGACTCCAACTAGTTACAGAATTTGTTCACAGTACATGTGACTCCAACTAGTTACAGAATTTGTTCACAGTACATGTGAGTCCAACTAGTTACAAACTTTGTTCACAGTACATGTGAGTCCAACTAGTTACAGAATTTGTTCACAGTACATGTGAGTCCAACTAGTTACAGAATTTGTTCACAGTACATGTGAGTCCAACTAGTTACAAAATTTGTTCACAGTACATGTGACTCCAACTAGTTACAGAATTTGTTCACAGTACATGTGAGTCCAACTAGTTACAGAATTTGTTCACAGTACATGTGACTCCAACTAGTTACAAAATTTGTTCACAGTACATGTGACTCCAACTAGTTACAGAAATTTGTTCACAGTACATGTGACTCCAACTAGTTACAGAATTTGTTCACAGTACATGTGACTCCAACTAGTTACAAAATTTGTTCACAGTACATGTGACTCCAACTAGTTACAGAATTTGTTCACAGTACATGTGACTCCAACTAGTTACAGAATTTGTTCACAGTACATGTGACTCCAACTAGTTACAGAATTTGTTCACAGTACATGTGAGTCCAACTAGTTACAGAATTTGTTCACAGTACATGTGACTCCAACTAGTTACAGAATTTGTTCACAGTACATGTGACTCCAACTAGTTACAGAATTTGTTCACAGTACATGTGAGTCCAACTAGTTACAGAATTTGTTCACAGTACATGTGACTCCAACTAGTTACAGAATTTGTTCACAGTACATGTGAGTCCAACTAGTTACAGAATTTGTTCACAGTACATGTGAGTCCAACTAGTTACAGAATTTGTTCACAGTACATGTGACTCCAACTAGTTACAGAATTTGTTCACAGTACATGTGACTCCAACTAGTTACAGAATTTGTTCACAGTACATGTGACTCCAACTAGTTACAGAATTTGTTCACAGTACATGTGAGTCCAACTAGTTACAAATTTGTTCACAGTACATGTGAGTCCAACTAGTTACAGAATTTGTTCACAGTACATGTGAGTCCAACTAGTTACAGAATTTGTTCACAGTACATGTGAGTCCAACTAGTTACAGAATTTGTTCACAGTACATGTGACTCCAACTAGTTACAGAATTTGTTCACAGTACATGTGAGTCCAACTAGTTACAGAATTTGTTCACAGTACATGTGACTCCAACTAGTTACAGAAATTTGTTCACAGTACATGTGACTCCAACTAGTTACAGAATTTGTTCACAGTACATGTGAGTCCAACTAGTTACAAAATTTGTTCACAGTACATGTGACTCCAACTAGTTACAGAATTTGTTCACAGTACATGTGAGTCCAACTAGTTACAGAATTTGTTCACAGTACATGTGAGTCCAACTAGTTACAGAATTTGTTCACAGTACATGTGAGTCCAACTAGTTACAGAATTTGTTCACAGTACATGTGAGTCCAACTAGTTACAAAATTTGTTCACAGTACATGTGAGTCCAACTAGTTACAGAATTTGTTCACAGTACATGTGAGTCCAACTAGTTACAGAATTTGTTCACAGTACATGTGACTCCAACTAGTTACAAAATTTGTTCACAGTACATGTGACTCCAACTAGTTACAGAATTTGTTCACAGTACATGTGACTCCAACTAGTTACAAAATTTGTTCACAGTACATGTGAGTCCAACTAGTTACAGAATTTGTTCACAGTACATGTGACTCCAACTAGTTACAGAATTTGTTCACAGTACATGTGACTCCAACTAGTTACAGAATTTGTTCACAGTACATGTGAGTCCAACTAGTTACAGAATTTGTTCACAGTACATGTGACTCCAACTAGTTACAGAATTTGTTCACAGTACATGTGAGTCCAACTAGTTACAGAATTTGTTCACAGTACATGTGAGTCCAACTAGTTACAGAATTTGTTCACAGTACATGTGACTCCAACTAGTTACAGAATTTGTTCACAGTACATGTGACTCCAACTAGTTACAGAATTTGTTCACAGTACATGTGACTCCAACTAGTTACAAAATTTGTTCACAGTACATGTGAGTCCAACTAGTTACAAATTTGTTCACAGTACATGTGAGTCCAACTAGTTACAGAATTTGTTCACAGTACATGTGAGTCCAACTAGTTACAAATTTGTTCACAGTACATGTGAGTCCAACTAGTTACAAAATTTGTTCACAGTACATGTGACTCCAACTAGTTACAGAATTTGTTCACAGTACATGTGAGTCCAACTAGTTACAGAATTTGTTCACAGTACATGTGACTCCAACTAGTTACAAAATTTGTTCACAGTACATGTGACTCCAACTAGTTACAGAATTTGTTCACAGTACATGTGACTCCAACTAGTTACAGAATTTGTTCACAGTACATGTGAGTCCAACTAGTTACAGAATTTGTTCACAGTACATGTGACTCCAACTAGTTACAAAATTTGTTCACAGTACATGTGACTCCAACTAGTTACAGAATTTGTTCACAGTACATGTGACTCCAACTAGTTACAGAATTTGTTCACAGTACATGTGACTCCAACTAGTTACAGAATTTGTTCACAGTACATGTGAGTCCAACTAGTTACAGAATTTGTTCACAGTACATGTGAGTCCAACTAGTTACAGAATTTGTTCACAGTACATGTGACTCCAACTAGTTACAGAATTTGTTCACAGTACATGTGAGTCCAACTAGTTACAGAATTTGTTCACAGTACATGTGACTCCAACTAGTTTACAGAATTTGTTCACAGTACATGTGAGTCCAACTAGTTACAGAATTTGTTCACAGTACATGTGAGTCCAACTAGTTACAGAATTTGTTCACAGTACATGTGACTCCAACTAGTTACAGAATTTGTTCACAGTACATGTGACTCCAACTAGTTACAGAATTTGTTCACAGTACATGTGACTCCAACTAGTTACAAAATTTGTTCACAGTACATGTGAGTCCAACTAGTTACAAACTTTGTTCACAGTACATGTGAGTCCAACTAGTTACAGAATTTGTTCACAGTACATGTGAGTCCAACTAGTTACAAAATTTGTTCACAGTACATGTGAGTCCAACTAGTTACAAAATTTGTTCACAGTACATGTGACTCCAACTAGTTACAGAATTTGTTCACAGTACATGTGAGTCCAACTAGTTACAGAATTTGTTCACAGTACATGTGACTCCAACTAGTTACAAAATTTGTTCACAGTACATGTGACTCCAACTAGTTACAGAATTTGTTCACAGTACATGTGACTCCAACTAGTTACAGAATTTGTTCACAGTACATGTGACTCCAACTAGTTACAGAAATTTGTTCACAGTACATGTGACTCCAACTAGTTACAAAATTTGTTCACAGTACATGTGACTCCAACTAGTTACAGAATTTGTTCACAGTACATGTGACTCCAACTAGTTACAGAATTTGTTCACAGTACATGTGAGTCCAACTAGTTACAGAATTTGTTCACAGTACATGTGACTCCAACTAGTTACAGAATTTGTTCACAGTACATGTGACTCCAACTAGTTACAGAATTTGTTCACAGTACATGTGAGTCCAACTAGTTACAGAATTTGTTCACAGTACATGTGACTCCAACTAGTTACAGAATTTGTTCACAGTACATGTGAGTCCAACTAGTTACAGAATTTGTTCACAGTACATGTGAGTCCAACTAGTTACAGAATTTGTTCACAGTACATGTGACTCCAACTAGTTACAGAATTTGTTCACAGTACATGTGACTCCAACTAGTTACAGAATTTGTTCACAGTACATGTGACTCCAACTAGTTACAAAATTTGTTCACAGTACATGTGAGTCCAACTAGTTACAAATTTGTTCACAGTACATGTGAGTCCAACTAGTTACAGAATTTGTTCACAGTACATGTGAGTCCAACTAGTTACAAAATTTGTTCACAGTACATGTGAGTCCAACTAGTTACAAAATTTGTTCACAGTACATGTGACTCCAACTAGTTACAGAATTTGTTCACAGTACATGTGAGTCCAACTAGTTACAGAATTTGTTCACAGTACATGTGAGTCCAACTAGTTACAGAAATTTGTTCACAGTACATGTGAGTCCAACTAGTTACAGAAATTTGTTCACAGTACATGTGACTCCAACTAGTTACAGAATTTGTTCACAGTACATGTGACTCCAACTAGTTACAGAATTTGTTCACAGTACATGTGACTCCAACTAGTTACAGAATTTGTTCACAGTACATGTGACTCCAACTAGTTACAGAATTTGTTCACAGTACATGTGACTCCAACTAGTTACAGAATTTGTTCACAGTACATGTGACTCCAACTAGTTACAGAATTTGTTCACAGTACATGTGACTCCAACTAGTTACAGAATTTGTTCACAGTACATGTGACTCCAACTAGTTACAGAATTTGTTCACAGTACATGTGAGTCCAACTAGTTACAGAATTTGTTCACAGTACATGTGACTCCAACTAGTTACAGAATTTGTTCACAGTACATGTGAGTCCAACTAGTTACAGAATTTGTTCACAGTACATGTGAGTCCAACTAGTTACAGAATTTGTTCACAGTACATGTGACTCCAACTAGTTACAGAATTTGTTCACAGTACATGTGACTCCAACTAGTTACAGAATTTGTTCACAGTACATGTGACTCCAACTAGTTACAGAATTTGTTCACAGTACATGTGAGTCCAACTAGTTACAGAATTTGTTCACAGTACATGTGAGTCCAACTAGTTACAGAATTTGTTCACAGTACATGTGAGTCCAACTAGTTACAAAATTTGTTCACAGTACATGTGAGTCCAACTAGTTACAAAATTTGTTCACAGTACATGTGACTCCAACTAGTTACAGAATTTGTTCACAGTACATGTGAGTCCAACTAGTTACAGAATTTGTTCACAGTACATGTGACTCCAACTAGTTACAAAATTTGTTCACAGTACATGTGACTCCAACTAGTTACAGAATTTGTTCACAGTACATGTGAGTCCAACTAGTTACAGAATTTGTTCACAGTACATGTGACTCCAACTAGTTACAGAATTTGTTCACAGTACATGTGAGTCCAACTAGTTACAGAATTTGTTCACAGTACATGTGAGTCCAACTAGTTACAGAATTTGTTCACAGTACATGTGAGTCCAACTAGTTACAGAATTTGTTCACAGTACATGTGAGTCCAACTAGTTACAAAATTTGTTCACAGTACATGTGAGTCCAACTAGTTACAGAATTTGTTCACAGTACATGTGAGTCCAACTAGTTACAGAATTTGTTCACAGTACATGTGACTCCAACTAGTCACAAAAATTGTTCACAGTACATGTGACTCCAACTAGTTACAGAATTTGTTCACAGTACATGTGACTCCAACTAGTTACAGAATTTGTTCACAGTACATGTGACTCCAACTAGTTAGAGAATTTGTTCACAGTACATGTGAGTCCAACTAGTTACAGAATTTGTTCACAGTACATGTGACTCCAACTAGTTACAGAATTTGTTCACAGTACATGTGAGTCCAACTAGTTACAGAATTTGTTCACAGTACATGTGAGTCCAACTAGTTACAGAATTTGTTCACAGTACATGTGACTCCAACTAGTTACAGAATTTGTTCACAGTACATGTGACTCCAACTAGTTACAGAATTTGTTCACAGTACATGTGACTCCAACTAGTTACAGACTTTGTTCACAGTACATGTGAGTCCAACTAGTTACAAACTTTGTTCACAGTACATGTGAGTCCAACTAGTTACAGAATTTGTTCACAGTACATGTGAGTCCAACTAGTTACAAAATTTGTTCACAGTACATGTGAGTCCAACTAGTTACAAAATTTGTTCACAGTACATGTGACTCCAACTAGTTACAGAATTTGTTCACAGTACATGTGAGTCCAACTAGTTACAGAATTTGTTCACAGTACATGTGACTCCAACTAGTTACAAAATTTGTTCACAGTACATGTGACTCCAACTAGTTACAGAATTTGTTCACAGTACATGTGAGTCCAACTAGTTACAAAATTTGTTCACAGTACATGTGACTCCAACTAGTTACAGAATTTGTTCACAGTACATGTGAGTCCAACTAGTTACAGAATTTGTTCACAGTACATGTGAGTCCAACTAGTTACAGAATTTGTTCACAGTACATGTGAGTCCAACTAGTTACAGAATTTGTTCACAGTACATGTGAGTCCAACTAGTTACAAAATTTGTTCACAGTACATGTGAGTCCAACTAGTTACAGAATTTGTTCACAGTACATGTGAGTCCAACTAGTTACAGAATTTGTTCACAGTACATGTGACTCCAACTAGTCACAAAAATTGTTCACAGTACATGTGACTCCAACTAGTTACAGAATTTGTTCACAGTACATGTGACTCCAACTAGTTACAAAATTTGTTCACAGTACATGTGAGTCCAACTAGTTACAGAATTTGTTCACAGTACATGTGACTCCAACTAGTTACAGAATTTGTTCACAGTACATGTGACTCCAACTAGTTACAGAATTTGTTCACAGTACATGTGAGTCCAACTAGTTACAGAATTTGTTCACAGTACATGTGACTCCAACTAGTTACAGAATTTGTTCACAGTACATGTGAGTCCAACTAGTTACAGAATTTGTTCACAATACATGTGAGTCCAACTAGTTACAGAATTTGTTCACAGTACATGTGACTCCAACTAGTTACAGAATTTGTTCACAGTACATGTGACTCCAACTAGTTACAGAATTTGTTCACAGTACATGTGACTCCAACTAGTTACAAAATTTGTTCACAGTACATGTGAGTCCAACTAGTTACAGAATTTGTTCACAGTACATGTGAGTCCAACTAGTTACAAAATTTGTTCACAGTACATGTGAGTCCAACTAGTTACAAAATTTGTTCACAGTACATGTGACTCCAACTAGTTACAGAATTTGTTCACAGTACATGTGAGTCCAACTAGTTACAGAATTTGTTCACAGTACATGTGACTCCAACTAGTTACAAAATTTGTTCACAGTACATGTGACTCCAACTAGTTACAGAATTTGTTCACAGTACATGTGACTCCAACTAGTTACAGAATTTGTTCACAGTACATGTGACTCCAACTAGTTACAGAATTTGTTCACAGTACATGTGAGTCCAACTAGTTACAGAATTTGTTCACAGTACATGTGAGTCCAACTAGTTACAGAATTTGTTCACAGTACATGTGAGTCCAACTAGTTACAAAATTTGTTCACAGTACATGTGAGTCCAACTAGTTACAAAATTTGTTCACAGTACATGTGACTCCAACTAGTTACAGAATTTGTTCACAGTACATGTGAGTCCAACTAGTTACAGAATTTGTTCACAGTACATGTGACTCCAACTAGTTACAAAATTTGTTAACAGTACATGTGACTCCAACTAGTTACAGAATTTGTTCACAGTACATGTGACTCCAACTAGTTACAAAATTTGTTCACAGTACATGTGAGTCCAACTAGTTACAGAATTTGTTCACAGTACATGTGACTCCAACTAGTTACAGAATTTGTTCACAGTACATGTGAGTCCAACTAGTTACAGAATTTGTTCACAGTACATGTGACTCCAACTAGTTACAAAATTTGTTCACAGTACATGTGAGTCCAACTAGTTACAGAATTTGTTCACAGTACATGTGACTCCAACTAGTTACAGAGTTTGTTCACAGTACATGTGACTCCAACTAGTTACAGAGTTTGTTCACAGTACATGTGACTCCAACTAGTTACAGAGTTTGTTCACAGTACATGTGAGTCCAACTAGTTACAAAATTGTCTCAACCCAATACTTTCCATTAATGCCAACATGTTTTTAAAAGATGCTTGCCCTGTGAATTAACCATGTTGAAAAATCTTACACCAATTGCAAATGTTAAAAAAATCAAGAGAACTGTTTTCTAAAATGGTTGAATTTGTTTAAACATAAACATTACTGATACTGGGTTTAGACAAAATTACTCCTGCCTTTAAAAAAAAAGAAAATGCTATACTTAATGTGACTCACGTGAGATATGTTGAAAATGAGCCTTTGAATGGCCACTGATATTGAGTCCTAATGCTTCAACACAAAATCCCAAACTGGTGGTCTCAGGTAACTTGAAAATAGTGGGTGAAAACATGTTATTGTTTTCAATCAACTGATTTATTTCCGGATCTAGAATTTGTTTAGAAAGTAACAGTTTTTTTGTTACATGATCAATCTAAAGATATTGATCCTTTATTTACAAACAAAAATTTTCTTTTTTAAAAGCCAAATGAGTCAGCTAGTGAAAATGATGAACATAAAGTTATTCAAAGTTAATAATACAAATAAGCAGAATATACACTGATTAAATGAAATTATGAGAATAATTTTTTTTAGTGTAAACCATTATGTATATTATATGTATACTCCATAAAATTTACATCTAAAGGATTTTTTAAATTAAATGACGTTGAAATGATTTTAAATTAAAGACAGCTCCCCCGTCAAAGAAATAATATCAATCTTTGCTCTCACTACCACTTAAAAGTCTTAAGAAAAAACACTTTAAAAAGAAGCATTACATTAGCCACAGGAACAACCATGCATAGAATTACAATTAATTCCAGATTCTTTGTAAAGCTCTATTTCTTGACAGGTCTAAAGTAATTTTAAGTAAATCTTTCAGAATGACTTTCAGTTTCCTAAATTTACTTTAATTAGCACAACTGTGGGTTAAAATACTTTTGGATGAAAAAAAAATGTAAAAAATTTAAAGAACAAAAAGACATTTCAAATGTAAATATTTAATCCTCTTACTCATTTGTTTGCAGTGTTCATCATCAGATGAGTAGAGTTTATAAGAGCCCACGAGAAACTGTGTTGGATACATATCGCATCCTTGATTTAGCCGCAAATACATATTGTTGTCAAAAGGAATAACTATTAGTTTAGCTTCATCTGAAAGTCAAATATACAAGAACTGCCATCACAAAATAAAATAACTTAGTTTAGCTTCATCTGGAAGTCAAATATACAAGTACTGCCACTATCAGCCTCTTATGTTAAAAATTATCAGTTTAAGTTTACATGAACATAAAACCTTTGGCAAATAAGTTTGTGAATTGAATTTAAAAATGACTTTGGAAAAGAAATGAAGATAAAAAAATTTCTTTAAAGCCCCTAAATTAAAAAATAAAAGTAGAAATAAAACAATTTACCTTTATTTCTATCAAAGTAACAATCTGTTGCCACCATCCCCATCCAAAATCCCTTAACTTTAACTGACAAGAAAAACCTAGTTGCTGTGGTCATTTTATGTGATGAATTTTGTTTGATTAGCCCATTAGCATTAGACTTTTCCAAGACTTCTCTTTCAATCCATGCGGTCACATTCAAAGGTGACTCCATTTCAAAAATGTCGATGTTGTCTGGCTCTGCATTCACCTGGCCAACTGTGATATTTCCCACTACAAACTTAGCATTTTTAAGCGGGTTTTGTTTATCTGCTAGCTCAAAATGTTCAACTTCTTGAACATATTTTCTTATTGTGGTACTTTCAGTGGGTATCGTCATTCTGAATGTCAAAAAGTTAGATCTTAAGTTTGTTTGATTAATTTTCTCAATTTGGGTGTAGGGATATTCCTGTAGTCAGTGATAGAAAAAATATAAATATAAACGGTTTATATTACAGAGAATATTGTATTTGAAAATAAATATTTCATTGCAATTATTTTCATTTGATTTTCAGAAAGTGTTGAAAATAAATTTGTAAATTAACATGGTTGCTACAATGCTTTTAAATAATAATAATTTAACTCTGGGTATTTTAATCTGAACATAAAGTATGTTATGGAATTCCTCTTACTGTGCAAATGTCCTTGTTGCCTTCACAACTATGTATCGCTATCATCTCAACAACATCACTGTTGGAAAGATTTATGTAAATATTTGCAGCGTTATTCTCAAGCTCAACATACATAGAAGGTTGAATAGCATCTGGGGAAGAAAAAACCCAACTGTTAAATCCATCACAAAACATCAGGTTGGGTAACTTTCTTAACTAATGGCTAAAAAGAGACACTTTATGAACAGTTTTAATCAGTTAATTTATTGTTAAACAAATATCATCATCACACAATAATTGCTGCTATCAGAAATTATTAACAAGAAAAAAAACTATTATGACATTAGCAACAATTCTAGTGATTTAAATGAAAATATTATTTTATTTTTTTGTTTATTATTTTATAATTTTAAAATCTTTCTTAGCTTTAACAACAATAATAATCCAAATAATTGGCTTCATTTCTGCATTTCACTTTTAAAAATATGTTAAACACTAGTGTATTAGCCGTCAAAAATGACGGTTCCTTTTACCCTGTAGATGATTTTAGTATAGTTTTTGTAATTGTCCTTTTTGCCTGAAAGCCGTATGGTAAATAATCAGAAAATGTAGAGATGAAGAGAAATAAATTAAATTTCATTTCCATATTGAACAATTTTATGCGGACTTTTGAAAAGAGTTATTTTTGGTGCAGTAGTTTTTATCAAGGCCTTTTTTTTAGCGGTGCGCTTTCTAAAATCTTTTGTTGCCTGATTACATAGCATTATGAATGAATGAACATGCATATCAAATTATATATATTGATTATTAATGTTTTATTTAAAGAAAGAAAAAAATTGTAAGTTCACAAACCAGTGTTATCAGGTATGATAATTTTTGAACAATTCACGGATCTGCCAATTTCATTCACTGCCCACAACTGAACAGTCAATCGTTCAGGAGGAAGATTGTGTATGCCATGTGTGTAATTCACAAAAAGATTTGTTTCATTGTAATCAGATCCATTTTGAAATATGATTTGAAGATCGTATGTGAGCTTTTCACCTCCCCTTGATTCCTGTGTCAGAGGCTGAAATAAATATATTATGATATAATATCTTTTACCTCCCCTTGATTCCTGTGTCAGAGGCTGACATAAATATATTATATGTACATGTAATATCTTTCAGTTGTAAAATGATGAAGAAATAATTTAATTTTCAATTTAAATGTTTTTCTAATTATAATTCATATATGAGAACAAATTTAAAACACAAAAAGAAACAAAATGAACTAAATGGCCAAGGGATTTTGTGATCACACTTTTGATAATGATCTCTCTGGAAAAACCAAGACAAAAATTAATTAAGTCACAATAACAACATCCTATTTTTAAAATGTCAATGTTATTTATATAGAAATTTCAACAATATTGTATTTTCAAAAATGTCAAAATGTATTTTAAATAAAATTCAGTTAGTCTTACTTGCCACAGTAAATGTAATGTCAATGATTTGCCATCATATTTCCTCATGTAGCTGAAATCTTCAATAATTGGAGGGTGACTTGGAACTAATGTTGAATATGGATTTAAAAAATTAACATTATATTTCTGTAATCTCTACTTTTAAAGTACTACTTGTAGTGACAACAGATTCTAACCAAAAAAATTGGATTTTTTACCTTCAGTAAAACATATTACAGGGAGAAGTAATAGATGTGTCTCTGAAAAATACTGGAGGTACAAGAAATACAAATTGCACCAAATCAGGTGATCATGCTACAGATATCAACGTTGATGGTAGGCATACATCTTTTTTTTTAATCAGGCAAGAAATCTAAAGCTGCACTGCACACAGCAATTAAAACCCATCTCATGTCTTGAATGTCATGAAATCATGAACATCCAAGTGCTCTAGAATAATCATACATTGAAGTCCAGGTAACTCTAGCCTGCACACCATGTTTTCCTAGTTGAAACTTGAAACACACAACTTTGATTGAGAACAATAATAAACCCATTTTAAAAAGTACAGAAATAAAACTAAATTGAGTTTTTGGCTTTTTTCAGTACTAAGTAATGTATGACTATAAACATCATTTTCAGACAAAAGAAAGTAATTTTAGCCAGCAAATGTAAGAGTTTTAGAAGATGAGTGACTAGATGACCTGAAGAAAGAATTCTGACTGCACACACACAAACACATGCTGTCTATAAATACTTTTTCGCATAATATTTCAACCTTCGTTGCCAGCAATGTCTTCATGAAGCCATGTTTGTCAATGTAAATGCCTGCAACTTTGATGTGTTTAAATTTAAATTGAAAAGGATAATTAAAAATAAGAGAAAATATTTTTTTAATGCAAAATACCTGATTTTTTTGTGGTAAATTCAAAAAATAATTTTGTTTATTATTACAAATAGTGGTAAATTTAAAAATACCTGTTTTATTGTGGTAAATTAAAAAATACCTGTTTACTGGGAATAAAATAAAAAAAATACCTGTTTTATTGGTGGTAAATTCCATTGTCATTTGACTTCCCCTCCCTCCTCCACCAATGCCAGAGACAGAAAACAAGTACTTCGTGAATGCTGTCAAATTTCGGAACCGTACAGCAGTATGAGAATACGGATAGGTGTGGTTGAAGACTGTTTTATCTAATCTTGTCTGTTCAAAAATTAAATGAATTTTTGAAGATTAGTTTAGATTTAGTGAAGGTAGCACAAACAGCAAACATGTACTTCTAAATTCTGTTCTTTCTCTTTAATAATATAATTATTGTCCATACTTATTCTTGTCTAATGCTAAACATGCATTCCAAACATTAATTCATTAAAAGGTTTAAAGGGATACTACTCAGGTGTGAGGGTATTTATGTTTTCTTTTTGTTTCTTTGCAGCAAGCCTGAGCAAGCTAAAGCTAAAATAAGTTAGTGTCCATACAAATTAGCCATTCACCTCAAATATTTCCTGGAGACCTTGAGTTTTGATCAAATTGATGCTGTATAGCAGAGGTTTATGGTATATATTCATGAAGGGGACCAGGTACAAAATATCCGTACTGGGCGTAAAGATGACCACAGCATCATTGGCTGATACGTTGTGACAAAACAACTCAACCACCTTGCCAGGGCGGACTGGAATGAAAAGAATAACAATAGTTAGAAATGACATCTGTAGAGGAGATGTAGTAATATAATATTTAAACTGAATGTGTAAAAATAATGTGTAGGCGTGATGTGTACCAATGATGATGTGTAAGTACAATGCGTAGAGATGATATGTAGGCATCTTGTGTAGATATTTGTAGGCATGATGTGTAGAGATGATGTGCAGGCGAGATGTGTAGAGATGATGTGTAGGCGAGATTTTTAGAAATGATGTGTAGGTGAGATGTGTAGGCAAGATGTGTAGAGATGATGTGTAAGCATGATGTGTAGGTGAGATTGTAGAGATGATGTGTAGGCGAGATGTGTAGAGATGATGTGTAGGCAAGATGTGTAGAGATGATGTGTAGGCAAGATGTGTAGAGATGATGTGTAGTTGAGATGTGTAGAGATGATGTGTAGGCGAGATGTGTAGAGATGATGTGTAGGCGAGATGTGTAGAGATGATGTGTAGGTATAATGTTTAGTGGTGACATGTAGAGGTGTTGCTGAGAGGTGACATTGTGATGTCTATTGTGTATGAGATGAGTTGAATAAATGTGTACATTTGATGTGCAAAGATGTTCTCAGAAAATTAGTTGAATGCTATAGGGTACATGAAGGAGGGAACACACATCTATTAACACAATTTGTATACATATGATTATGTGTATCTGTTACAGGCAATGTGGGAAATCAGGCATTCTATAGAATGCCTAGGCAATGTATAGAATGCCTGATTGTTTCAGGCAAAGTATGAAATTTGTAAAACTTTTGCATACTTTGCCTAGGCATTCTATAGAATGCCGGATTTCCTTTAGGCACAGTGTAAAAAGAGCACACCAAAAGACTTTATTGATAATTACGTTTTAAGTGGAAGTAATACAAAATAAAGCACATATGTACGCTCTGTATTATTTTTTGAGGTCTTCCTCTGATTCCATATCTTGTTAAACATCGTCAGGTAGGGACGACATTGTGAGGCATACTTTAGCTCTGCAGCCAAAGAGAGCTTCGTATGGTGATCTTTTAATACCAGAATGAAAAGCTCTGTTCTTCTTGAGTTGGACGAACCGTAACCACTCACTCCAGTGGCCTGTTATATCATCTTGCGTCCAAGCACACAGCATATTTTCGATGTCCTAGTTAGCTCTTTCGACGCTCCTCTGGCTTTGTATGTGGCACAGCTAACCACGAACCATCTTCAAGGTGGGCCAGTACTTTTAGGCTGCTTACCACATTGTTTGCAAATTCCCTGACGTTATTGGACTGTAGAATCATTGGAACACCAAGCAACCTAACTATGTCTACGAGCTGGTATGTTACTTCTTGTGCCCTCTTTGTCTTCAGTGCCCAGAGAACCACGAACTTGGTGGGATGTTCTTGATACACCACTATAAACTTGTATTCCCATCAGGATGGTAATAGTTTCGGTTTTTAAAAAAAATGCTTTTTTAGCTGCGTTGGCTCTTACTTTAGATAACTCATAGTAGAACCGTCGTTGCTTGTCAACATGGCGAGATTCCTGACCTAGCACTACATTTTCCTCAGACATGGTCACACAGCAATCCAAGAGGAAACGTTATGGGAGAATGTCTGTGAAATCTCAGCCGTATGATATAAACTGACGTCGTGAGAAGAATTTTGGCAAAATTGTCTTTGATTTGGTAGTGGAACCTCATACCGGCTAAACAATGTCTTACGATAACTTTCAACAAACACAAGCTTCGATCGCCATCATCAAACAAGGACCAAAACGCCACCGCCAACATTCGTGGCTGGAAAATTGGCGGGGGTAGGCCAATTACATACTTTGCTTGACGACAACTCGGCATTCTATAGAATGCCTAGGCAATGTATGAAATAGCAATCATTTAATATTTTGCCTGAAACCATTAGGCATTCTATACACTGCCTAGGCATTCTATAGAATGCCTGAATTTCAAACTTTGCCTGTAACATATCCAGTAGGTTCAAACTCTAATATGGGTATAGGGTTAAAGGTCAAAGTTCATATGTTCTTGTCACAAATTGGGTTTCTAGTTTACTGTATGGAAAACTGGTTATTGGTTTTACAATTTTGTGGGAAACTTTAATTGGAATTTATAACCATTCACTGTTGGAATCTTAAATTATATTTACCTTTATCTATGTAAAGTTCACAATTTTAAAAGTGAAAAGTGAAATATATTTTTACAATAGTATTAAATAATGCTATTTAAAAAAGTCATTTCCAGGAAATTATGTCATTAAAAAATGATTGAGAAATACAATAAAATGAAAGGCTAATTTTAAAAAAGGCAGATAATCAGAAAATACATTGTTATTATAATCTATATATATAATTCTCTTCATGGTCGGACCATGCGAGGCAAGAATCTGCAAGTATGTGCAACCGAGCATGACGAATGACCCTCGCTTGGACTTGGGTCGACCGATGTATCGAGACCAACAATGGTCCTTGCGTTTCACTTGCATTGTTCCTTCACAGAAAACGTGAGATTCGTAGTGTACTGGTTATCACGTCCACCTCATATGGGGAAGGTCCTGGGTTCAAACCCCAGCGAAAACATTGTTGTTTTTTTAATTTTTAAAAATGTCTGTTTGTGTCCGTTCTTTTACCCCTTTATTGCCAACAATAGCTGACCCACGGCGTAGCATACGACGCTAATGATTTAGTGACGGGCGAAGACTTCCTGAAAGACACAGTTGTCAAAATGGGGTGGGTTTGGGCAAACGACTGTGAGTAAATGAAAAGAAAGAACTCTGGAGAGACTCGCGGCGTAGCATACGCCGCAGACTTGCTCAACATAGACAGTGCAAAGAAAGGTTTGGGGGGGGCGGTGAGAGTACAGACACAAAAAGCAGCACTAAGTAAATAAAAAATAGTGAGTAAACGTGAAGACATGCACATTGAGGTTGTTGATACCCGCCTCCCATTTATTACTACCATCCCTTAAACATAAACTGTGATTGGCCGACCCTTAGTCATATTAGAGTTGTTAATTGCGTGTTGTTGTTTTGTTTGTTTGTTTTTGTTTTTTTTTGGAAAACCGATTATCGATTATGTAACTCCCATTTTTAACCATTTATCGTTTTATAGCTGACTTCATAGAAGTTAGGGGTGTACCGAATTTCGCCTGCAAATGTCTCGAAACCAACAAGGAGTTGGCAGTTCACCCCCCCCCCAACCGTTGTTCACTCGCGTTGTTCTGATTTCTTCGTGCTGTAGTTTGTGTCCGTTCTTTCTCCACTTTCTTTGCACTCTCCATGAGCCAGTCTGCGGGGTATGCTACGCCGCGGGGCGTCTAGTTTTAATTATTTATCCTCAAATTTATTATGAGTTTTTAAAACCTGCTAATAGCACTGAGTATTGGACTTCCGTCTTGTGGATTGATACTCTTCAACAGACAGCTTTGTATTTCAGCTACTCTCTACCACCTTGCTATTATGAGACCCTTATTTCCAAGTCATTATTTATCTTACCATGCTGATAGAGATTGATCTCCTTAGCTGTCATTGCTGACACGATGGGATTACTTTGGTCAGGTCTTGAGACATTGACAGTAATAGTTACATTTACATCTTTATATACACGTACATCGATATTTTTCTTCATATTCTTGTATCTACACACACAGATATTTGAATGTTGACTAGGTGGAAAGCTGCAATTCGTTAGGCAAAGGTCAATAACGCTGAAAAAAAATTGGTTAAAATATCTCTCATGAAGAAGGCTTTATTAACTTAATATTGGCATATCAAAGTATACGAAATATACATGAACATAAAGGCTTAAAGGCATTCTATTCAGGTTAATTAAGGAACAAATTATATACTTCTGCGGTTTGTAATAATAAAAACATAAAAATACTACTAATAAAATATTTTGTACTCTAATCATCTACTCCAACACATTCACTAGTTTGTATACAGCACTAAAATATCATTACTTGGAATCTATACTATACTAAATATCATTACTTGGAATCTATACTAAATATCATTACTTGGAATCTATACTAATTATCATTACTTGGAACTATACTAAATATCAATACTTGGAACTATAGTATACTAAATATCATCACTTGTACTAAACATCCTTACTTGGAATCTATACTAAATATCATTACATGTACTTGGAATCTATACTAATATAAAATGATAAATATTTTCTCTGACAAGAATTATTGCAGAATGAAAGTTTTGTAGAATTATTTTACTGTGGTAAAAAAACATGTCTTCAGATGATAACAAAATGTAATTGTAAACAAAAAATAAATTATGCTAGATATACTTATTTCTCTCTTACTTCTCATACTCTGTCATAGACACTCTGTACTCCGTGGTTTGAACATTGCGTGGGTGAAGTGTGTCGAATATCACAACGATATCTTTATTTTCAGAACAAATTATCTTCAGTATCCTTGGCTCTAGCGGTTTGCCTGATCAGAGAAGGATATTGGAAAACAATATGAAGGAAAAAATGTGTGTTTGAGGCTATACCCCCCCCCCACCGCACCTGGTCGTGTGTCTTGCTAAGCTCAACCACATATAACAATTTGATACCATTGAGTCCCCAAACTTTTGACTAAACCAGTGGTTCCTTAACATTTGACTAAATAGCCATCACCTAAGGGGTTTCCTATACTCTCTTACATAGGCTCAATAAAGTAAACAAAGAAATTTAAAACGTATAAATAGCAATAACATCATTGGTCATTGTCAAAGATGTGTATATAACTTGATATACAGAGACTTCAAGCAACAAACAATACTGGTCCACACGCACTCACGGACACTCACAGTTGGACACACGTGCGGGTACATACGAACGGAGAGGCAGAGAGAGGCACACATGGTCAGAATTATATTATACAAGCATTGACAAGCACATTCAAACACAAAGTATGCCTACACTGTATAAAACTTTGCACACCACACAGTCACAACTTGCACACCACACAGTCACACCTGTGACCTTGCATACCACAGGGTCACACCTTGCACAACATATAGCTACATCTTGCACACCATACATCCACACATTGAACACTATGCAGTCACCTTTTTCGCAATGTAGCCACAGTTGCACATACTGAGACACATACAAACAATCAAGAACACATACAGGTGTTCGTTTTATTAGCAGACAAACTGATACTCACCGAGAATGTGAAGTTCCTCATTTCTCAGAGGTAGGAGAAAACTTTCATTTCTAAAACACGTGTACTTAACTATGGAATCGTTCACAGAACTTTCAAATGTGCCAGTGAACATAACGTGGCAAGGGTCTCTCCTTGTTATATTCCATCCCCTGTGAGCCACTAGCTGATCCACACTGTGAGAACACGTGACTTTGTCTTTCCTACATACTTCGTGTATCCACCTATGTGGTGCCAAGGTCAAGGTGTCTCCGGCCTTGATGTTATCGCACTCAGATTTCTTCAGATCACAGTAGATCTGAAGAACGTCACCAGCAGCTGCGTATCTTAAGGGCCTGCCGTCATAGTGAGTGATGCCTGAAATCACGCACAAGAAAGACTAACTACAGAGTTAATTAAATTCGTGTTACTATGAAAAAACTTACAGCAGTCAGAAATGCCATCAATCTTACACCTCAAAAAGAAATATTTCTTTTGTGTGTGTTTGGAAATTTTTTTCGAAACCTTTAAGAAAAAACAACAGTGGAGTCAAAATTACTTTAAAGTTCTTACCACCTCCCCTCCTCAAGCTCATTGAGTAAACTAAGACCTATATAGCCAACCAACCTATATAGCCAACCTATATAGCCAACCTATATAGCCAACATATATAGCCAACCTATATAGCCAACCAACCTATATAGCCAACCTATATAGCCAACCTATATAGCAAACCTATATAGCCAACCTATATAGCCAACCTATATAGCCAACCTATATAGCCAACCTATATAGCCAACCAACCTATATAGCCTACCTATATAGCCAACCTATATAGCCAACCTATATAGCCTACCTATATAGCCTACCTATATAGCCAACCTATATAGCCAACATATATAGCCAACCTATATAGCCAACCAACCTATATAGCCAACCTATATAGCCAACCCGTGACCTGACGTTTAAAGATGTTTACTCCACGTAATTTACCTCGACCTCTAGCGAGTGATAATTTTTAATAAATATATATTTATTCTAGTTCTAATGTTTTCATTAAAAAAATTAATGACATTCATATCTTATCGTTTACATAAGATTTTTGCGTCCTACGTTATGATAAGTTCACAGTCCACGGCTATGAAGGGCCACGCTATTCACAGCCGCCTTTGCTTCCCAAACAAGTCCTCTCAAATCCCAATGACACCCTTGCAGTCGCCAAAGATATATCTCCTTCATGAAGATTTGTACCAGTGAACTTTAGTACGCCAGCTATGCATGCATGCCGCTTAACCACCGTGACGAATTAATATTTTCAGAACTGCTACTGTTTTTGGTGCTAAAAATTTTGAAACGCCCGTAAAAGACCCCCACCTCATCCCCTCTGTCAGTAAACAACGTAACCTTTTTCCTCCCCCACCCTAGTCACGTTCAACTAAATGTCAAGGACACCAACTTCCAAGTACTCACTTGCTTTCTCGGGACCATCAGTAAAAACCATCCTGAATGATGTCATCAATAAAAGTGCTGTGTAGATCATATTCCATTGTCTTGTGTGACGGTTCATTTAAAGAAGTTCTGCCGGGCGAACAGTCCGTTATAGTAGCCCTTGCAGCTCTGTATCAAATATTAAAATTAAGTCATTATCAATTTAAAATAGTTGCTACAGATATAAATAATATAATAGTCCAAGTCACCCACTCACGCGTTGGATGTGGAACGCTGAGGAATGATGTATAAAAGTCAATAGCAGTTAAAAATCGTGTGTTGATTAGCACTGTAAAAAAATTATATGATGTCATTGTTTTATCTTATATTTTAATATTTTAAGCTGTGCATCAAAAGGTGTGCAAAATAATTATAAATTAAAGACGCGCTGTAAATAAAATATTACATTACGTCATTGTTTTAGCTTATATTTATATTTTAATTTTGGAAAAGGGAACGATGTAAAAATAGGATTTGAGGATTGTTAATTATAAAATACACTGTGTACATATCAGGAAGTTTAATACTTCGTATTTATCAAATAAGAATAAGTTACTTGGACTTTTAAAAGGAGTGGGCGCCGTAGGCACCCTAAAAATGGGCGCCGTAGGCGCCACGGCAACCCAGGCGTCACGGCGCCCCAGTACAATCTAGTAGTTATATAATAGAGCCG
The DNA here is from genome assembly GCA_944989445.1 of Ampullaceana balthica. Taxonomy (NCBI): domain Eukaryota; kingdom Metazoa; phylum Mollusca; class Gastropoda; family Lymnaeidae; genus Ampullaceana; species Ampullaceana balthica. The sequence goes on from CALYLW010000158.1 coordinate 1,180,310, forward strand.
ATTTTAATGATATCCACTACATATTTTATCATAATAAAATTAAATCATTTAATAATAATAATAATAAATTGATAATTTATATAGCGCTGTATCCCAGCAAGTAGCCGGGCTCACAGCGCTTTACATGGAGATAATAACATACATATAATAAATAAATAACCATTCATATCATAATAACAACATAAAGGACAGTACGTTACACATAAGCTACGGTAATCATTAAAAGATGATAGATTTGAGAAAAAAATAAGCGGAAACTCTATTCCACAATAACTGTACTTGGAAGTTAAACTTTAAGCTGTATTCTATCATGTCCAGCACTTATCTCATTCTATCATGTCCAGCACTTATCTCATTCTATCATGTCCAGCACTTATCTCATTCTATCATGTCCAATACTTATCTCATTCTTTCATGTCCAATACTTATCTCATTCTTTCATGTCCAATACTTATCTCATTCTTTCATGTCCAATACTTATCTCATTCTTTCATGTCCAGCACTTATCTCATTCTATCATGTCCAGCACTTATCTCATTCTATCATGTCCAGCACTTATCTCATTCTATCATGTCCAGCACTTATCTCATTCTATCATGTCCAGCACTTATCTCATTCTTTCATGTCCAACACTTATCTCATTCTATCATGTCCAGCACTTATCTCATTCTATCATGTCCAGCACTTATCTCATTCTATCATGTCCAGCACTTATCTCATTCTATCATGTCCAGCACTTATCTCATTCTATCATGTCCAGCACTTATCTCATTCTTTCATGTCCAGCACTTATCTCATTCTTTCATGTCCAAAAATGTATGTACGATCAATGATCCGGTATATTTCTAGCATGCGCCATCCTTTTGTTTCATGGCCTTAAATCTTCGTTTCGGGGGATTTATTTTAAGAACTATAGTTTAACTTTTATGTTGAGAATGAAAATAATATTTAATCCTACCCTAAGACAAACAAACAAAATATCGCATTGTATTTATATTAAATTGCGTCACGAATATTAAAATTTTGTCATTTTAAAATTTGAAAAACAACTTTGAAGTTATTTGCTAATTTAAGGGAAAAAATGCGTGTAATTTGACAAATTTTTCAAGCCTAAAATGCAAGAAGCAGCTGTTAGGGCTAATAGTTTGGACATTGAAACGATATGAGTGGTAGAACGCGCAGATCGCTACCTGACCAGGATATGAGTGGTAGAACGCGCAGATCGCTACCTGACCAGGATATGAGTGGTAGAGCGCGCATATCGCTACCTTACCTGGATGTGAGTGGTAGAACGCGCAGATCGCTACCTGACCTGGAGATAAGTGTTAAAATACAGAAAAGCGATTTTTTAAAAATCGCTTTTAAACTAGAACATATTTTAAGTTATCCTGAAATTTAACAAGCAACGAAAATCGGCGCAGAAACATTAAGGAAAAGGTTATAGAAATAAACCGAATTTCGCCACATTTTATTTGAATCCCTACATAAATAACTCGTTAATAATTAAATATCTGTGTTGTTTTTTCTAATGCCATTAAAGTTTTTTCATTAAAAAACAATTACTGATAAGATATGAAACTACTCACAGTTAACACATTATAAGACAAGTGAGTAAAGTGCAAGGCCAGACGGAAACTCAGCGACGCTACGTTACTACTAGGCTGGCCAGCGGAATGACTAAGTGCTGAAATACTCAGGACTGAATACTGTCAAGTTTGAAGTGAATCTTACGTAAAGGTTTCGGATTTCACGCCTCATTGGTTAGTTTCTATCAGTCTTACTAACATGGAGGTCACGTGGTGTACGCCGCTAAGAATATGTTTTCATTCGGCCGACAAGTGAATGGGATTAAAACGATTGAAATTAAAATAACATTCAGTGATTTGACAGTTTGAGGTGCGAGCAATAATACAAATGTCTGGAAGCTGTTCTCTAAAACTCTTTCACGGCATTTCAGGGGTTCTCAGTATCTCCTTAATGGTGGAGATTTGACCCCCTCAATTCGAATCGACTTTATTGTTGAGGAATGCCACAGTTTTAACAGTGCCTATACTATTCGAAGACTTAAATAATAATAATAATAATAATAACCCCTTTTTAGACCATGACGACCTATGGGACAAGTGAATTAGCGTTCACAAGTTTCATTGAGCCACCACTAACGAGCAATGGATTGTGTGTCTAGAACAACGCACCGGAGGCCTTGCCAGCACCGAGGTTCGAACCCGTGACTCTCTTTTACCCCGAAGCAGCACCCCATATTTTAATATTCAAGATAAAAGTACCTGCCTTTGGGGACTTAAAAGTTTCTTCTTGTTAAACAACATTTACTTTTTTCCCCCTAAACTTAAGCCTAAACTCTAAAACAAAAAAGAAGAAAAATCTTAAAATTAATCCTTAAAGAGAGAGGGACTCCGTCAATTGACTTATCTGATGGTAAATACATTTAACTAAAATGTTGATATAACGAAATCCGTCGAGACGGGGTGGCCTCTACGGAGCTCGACGAACGAGTAGGGCCGCGGAGCTGACCGCGACCCGAAACCGACAACTCCTGGCAAGCAAATCCGAAGTCCGATATGTTAGGTGTTAGGTGCTTGTCACATATGATTACAGTTGCTGTACGGATCTTAGATAAAACATCTAGATGCAATGCCGATGATGAAAACCAAAGTACCGGTTGAGGGTCGGGTTACTCCGAAGCGACCGTTTCGTCCCCCTCAGTTACTAGCAACACCATTGAGCGGTGCCGGTTTAGCGCCAGGAGCGCCAGTACGTATTAGCAAACGTACCGCGAAGAACGCAACGGCCGCAAGCTCTGAGGAAACCTTCCAGTGAGGGTTACGTCCTAGGTAGGTCATTGATGATCCCCCGCTTACCGGCGGCCCTAACCATGGAGACCCATAGGCTTTGCCGGGGTGACCCCAAAGTGGTAGCGGGTCGTAGTAGGGAATTCCACCCCTCCTTGTGAGGCCAATTTAGTGGGAGGCATTTTCGACTTTATGTCCTGCGTGCCCAGGTGGCCGCTTCAGAAGCGACCGCTCCGGGTAGGGGGGTTCAGCAATTACGTCCCCTAGGGTGCCAGATGGCTGAGGGGATCTTCCGGGAAGCCCCATGAAGAGCGAAGGCTCGGGACTGCTGACTTTCTTCCACATGTAAGATTACGATAGAATTAAATATGATTACAGTAGAAATACTAGTCACCGATTGCTACAAATATTATACTGCCTGCGCGGAATGACATACCAGTGGACAATAATAATATGATTATAGAACTTTTAATATTCTAGACATGTTCTTACAAAACGCGTCTCTTTATGAAATACGCTTAACAAGGCCGTACACAGGGGGGGGGGTTCGTACATTCTAACGAACCCCTTTCTGCGAATTTTGCCCATTTGTTGTAAGGAAATTGTAATGCTGTGTTTAGGTTAGTTAGCACAATGAGTACATGATGTCCCACTTGCAGAAACCACTCCTAAAGTACACGACGTATTTGTCATTACGTATCCAAAATTAACTAATTTCCATAATTGGTTTGATGACATCATTCAATCAGAAATTGTTAAAGAAATACAAGAAGCCAATTTCTACTCTGTTTTGGCCGACGAGGTGACCACTCACAACAAAGAAGAAATGTCGTTTTGTATCAGATTTGTTGACAGCGAAAACAATGTAAGAGAGGAATTCATATCTTTTGTTCCACTTGCTCGAACCACGGGAGAGGCGTTGGCCTCAAAGATCTTGACATTATTGAGATATTTGGGGATCCCACTACAGAATATGA